>CAEMYA010000106.1:2464016-2554305 GCA_903131615.1 Diplodus sargus
GGACACTGCCCAATATGTGGTGCATGAGGGATGGGGGCTGCGAATGCACGAGAGTGCCTGACACTTCTCAGACACTCCCATTGGCTCTGATTGGTTGTATTGAGCCGGGAGCTTTGGATTCCTGTAAATCAAATTACAGCCACTGGGTGGAGCCACAGATAGTAGATTTTTACACAACTGACCTGTATATTATTCAACTGTCAGATCATAATGACAATTTTGGCAAATATAACCAAAAAATAGTTACAGACTACAGCTTTACTTTTCCAAGCCTGAGTTAAAATTACCCTTGTGACACCATCAGTCCTTTTAAAAAAGCACAGTTAACTAAAGCTATTTCACAGAACGAGTTCTCATGATGAGTAAACAGTTGGTACACTTTTTGCAGTTTTCCCAATACTTCAAAATGGTTAAAACTGGAGCATCCAATTTTCTATAAAATTTAATGTGTCATAAGCTTACATAAACAAGACCAGGTTTTTAAATAAAACTTGTTCGGGACCACCAGCCATGTTTTCTCCTTATGCAATCAAGCTTGACTGATTGTTTGACGCGTTAGCCAGAAATATGAGAAATCCCTGTAGCAAGTTTCCGATTGGTTACAGCTGTACCTGTTCTCCCCTACAACACAAGACCACTTCATAAAATCTACACAAACAGGATATAAATGGCTAAAGTTAGCTCCACCTCAACCAGCTTTGACATAAGAATCAGAATTCCTACACTGAATTCCTTTATTGTAAAGAAACTTTTACAATAACATAATATTTTCCTTTTTTTACATAATAAGTCTTCTTACCTTTCATTAAGTACATGTTGCTGATGATTCTTGTTTAGTAAGTCATTTGATTCCTCTTCCTCATGGCTAGTGCAGTTTGTTTTTGGATCATGTCCATCTGAGCTGTGCATGTGAAGATAAAGAAAGTATGTACACAGTATATGAAGTGCGCCATTGCCAATAACATGAAAGTCTGTGCGCAGGTCGACTTTTTGAGTAGTGTAAACAAACAGAAGAAACAGCAAAGAAATAAAGACATAAATGCTACGTAGACATCCATGCACGAGGATGACAGTTCATGATAATATATACCCATGTTAAAAACCCAAAATCCAAACAAAAACTAAAACCAAACAAATTGATCCATTTGTGCCAAACTCTGTATGTTTGATCCAGTTCATGAGTCAAACGTCTTCAGTCCTAAAGAGAGGAGTGGATCATGTTACTGTCCCATGCTTTGGAGACATATTCAGAAAATGCAAACACATAATCAGAGAGACTTACCGTTACAGCACCATCCTCAATACCTATCAAATCTAAATCCAGAAAATAGCTTTTTTTTTTCAACAATATTTGTCGTAAATCACGATATACAGGACAGTAAAATAAAAGGAATTTCATGCTCCACCACATTAAGCTCGCAATGTTCACAGATTCTTTCAGCGTCAGGCGCTCCTCTGTATCTGCCTGTTTCAACATGCACTGGCAATATACCACAACCCAACTGTGCACATAGAGATCTCTGACTTTTAGGGCAATTATTCTTAACATTGCATTCACATCTGTTCGTTGTAAATAAACAATAAGCTTGCTCCACATTTCCTCATGCCCATGACTGTGAGCCTTTAGCCCAGGCTCGGTGTTTAAACTCCTCCACCTCTACATTTGTTTTTCCAACGTTTTTTTTTTTTTAACAGTCCACGCTCTTCTAATAAGAAAAAAGTCAGAGTCAAAATGCAGCCCTCAGGTCAATATTTAGACGGTTGAATGAGTCCATGCACATCTGGACACTGCAACTTCTAGGTAAGCTCTGATGAGTGATCAGCAGTTTACAAGTTCTGTCACAAATTCTGGCTTTTAATGAGGTCCGGACCCCTAACCCTAACCCAGAGACAGTGCTTGTCTACAGTCACACCTGTGCTGCTACAGCTCTTTGTTCTCCCAGACGGCAGCAGGATTTCCTCCAGCATTTTCTCTGTTTTACTGAATTAATATTTGCCTGCACCTACACAAACCGTTCAGGGCCTGTTGCAGAGAAGCATCTCCAGAGCATGATGCTGCCACAACTCGGGTTTAATGGTGGAGACAGAGTGTGTGCTTAGCGAGGCGCAGTGCTTGGGTTACAGCAAACATACAGTAGGTTACAAAGTAAAATCATCATTTGTGGGTGTTGTCTTTTAGTATCCTTTGGGCTTTGTGCAGACATCTCACTTCCAGAGCGTCCCACGTGCCGTTTGGTATTTGTGGCGTTTTCTTCTGCTATAAAACTTTCACAGCTGAAGTATCGGCTTAACACCGTCATAAGTCTCTTGCTGGCCTCCCTCACAACTTTCTAACACACTCTAAGGATGTCCTTCTCAAGACAGATTTAGTTTCTGCTGTCATGTGTTTGATTCTTTTCGTGATTGCTGAGGGAATCGTTCTTGTGTCCCTCCCCTGAGAGGTGCTGCTGTCAATATGTTGCCATCTTTGACAGGAAATTGACTTTCCCTTCCAGACCTTTCAGATCCAGCTGAAGTGGATCAAAAGTCATAGATCACAGTCACACCTTGAATACACACAGGTGACCTCAATCCAAAAATAGTGTGTGAATTAATTTGGCTGCAATAGTGATGGTTCAGGTGGATCATAGGGGGGTGAATACTTAATTATGCAATAATCTGGTACTTTATTTGGATCCATTTGTAGTGGTTTGTTCTCACTGTTTAAACACTGTTCAAAGGTGCTGTATCTGTTATTCTACCAACAGACTCACCTCAGCATTTTTTTTTTTTTTTACTCACTCAAGCATTTCATTGTATATAGTACATTGTTTCTTGTTTCTATATTTCAATCTGTCTATCCATCTTATTCAGTTTAAGATTAGCCTTGACCTTTATGTGTTAGATGGTGTTTCATCACTAATATTGGCTACACTTGCTAAAAAATATGCACTGTAAATGGATGATAGAAAACTAAATATGAATGCATTACACTGATGGTCTTACATATGCTGATTACTGCATTGACCACATAACCATTTAAAGCAGCTAACAGAAGCTAGGAAGCTTACAGGATGCATGGTGATGACGTTATCTTCCTATGTGTAGCAATGTAAGAATAATAACTGTGAAATAATGATGGTGAAACAACATAAGCTTTGTTTTAGTGATGTAACACCAGACTACAGCGCAGCGTCTTTTCTCAGGCTGTGAGACTCATTAGTCTTGATTTATCAAAAATAGTTTTAATTTCATGACTTATCCGACCCAGATATGTGGTAATCCTGTAACTTTTAAGAAACGGCCAGCCCTCTTACAGATGGTCACAGTTGCTTTTGTAGGTCATATAGGCGCATCAGCATTTTACTGAGACTCTTTCATAACACTCAGAAGTTCCCTTTAGTACACTTACTAATCTTATCTAATATAATGGGGGAATTTTCTTTAAATAACACTCAGGGATGATGTGTGTGTTGAGTTATAATTAGTGATGCACGATATATATCGGATGGATCAATTGTCAGTAGATGATAAAATTATAGACGATAAATAGAACTGATAATACAAAGCCAAACCAATTAAGTTGACTTAACAAGTGCAGCATTTGCACACAGTATGTGGCGGTATGAACCTTTAAAGTTGGTTTGCCAGCCGCCAATAAACACTGACAAGAACAACAATGCTGTTATCGCGCGTTTAGAGCCACACATGTCATGAGACAACACATATCGTGCATCCCTAGTTATAAAGCATTTTGTTTTTCCACTGATGTACAAAACTTTTATATTGCTAGAATGAAATAATTAAGCTGTAAGAGATGTTTGACAGCTTTTCCTGAAAACAGTTTACTTAAGATAAATTATGGAGCAAGACAAGGGAATCACTTTTCTACAGGGTGCCTGCATTTAAAAAAAAAAAAAATCTGTTCTGTGCAGTGACCACAGAGAAACTAAGCTGAAATAGATCAGCTACACACTCCTCTGTGAAAGAATCCCCACAAACCCTCCTTCTTCATCTCTCACCTCTGGTCCCCTCTGTCCAGCCCTTGAACAAATAAAAGCAAAAACCTAAAAACTATTTGAAAGAACATGTTAGGTGCACCTTGTTTATGACATATCTGCAAATGTACCACCAGATTAAAAACCTCCCGATGGATGAAAGAATACGGGCAGAGAGACCAGTGTGGAAATATATGTACACATTTTATTTAGGACAGAGACACAGCCTCGGGGGAGGAGCAGCAACTGGCTGCAGCGTCCATACAAACAACATTGAGATCATCCTTTCTCACACGTACGTACATCTACCTGCAGGCACATTCAGGGCCAATTATTTTCCAACACCCCATAATAAAGGTGTGTATGGCAGGACAGAAGCGATGGGAATTGGCAAAGAAATCAGGAAATAATGAGGGTAAAAAAAAAAAAGGAAGGATCAAGTGTGTGAAAAGTAGGGGAAAAAAAACATACAAACTATGAAGCGCAGCTCAGCGATTTGCAGAATGGTTACTTGTCATCCCAAAGTACATCATAAATGGGCTTTAACATGCAACATCTCATAGAGTCTGCTCTGGAGTCTCAGATTATCTATGGATAATAAAGAGCGGGTAATCCTCAAACAGCCCTCACACTTCCACAGGCTGGAGTTACGATCTTTGTTGTTTAAAGTCTAACACCACCATCCCTCACTTTCCCATCTGTACCAGTTGTCAATTAGCTACAGAGCTACCCAGATCCTACTCCTCTTCAAAAACGTCCACCCGAACGCAAACTTTTCCACATACTGATTGGTCACTCTGTCATAAGACATGCAGGGTAGAAGATGAAAATGAAAACCATCTAAAGCCAGTTCTGATGTTGCTTTGGCTGCACTTTAAAGCTCCCCTTCCATTGAACACGGTCACACGAAGCTGTGCTGCATGGAAAGCGACAAATTAAAGGGTGGTTGTTGTTAGCAAGAGAGACCAACAAGAATATGGTCAGAGAGTGATGGAAAGGCGGGAGTCTCACAATGTACACACCAAAATCTGTATCTGCGCAAGAGAAACAGAAAGAGATTACATTTTCATGCAAACAGCAGCGGGTGCAGGCGTCCAGACTGTCTCGTCTGGCTACAAGCTCAGCAGTTTGGCTCTTTTTTTCCAACGTTTTGTGTGTTGTCATTGAGACAAAATCACAGAAGAGGAAGCGAGCTATTCAAATCCATGGATTAACAGCAAAAATCAGAGTTAGCGTTACATGTGTGCCACTGAGCTTTTGTTAATGTTTTTTAAAATTCAAAAATAACAACAGGGTTTAATAAATTCTTCACTTTTTAACCTCGACAGGAACGAGAAAGAAAAACACACAGTACAAGTAAAAACTCTAGGTAGGTTTTAAGGCAGCATGGAGAGTCGCCATCAGTTTGAAGTTTCTGACAGCAGCGGTGGTTCATTTAACACCGCAGATGTTCAACGCTTCGAAGACATATTGCTGCCCCGAGCCCCGAGTTCACAGGCAATATCACACAGCCAAAATCTAGCCGTGTTTCTCACGAAATTTAGGTTTATGTCTTGATGGAGAG
Organism: Diplodus sargus; assembly: GCA_903131615.1. Classification (NCBI taxonomy): domain Eukaryota; kingdom Metazoa; phylum Chordata; class Actinopteri; order Spariformes; family Sparidae; genus Diplodus; species Diplodus sargus. The sequence goes on from CAEMYA010000106.1 coordinate 2,469,558, forward strand.
GGGGCTCCTCTAATATCAACTACACTTTTCAAATCCTAACGAAAAAGATTGTCGGAGGAGAGCAAAGGGGAGCGCTGACTTTTGATTGGCAGTCGCGCACTGACAGGCTTGGTAAAAGTTCTGCAGCGATCCGTAAGTGACTAAAAGGCTTTTCAATTTAAAAACCCAGAACCTTTTCTAACAGGGCCGTCGATCTCAGGTGACACCTCTTAGCCCTTCAAAGTAAATCAACATCGGAGCTTTTTACTTACACACTAAATAAGTTAACCCACTCCTACAGTGGCAAGGACAACAAAAGCAAAAGTCAGTCGTCAGCTGACCACTTCATAACAGTGTGCATGTAGGTAAATATTTATATATAGTATGTGAATATGTACAGACCAGAAAATATAAACAACAACTCTGTGCATGACAGGCAAAGGGAACTTTTCTTCATTCATTCAAACGCTCGACATGTTACTTTGCAGTCTTCTCATTCTAGTGTATTAACTTTTGGTTTTAAACAGCGTTTTAAACAAGACACAGTGCGAGTAAAGCAATGCAATTATGTGGTGTCTGTGACTCAGGAGGGTCGAGACAGTGTTGATGTGACTGCTCTCCTGATAACAAACTGGTCTCCATCAAGCAAATGTGACGCAAAGGAATAATTTGTGAACTAGAAAAGTGCACAAAAAGTATTTGCCATTTGTTGTCAATGGAGCACATCTGACATCCAAAGCACATCATAGCTTTAGAAAAGAGTTTTGGCCTACTTGTCCACCATGACAGACCTGATAGCTTCTTAACACACAAGTGAATACACTGAAAGGAATCCATTACAAAATAATGTGTCACCAAAAACATGAGTGGGAAAGCATTAACTTGGTCCAAGAAAAATGCTAAAAAAAAAAAACAGTACTGGAAAATTCCCTCCCTATATTCTTCAAATGCACCCAAAAAACGTTCTACACACACAGGCTAGGTTTACAAACAACACACACATCTATCACATCCACTCAGACAGAAGGTGGAACTCAGAGAAAGGCACGACTCAGGAGGGTCTCAATCTGGGAAGTTACTACAGTGAGAGGAGAGAGAGTTTCTGAGTGCCTCCCTCTACCTAGAAGCTGCGTGGAGATGGCATCACCAACGAATGGACGGGCTGCTCGAGGGTCACTCGAGGTTTAATCGACCTCACGAGATCCTCAGATTTGTGCTGCATATGCGGGCCAACGCAGAGCTATGGCCTGGACAAGATTCAGATGTCATCAATGAGCTTCAGTCATTGAGAAGTTGCAGTGACGTCAGAGGAAGTCAAGCGCTTAACCAACTTCACCGTAATGACGATCCAACAAACTCTTCCTCTTTTAGAAGACAATGAGCTTTGGCAGAGTGTTTCAGTGTATGGTGTGTTTAATTGTGGTTTGCTGAGCAGAGTGGGGGATCATTGCAGCTGGACTCTGTATGCACAGATGAGGAGCTTGACCTGAGGAAAGAAAAAAGGAGCAGTTAGCATAATCCACAACCGCTTCATCACGATTAAAGTTCATCTTTTAGCCTCTTACACTTAGAGGCAACAATTTGGAAGCTTTGTTTTTCAAAAGTTTTTACACTGGTGGGTTCTACAACCCCTAGTCCAAAAAAGTCGGGACACTGTGTTAAATGTAAAGAGAAAAAGAATATAATCTTTTGCTAATCCTTTTTCACCTATACTTGATTGAACGTAGTGAAAAGACAAGATATTTAAACAGGAACTTGAATGATTTTCCACCAACTTTCTATCACAACAATGTTAACAGTATATGCAGCTGAACAATGGTAAACGTGCCTCTATTGCCTCTACCAAGTGCACCCAACTCTTATACTGTCAAAAATACATCAAATGATAAAAAAAACGGCATCTAGTGTTTTCTAGAACTACAGATTGATGTTCCATATTTTTGTATGTGTGCATCCCCAGACATAAAGAGTATAGGCAGCTCCTCACACCCCTCACCTGTTAAAAGAAAGATTATCTCTCTCTGGAGAGAGAGGCGTCTCACCAAACTGATCAAACCTAAAACTATGTTTTAGTGTGCTGTTTAGCTGCAAAATACCATTTGGTTGTTACCAGCCTACCTCCTTACTGTTTCCTGCTTAAAAACAGACTACAATCGTAAACCAAGCACCGCCTAGTTCACAGTCCATCACCAATCAGGTGCAGCTCAGTGCATTCTGGTTGTTGTTGGTTATCTACCTTTGCAGCAAAATAGCTTAACCTTTCATTCTGTTCTTTTTTGCACATGTAGCACCAATTAAAATATATTTGAGTCTTTCTCCTGCAGAGACAGCCCAGTTTTATGTAAGGGCCATCTTTCCAGCAGTGAAGCGCTTCTTTATAAGAGCAATATTTAAGAATTTTACATGAAACATTCCAAAAATAACTAAAATGATCACCAGAATGGTAAGAAACAATACATTTGACATCATTGTGCTGCAGAGATAGTGAAGTTAGCATGCTAACCAGCTGGCCTGTCTTGGTTCAAAGCTCCTGTGCTAGCAGTGTAAACACCAACACTTTCCTGGTGTTCTGAGTTCCCAGTCCGGACTGTTAGCTGCTCAGCTAACAGAGCTTACTTGCTAACAGTAGCTACAGTTAAGAGCAGTTAGCGGTTATACTGGTAAGATGCTGCCATGGATTGGTTTTGAGTATGAATTTGAAAAGAAGCCAGTTCTTTTTTCTACAAATGTATGTTAATTATGATTTGATGCCTGCAGCATGCAAAATGAGAAGAACATTTCACAACTTTTTGAGAATCAGGCTTTTGATGGTAATTTTGACATGAAAGAAGAAATGTATAATCTAATGTCAGCTTCACCCTTTAACATGACAGTGACAGCAACCTCACTGAAGAGGAAAAACATGATGTTAGTGCAGAATTGCACTTGCTGCATTCAACTTCACTTTCAATGAGAAAGACACTTGGCAGACACTTGACTATACTTAGAATTTCTTTACTTTCTTTGAAGTATTTATAATACTATGATTTTACTCAAAGTATCACAGCAGAAAACATCCTCTCATGACAAGGGCATGATAAGAACAGCAGAAGGACAATGTTCATGCTACAAAGCGAACAAAACTTGTCTGGTTAATACATTGTATTCTTTGATGACATTGCAGAGGCTGGATCAGGTTCAATTATCTTGCAGGAGGACCCCCACTGTTTAAACCAGCAGTCTAACTGGAATGAATGAGGAAGCTGTGTTCTTTAATGCAGCAATAATAGAGGAGGAAAGTCATGCCCCTACTGATGGAGCTCATGGGAGCATATTTTGGGCAAAATTTGGACAGTAGTCTACAGGGAACGTAGTCAATTTGTAATTCCAAAATTACAAATGGATTTGTCTCATTAACATGGAATTACCAAAGTGAACCTGCTAACTGACGCAGCATCTGTGTTTTTGAGAAAGTGCATCACCTTGGCTGTTGGTGCCTCTGCCAGACGAATGAAGAGTCTGTTGATGCCTGGAACCGGGCTGAAGGAGTAGATGAAGTGACTATCCTGAATATTTGAAGACAAGAAAGTATACATTAAGAAAAAGAAGCATAGAATAAAGCATTTAATAAAATAAAATAAATTCCATTAACAGTAACAATGAAGTTCATGTATGTATGGTTTCCCCATGTCATAACTTACATATTATGACACTCGAACTTTGAATTATGTTTCCTATTTTCATTTTACCCCTCTGTATTCTACCAAGTGTTTTCTGTTTGTTCTAATAATCGACTTGTTTTTGTTAAGAACCAACCAGGAAGATGGGCAGCTGGAATTTGTCGTTGAGCACCACAGCGTGGACGCTGCAGGGTCCGCAGAGCCTGGCTGTGATTTCATTCAGAAAGTTAGCGTGGAAGATGAAGAGGAGGATGCCTGACCCTAGAGTGGGAGGGAGGGACAGAGGTATTGTGGGAGAGGAAGAAAATGAAAGTTAGTGAGAAGTCCCTCACAATGTCATCTTCGTAGGAGAGGTCCTAAATCTCAAATGGATCAATGACAATGTTATCAGCTCAACAACATGAAACCAAACCACATCTCTTATGTTATGTGACATGATAAAGTTGTTTATCAGCTGTAAACAGAGCTGATGAGCTCCCAAGTCAAAGTTTGTGTTTTACCCTCAGGTTGAGGCTGTGACTTGAAGCCAAACTCCATGGAGAAGTCCGGTCCTTCACATAGCCTGTGGCAGGCGAGAGGGAAGACGGGCTCCAGCAGCACCAGACGAGACTCAAAGTACGCTCGGATGGTGTCCTCCGCCACACTGGACAGCCTGAGAGACAGAGAGATGGCCAGAAAAAAAAGTTAAAAATGCCATTATGAGCAAAATGCATGAGAATACATGATGGTTGGATGGACAGGAACACAAAACACACACAATTTTAAAACTGCTGTGTAACCTTCTGTTTATTGGTCAGTATTGGTAGTATAGCGCTGTGTTCAATTTACTGACATCACCTCTGATGATTTCTTACCTTTTTTAAAGGTTTTTTGCAGGCATGCCACACTATGTCATTAATAAAATATTTAAATCTTTCTTACACCTCCGAAACACATTGTCTATGCATGCTTTCCTCAGCACTCACATGCTTATGTGGTCCTTGATGAGGTCATACACCATCAGACTGTTGCTGAGCTTGGCGAAGTACATGGCCGTGTTCTTGTGTTTGGACAAGATGTTGCAGTCGGCTCCGTACTCCAGCAGGAGGCGCACTACGTCAGCGTTCCCTCTTTTGCATGCCTGAAGTGAAGGACAGGAAACATTAACCAACACAACCTGAGTCCCCTGAACAGATCCGACCGCTGGAAAACACTATAGTTAAGAAATCTGAAGGTACATTAAATGTTTACATCACGGCCTGTCTCTTTGCCTCGTTTTATCCCCTGTGAGCGAGGATAGATTTGCTATCAGTCTGAATGGTAAAAGTGTGTCATACAACCTGGTTTGGAGTCTCACTAGCTAGCTAGTCTAGTCTATTTGTGACACCTCTTGGCTCAGGTTTGAAATTTAAAGAAGTTCCTTTAGGGGATGGGTGACATGATTGAAAACAATATGACAACACAACAAGGATGCATTTTCATCCTCATTAAACACTTTCAAAGACAAGTTAGAATCCTACATTGTTTTCATCATATTTACACACAAATGATATTCTTCTCTCCTGCCTCATTAATTAATGTCTTGGTGCATTCGAACTGAGTTCATTGGAATAGTGTGACACAATTGTTGGGACTGTGTATCGCATTCATTTGTGGTTTAGCAGAGCTGTCAACTTCATTTGGGGGATCAGGTCTTCTGTGTCAACTTGTGCGTGAGCTTGAGCATTACCCTCATCAGCGCCGTCTCCCCGCCTAATGTCTGAGCATTGACGTAGGAGCCCGCCTCCAGCAGAATCGCAACAGTGGTCAAGAAATTCTGAGAGAAGACAGAAATAAAAAAACAAATGAGTGAGTAAACAGGACTGTAAAATGTGAGGTTTTTAATTTCAAACCTGCATCAATTGTTTTTTGGCCACTTTGGGGCAGTTCAACAAGCTGAAATAACAACACTGACAAATTATCACGTTCTTGGCTTATTTAAACTCGATGCAGAAGGCAGCAGTATTCCACCATGTAGTTCAATATTTACTTTGTCTGAGCCGTCTTCACCAACTCCTGAGGGAAGGGGCTGAGATAACTATTCTAAAAAAAGACCCGTACAACATCACAGTAAATAGTAAAATATAAGGTTGAGATGTCACGTTACCTTGTCAGCAGCATGCATCAGGGCTGTGGTGCCATTCTTCTGCCGTCCATTCACCCTCACCCCCTTCTTTATCAGCAACCTGAGGATGTCGTCCTGGCCCCCCGCTGCTGCGAGCATGCTCAGGGACATACCACTGGCATCCTGTGGACAGAGCGAAAGATACAAGAATACCATGTCACAGATGAAGTCTGTGTACTAATAGAAGAAATAAATGCATGCCATCTGATTTAAAAAACCTTGCGTAGACCAACTGGGAAAAATGCAAAGCAAAGCCCCATGGGCCTGATTTTATTTTTATTAACCATGAATTATGTCCTAAAGAAAACACTACTACCCAATTGTACATAGTTCTCTTTACATTTGTTTTTATTCATATTACTTTTGAAAAACTTGACTATTTCTACACAATTTCCAAAACCAACTGGAAATCTATGTCATGTGACATATGAGGGTGAGAGAGTGCCGAGTTGGTTTATATATTTTTCACTTTATATAGAAGCACAAATGACAATGCTGGTGTGAATATTAATGATGAGGTGGATCTATAAATGACTTGGGATATGAAGTCAGATTAAATGTGAGAGGCATCAGACGGGGCATTAGTCCTGCACTCGCATGCTGTATACTTGGGCTGAGAAAACTGATACCTTGTCACAGGGATGTCCATTTTATCAGAAACACAATGAAAGTCATAATGCAGTAATTTCTCTTCACTGTTCCATAACCTCAGTTGTATTTCAGGAAGCATTTATGTTTACTTCAATCAGCTTCTGTAGATGATTTATGGATTCTGGAAAATGTCTGTCCTCCTCAGCAGAAACAGATGTGTGATACAATGTGTTGGTGTTGCTGCAAAATCGGTGTCAAATAATGATTGTGCACAAAAAGCCAGGAGGTTTGAGCAGGTTTGTCACTGATATCACTCATATTTCAAATAGCCACAATCACAATGCGACTTCTCAAAGCTTCAGCAAGGTTTGTATCTCACAGAGAAAAAAACCTAAGTTTAAAATTAAATAAAAAAGAAAACACACAAAAAAGCTAAAAACAAAAGATACGTTTAAAATTAAATGCATCATTTAAGGAGCCTGTTCACATTGCGAGTTATTTTAGAAAAAAACTTGGAAAGAGACAATTTTTGATCCCATCTGAATTATGTCTAGATTCACACATTTCTCAATCCAAAAGGTAATTTATCAACTTGAGAAAATTGCACATTGTGAAAAAAATAAATAAACAGAAGTCAGATAAATTATCGGAAATTATAAAGACTACACAGCGAACAGTCGTGTTAATGATGTTGTCTCGTTGACTCACAGAACTGACCAACTCTCCTTTCACATAACTGCAGTTGTCAACATGACCAGATTCATTGAAAAGTACCTTTTCTGTGCTGAGTTGTTGACATGTGTAACGTGAGACAATGTAGTTCACTGAGCGCTCCAACACAAAACTAGATGATATTAAACTTTAAATTATGACAAACTGCGGTGTCTTGATGAAGAAAATGGTCTTTTAAATCACAAACATCTTATGTGTAGTTCACGGCACAATCAAAAAAATGTATTTGTCTCTCTCCATACACCACCATATAAAGTTTTTTCCGAAATAAGGCCCCCATGGGGTTTTGTCGGAAGTGGTGAGACATCGGTTTGCAATACACTTGCAAGTTTAAATCTACTAAACATAGTTTCCTTTGGCACTTTGTATTAGAAAAAGTCAGAGTAATCAAACAAAAACGCAGACAATATGAGATTCAACCCTGCAAGAAACAAATAAACAGTATATTTTCATAGCGCAATGTTTTTTAAGTCAAGAAGCATTTTATTGTACACGCAGAAGTCATAAGTTTCTTACAATACTTGATAAGAGGCATTAACTGAAGGCATCATAATTGCACCAAAATCAACAGTAACACGCACTGTGTGCTTATACAAGAGAAAGAAAGCTATTTACTTTACAGGGAAAAAAGTGTTGATTTGCAACAACAAACAGCAATGGTAGTGTCTAAACGATCATTTATCATTTGAGGACCTCAAACAGCTTCATTTTCCAAACACTGATTTATCTGAGGTGTAGCCCTAACTACTGAATGAACTGTAATACAGATATGTCCCTTTCACATGGAAGAAACAACACAGGAAAAATATGCTTGCCATTGGTATGAGTGAGTTAACATGGGTTATCCGACCTGGTTCTGCATCAGGCAGGATTCTGGGTCTGAGACCAATTGCTTTGGTATGAAAGGGTGAACACTTGTTACTCTACACAGGTTCACTACAGCTGCTACTGACGATAACACAAATGGTTTTGTCCTTGACAAATAGCAGCAGTGCTATCTTGAACTCTTAACCATACCTTCTGCTCCTTTTTATCATAAAAATAAGTGAAAATTACTGTAGACTGCATGTTAAATGCAAATGAAGACATCTACAGTGTTGACTAACCCTTCTGAACAACATATGGCCCACTCCCCTTGCTGAATATCGAGCGTAAAATAAAAGCTATGGTGACCAATTTTTAAAACTAAAATGGGACTAACCTGTTTAAACAAGACAACAGTCACAAGTCTTGGACCAGCAGTCTGCTCGTGTTAAATTAACTCATGGTAAATGAACATGTGTTCATAAGCTGTTTTTAAACCTTCAGCAAGGTTTGTACCTCTCAGAGAAAGAGACCTAAAATTAAAAATTAAATGTATTCAGCAGATGGAAAAAAGCAAAACACAAAAACAAAACATATGTTTAAAATGAAAACGTATCATGGAACGTGGTTACATGAACGCAATACTCGATAACTGGGAAGAATCAGGTTATAGTACAAATCTAATTTGGCGTGTTTAAATGCACTTTTAAAGTGTGATAATGGAAAAAATGTGCTTACATTATTCAGTCTATTAGTTGGATTTCTTTCCAAGAACGTGACGTAAAAAAACGTTTTTTTCACTTGCTAGATGCACATGAGGAGCAGGGATTGGTAGGAGAGAATGATGCTCGAGGAATGCTCGGATCACAAATTGAGAAAGAATTTCACAATGTCGCTAAGACCATTTGTCAAACTGTGTGACCTGATGAGGGATGTCATTAACCCGGCCCCAGACTACATGACAGTGCGTGCTGCTGTACTCTAAAAATTTAAGTAACAATAGCGCTTTACAAGCGCAGTAGCTGGGGACAGTATAGGCGATAAGTGAGCATGTAAACAGGCTAATTTTTACGGCAATTTCAGTCAAAGGTGATAACGCTAGGAAAAATCAGAATTTACTTAAAAGGAGTTCTATGAAACAATTCGTAGAAATGTGCAGATTGTAACATGACATGAAAAATTAGACTTTCCCCATCTCCCTCAGGTGTCTATACAGGCCTGTGGAAAATTTGAGTAAGTACTTTAATGCTGCTGGACTGTGGATTTCTTTGTGAAGGAAATGAGGTCCACTAACTTAACCAATGTCAGGATTCCACCATAATACATAAGTTGGCAAAGGCCGTTTATGGCCACTGTTTAATGTCTGTTTTGCTCATTCCCTTACATTTAAAAATGTAAAAGGGATAGCATATTCAATTTTAAACCTTTCTGATGCATGTCATGTATCAACTGTTTAACAACACTTAAAACTATAAAAACAAATTGTAACCTGTAGATTGACGGGCCAAGGTGGCAAACAGCTCACAAAAGTTATCGGGAGCAGAATTGCTATGCCTCTGTAAGATGCTATCAACACAAATAGGACAAAGTATAATAAAGCAAATTATCAAAATAATAAGGCAATCTGATCTTCAAAACTGGATATTAATGTTAAAAATATCCAGATAATAAAAGCTTAAAACAAATTAATACAAATGAGACCAATGCAGCGCATTTTACCTCAAATTAGAGTACATCAAATATGATAAAGTACTAAATTGTTCTACACCGTTGCAGTATAGTGATATAAAAATACAACCAAACTTTTCAGCAGTTTGTTAAAAAAAACAAATCTATAAATGAAGATAATGAACATTTATCGACAGAATCCTCAAAGAACAAAAAATATGTTTTCAATATTCAAGTGAGAGGTATACAAACAGAGCTCCTAAATCTCTAACATCAGCAAGGAAGGTAAGTAATGACTGCTGCAGGCTATCAGGGGCCATCTACAATGTAGGCTACTGGCTAAAGCAAGAATATTATACAATTAGGCCAGGCATTTGGGAATTATGTAAAGCAAGTCAACACATATGTTGGAGGGACTAGCTGCAAAGATTTGCTGGTAGTTTTTCAATTTCAGTTTTGATCATCAAAATTGATACAAATGCTACTGAAAACAGTACAGACAGAAATATAGATGTCCAAGTCAGTTTTGATGTAAATAAAAGTAAAAATCCCACTCAAAATTTACAGTCACTGAGGCTACCTTTGCCCAGTGCAGGGTAGGGAATGCCCTGTTAACAATGGCTGAGGAGTCCCAGACGATTCTGTGTTTACTTTCACCAGTTTCCCAAATACTGTGTTTGAAACTGTTGAAGTATATTTGGGTGCCATGTAGGCTAACTGCCACAGACAATGACTTGTGGCAAATTGCAAATCCTGGCAAAATATTGTTCACATTTACTGAATGATCACACATCTAAAAACACAAACATTTCTAGAAATAACCTGTGATGATCTGACAAATTGACAGTGCTATATATTTGACTATGTTACATACGTAGATTCAATCTAACCATACTCAACATTAAAATCTGCTTTTCCTGACCCAAAGCTACAGTTCAAACACCCTTAGTTCAACCTATTTTGTTTATATCCATGCAACAGCACACCAGGAGCTTGGTCTGATGGACTTGATTCTGAATATTTCAAGAGCTTCTTAAAAAGTGTGACTCAAAGAAAGGCAGGGCAGTTTGTCAACATCCGTATGGCTAGTGAGACCAAGGTTCACTGACAGTACTACTCACATCTGCTGAATTCTTGAGCCACATATAATTTGAGGCTAAAGTCACACCTATCACACACATAAAATCTCACTGATCACATATTGTCCTCTAGCAAGTCCTTTTTACAAATATTTACAGGGATAGATAAACAGGACCATCCCACTCCGTGTTTGGATTAAGAGTCTCTGGTTCTTGTCCAACACTTTGTTTGGAGGCGACTGGATGCCCTCTTCTTTTCATGGACTGAATTGAGTTATGTACATAGTATTTGACTTCCCGCCATGTTCTATTGTTTAGGGCAGGTTCAGCAGCTAAACATGCATCACAATCCTTTTTGCCTGGCACTTTGACCAGTTTACAGAAGTCTCCAAATTGACGCCTCACAGCTGCCTGTTCCTCCTCACTCCATAACCTCTTGATTCTCTTTTGAGGCTTGGCAGCTGAAGTCACCGCAGGGGACAGTGGTGAACTTTCCTGTACCACTCGTGTTCTGTCAGGAATGCTGGGTCTATGGACTGTTGGGACAACCTGTGCAGTTGGAGGGGCCCTCGGTGGGTTTGCTGAGTAAGCTGGTGCACTTGAATGGTTTAGAGGTGTGAATGAAGAAATGATAGCTCTAGGATTTAGTGTTGAGAATGCAGGGACCATTGGTGAGCTTGGAGTATTCAATGGTGTGAATGTAGACACCATTGAGGTACTTGGTGCATTAAGGGCACTAAAAGTAGGAATCATTTGTGAACTTGTAGTGTCCTGTGGTGCATACACAGAAGGGGGCAAAATACTTGTGGCATTCTGTGTGTAAGGAGGAGACATTGGCATCATCATGTTCTCTGATGTGTATACAGGAGGCATTAGTGCATTTGTAGTGTTGTGCGGAGTAAATGTAGGAACCACTTGTGTATCAGTAGCATTCAATGGTGTGAAAGTAGAAATTAATGGTTGACTGGTATGGACCATGTCTGTACTAGTTGAACACAAAGTAGCATAAGTTGGAGTCAACTCTGTGGGGAATGGTGTTGATGATTCTCTCAGGTTGGTTTGTGGTGCCATTGTCAGACAACAATTTGAACTTAGGTGATCAGGATGCACTGTTGTCAGACTACAGACAACATTCTCGTCTTCCAAATCTTTCTTTGAGGTTTGAACTCCAGGCTTTGGACTCTCATCTGCAGTCCCCTCAGACTTATTTCTCCTCCGTATTGTCTGTAGTGTGTTGTGAACATAGTTTTTGACATCTGTCCAAGATCTACCACCAAGATCTGGTTCAGCAGCTATGCAAGCATTGCACTCCTTTTTGCCTGGAACCTTCATTGTTGTGATGAATTCACACAAGTAACGCTTCACTGCAGCCTGCTCCTTCTCACTCCAAGGTCTTCTCTTCAAAGCCGACTTCTGTGCAGTTCCTAAGAAGATAAAAGTGTATTAAATCATCATTTTATTGCAAAACACAATTCAATAAAATTACATTACAATACACCCTAAATTTAAAAATCATACAAAATTTAAACTGTTGCGTTTGACAGTTCATTTTCGACCACGGAAAAAGCAAAATTTTGTTTTGTCAGCTGCTATTTGCAAGATAGTTTGAAATTGTCAAAAAAATCCTGAACAAACAATTAAGTGTATCTAGAGTGGGGACTGTTTGGCAACTGCCGTTTCGAAGATCAACAATAAACTGTCAAGTCCTAAAAAGGTCTGGATAATGGAAAGTTTAAACTAGTTCTATTGTTCCATGTCAATGGAAAAATTGTGTCTGCTCATTAACAAGCAATTCAGTGTGCCTTAGTGGAGATTGTTAAGTAAAATTTAAACTATACTTCAAGAGCACTGGCTATTTGCCATCCAACCGTTCCAACCAATCAAAGAACACATTAATGCAAAAGGATCCATAGGAGCAAAAGGTAATCACCGTCTCTAGCAGTACTGGGTGGACTTGATGGCAGTGTTCGATCTATCTTGAGAAGTTGTTTGCTCACTTCCTCCAGCTGTGATGCATTTTTTGAGAGCCTATAACACTCCTGGCTGCTCCTTCCGACCAGTTTGGCCACTTGATCCAATTCGTGTTCACTGAGGCTCATTATCTGCCAGCAGCTGGCAATTTGCTCTCTTAATGATGAAGACAGAAGTGCTTCTGGGTTTTTAACTCCACATTCCATTGCGGCCCGTCGGAAACAGTCCAATCCTCTAATGAAGGATGGGCCTTCAGTCCTTGCAAACAGGTATGGGTTATTTTTGGACACACCTGCTTGTTCTCGATTTTCAATGAGTAAATCAACTGACAAAACCATCCTTTCTGTTAGCAGAACCAGCATGTTCCTTCCATACTGACCTTCAAGTTCCAACCTGGTGAAATTGGCACCAAGGTCCAGCTCCAATTTAGTGCATTTCCTTATTTGATCTGCAGAGGGCACAAATGTTCCCCGACTCTTTTTGTGAGTATAGGTTTGCAAGAGTAATCTACCAATATTTCCTACCCTTCCTCTGTTAAACAGACAGACATCTGCGAGAGTGGCCTCGCTGAGCTTTTTCCATGTTGACAGACTAGGACTTTCTTTCAGCTCTTTTCTCGCTTCATCTTCTTCCCTTGTGATAAACCTGTGGAGTTTTATCAAATCTTCCGTCACAGTTGATTTGTCTACTTCCACTTTTTTGACCTCTTGCTTGAGAGATAATGCAAGTGCTTTGCGTGAAAAACTCTCACTCCATTTTGTATCAAGAAGCTGTATGAACTTTTTCACTTCACTTTCAGTTTCACTGTCCTCTGTCATGCGACTTTCCCCAAAAGCTATTTCTGCAGCTCGTTTCAAAGAGTAGCCAATCTTCGAGACAAGCGACACCGTTTTAAATTTACTGGAACTGGGATCAAATCCACTCACTTTTTTGGCCCCTTCAACGGCTAATTCAAATCTGGATGGTAGACATACTTCATGCAAATACTTAACGCTCTTGTCAAGCTCATGTACAGCAAGCACAAATCTACCCAGTTCCCTCATCTTTTGTGCAATATATGCAAACTGAGACTTGTCATGGTCATACTTAGCAGACAAGGCATTGCCATATTTGCAAATAAGTGGGTCATTTCTGATATGCCTTGAAATGTCATCTTGATGCATGATGTGTATGATTTCCTCACAACGTTCAGTTAAGAACTCTGACATTGGAAGCAGCCGAGAGGCGGCACTGTGAACTCCGCTTCTTTTTGTCCTTTCAGAGGATTTCTGATCTCCCTTTCTGGCCTTACATGACCTCTCATGTCTCCATAAGTCAGTTTTGCGATAAAAAGCAAAGCAGTGCTGACAAGGCAGGAAGTCACGTACCGAAATGCTGGGATTTTTCACCTGCTTCTTTGTGACAATTTCCCCCTCACCACTTTTGAGAACTTTGAAATTATGTTCATAGTCTCCTTTATTTCGGATTTGGTCAAGCAAAGTCTGTCTGACTTTGGAACCTTTGGGAAAGTGTATTGCATGGGCAACATCTGTCTCTTCTGCATGTTTCCTTTCCAAATGCTTTGCAAGTTGGGTAAAAGCCATTTTGCAATATAAACAGAAGTGCTTTTTGCATGACTCTTTTTTCTCATCATCCACTGGGGTTGGTTTTGTTTCAAGCACTTTTTTGCAGGTCCTTAAACTGGATCGCGTTGGTTGTTTCTTCTCCACATTTTTCCTGCGACGCCTTGATCGTCTTTTAGCAATCCCCTTTGTTTCTGACTTTAACAGAACTTGTTCTGTACTATCTGACTGACCTGCCACAACATCCTCTGCCTCATCACCTGACTCATTTGCTTTCTCGGGGGAACTTTGTGTGTTAGCTACGCCATTTTTTTCAGTTTTTTCACTGTCCCTTGTCAGCATCCCTTCTGCATTTCTGGCTGGATTTGAATGATCAAAGTTCAAACTCATTTTACTTGATAAACCACCTTTTGTGTTGTCTGAGATCTTGTCTTCCTGTGCTTGCTTCTGGTCTTCCTCTCCTTGACTTTCCTGCATGGTAGCTGAATCACAAGCAGTGTAATCGGATTCAGTTATATCCCTCCCACATGTTTGGATCATTTCATGTTCCTTCACCGTCACTTGCTCAGTGATTGTACTGGCAGGGCAGCTTGGAATTTTTTCGCCATCGTTTGGGCCATCCAAATCTTGTGGGATAATCTCATTTATTGTTGGAGTACCCTCTTCATTTTGTGCACTGTCAAGGTTAGGGGTCAACTTAAGAGCATCACTTGAACTCCTCTCTTCAATCAAGCTCCTCTCTCCTTCAAATGACTTCGTCTCACCAATTGTACAAGCCTGCAAAAGAACAAGTATATGTAAGACTCATCGCCAAATCAGACCTCATGAATATTTTGATTTGGTGAACTTATAAGACAGATTCATTAGAACATAAATGTGTGTGTGTGTGTGTGTGTGTGTGTGTGTACTTGTGCACGTGGTGAGGGTGGTTTGACTTTTTGCATTGTTAAGCGGTGGTGATAAGCTATACTTTTTTGCTATTGCCTTGTTTATATCCTGTGCACATTTTTCAGTTGCTGTTTACACATCAGCACCTTGGCAATGCCCCATAAAGATTCAGGCTCATTCAAACAGAAGTCAATGTGATGGCCACACATCACCTTTTAGCCCAACATCAGTAGCAGAAGACCCCTGACAACTCTCGAATCTCCAGTACAAAAACCACATGTGACCCATTCAAGAATAGTTAATGGCTTTATTGGATCAAGCAGCGTTTTGACATTGTAATTGTCTAACCAAGTATATGTCGTCATGGGGTGTTGGATGAAATGCTACATGGAGAGAACATAATAGTATGCACTGACACTAGACCTACATTCATGGCTTGCAATCAAAACAAATAATTATATTACTTTTGATGGCATATACAAAATATTTCAACTAATCGTTGCTGTGTTTTACAGTAAAATCTATGAAAGTGGTGATTCAACACAACATGTCTTCAAAGTGGCTTAAAAATAAATAAATGAAAAAAAATAAATTCAAATATATATCAAATAATAAACGATTACAGATTCCAGGACCAGGCCAGGTACAAATGGCAAAACATGGAAACATTTTCATTGTGTCTGGCCATTCACAACATTAAGTTTTTCTTTTGGTTGTCATCTATGCTTTGAAACGTTTAATTGTAAGGTAAAATTAAATAAAAATCCTGAATACATGGAAAGTTACTGCTGATGGGGGTGCCAATGTTGTTCTATGATCATGATTATGATACATGTTCTGAAAGCACAGTATGTACCTGCTTCAAAGGGTTCATCTTGTCCCGTTACTTCGTGTGTTCAGTATCTTCTTCCATTGGCTTGTTCTCTGCAAGGTAAAATGACACCACAGTCTCTAATGTGCAATAATTATAATAAATATACAGCATGATAAATTCATATTAGATTGAAGTTACCAATTTACACACAGTTACACCTAAATAAACAACTTTTATAAACCAGTTAATGTTTTATATAAGAACCTAGCTTAATTTAAGATGCTAAGAGCAATGAGTAAACAGAATGAAGAGCATCTTAAGTCATCCAGAGAGAAGCAGTAAGATCTCATAACAGAGCTCTGGTGTAAATGTTCATTAACTTCTTGCAGATTCTGCCTACAAACAAAAATACAGTTCAGTTCAGTTAAAATGAACCCTAAATGGCCCTTTAATTCTCAATACATTACAGGTATAATTTAATACTAAAATGTGTAATTACAGTTTTTAAGACTTAAGTAAACTAAATGACTGCCTGACAAAATATTTACATCATTACATCACTGTTGCTTAACAAACATGATATTTTTGAGGTCACACTCTTACCTTTTTGTAGAAGCAATGGTGCTTTGGAGTTGGACAAACCTCTTGAAGCGTTGAATGATTAGTAGGCATGAAGTATTTAGATGTAGATCTTGACGAAACAGATTCTTTGGTGCACAGTTCTATACTACATTTTGTCATCTAAGTGTTGTATGGGTTAAATATTAAGATGCTTTGAATGTGATGGAATATAGTCTTGTAGTATTTTCCCGTCCTGCTGATACTGTTGCATAACTTGACCATGTAACTCAAGGGTTTTCTAAGATACCCTTGAGTTAAATGAAGTACTTCCAAATTTGATTCAGTCAATTCACAACAGATGATTGTATCCGGACACAGAACATTTCTCTACAAGCATCTTTTGTCTCACAATAAGTACCACCTTGACATCATTGTAATATGCCTGAAGACTGTGCGGAAAATTGTTAAAAATATTTCCTGGGGAGACATTCAACATGGGACAAGCAATTTCTGGATGACCATTGTTTATGTCAATGCCTTTTTCCACAAGACAGTGGATTATTTTTCTCCCAATGTTAGTTCCTGTTTATGTAACGCAAAGGACCTGGCTGGGCAACTATTCAGTGCTGATGTAACAAACACGCCCGTGTGCCACTTGTTATCCCAAAAAATTCAGGTTTTTCCATACTGGACTGCACAAACACACCCATACATACACACTGGGGACGACCAAGGTGCGAGCTGTTAAATATGTGAAATGTGTTTTAGAATTGAAAACTCAAGAAGGCTTGATATATATGTAAAAAGGTTATGTAATAAATTAAAGCACAAAGTAGTCAGCAGATAGAAACAGAATGGTTTGGAAGTTATGGCTTTATAAAATGTACTAAAAACTAATGTTTGGAAGGGGATTGAACATACCTCCTGGTCCAGATTGTAGTCCTCTTTGGAATTAAGTGCCAATTTTACAGCCATGTAATTTCCATTTTTCACAGCATCCCGCAACTCACCTAACAAAAACAAAGTGAAGCGAAATGAAATGTAAAGAATGTATACATTATAGAGCACAGTAACACATTCATGACAATTTTTGTTTTAATAAATAGGGCCATCTAGTGGTACAATAATTCTCATGTGAAGAAACTGTATGTATTGTAAACTTTAAATGACAAAGTAGCTCTGATAAAGCAATTTGCAGAGTAACATATTAGCAGCAATGGTATCATTACCTTATTGTTAAAAGGCACTGTACAATAAAAATAAATATTTTAGAAAATGCTATCATGTGTCCCTGTGATATTTGTGCTGCACTTAAGGATGAATACATATGTACATTCATCAAACCAAATGGGATTTGCAGCACCAACAATGGCTTTGACTGTTAGCTTGTGGTTCATTGTAGATAGCAAAGCAATATCATGGGTCAGACCTGTGTGTGTAGATAGACTGTTGATTACATTTTAGTAAGACTGTGATTGTGATACAATTAATTAAATTTGGTCCTTGTTTTCTCCTCCTCCTCTTGATTTAAGGTGTGGAGGTGTGGATTTAAAGCCAAATGTCCTCTATAAATCCATATTCTTTCATAAAGGGTAAACCATGCCCATTAATTCAACCTAAATCTCTCATTTCCTTTTATCTAGCCCACGTGTTTGGAACTGGCCACATTAAAAGACACTAAAAGAGGCTGAAACTGCCATTTTACCTGGACTTTAAAGACAAGGAGATAAAACTGAGGTTACCAAGCTCCAAAAGTCAGGTAGTTTGAAATTTTGATTAACAATCACACACCTTTTCAGGTTAGGTCAAGTCAGAATTCTACTTCAGCTACTTCCTTAGAAGCTTCTAGATAGCAGTAGTAGTCAGGCAGTAGACACAAGTAGTCCATTTGTCTTCAGTGTGAATACTCACTGGGTGATAAAGGTGGAGCTGACAGGATCTCATCCTCCCCATTCAGATGTTTCTGGAAGTCATCCAGAGTCATCCAGTCCAGGTTGAGGTCCATTCCTAGACTCAAAGTGGCTTGGCCCTTGTCTGTACAACACACAATGCAGAGAAAGATGCTGAATTAATTGACAGGCTGAAACCTTGAATACTGCAATCCAAATGACTTCTTCTCTTCAAATGTCTTGCTCAAATTCATCTTTCAAACCTCTGTTAAAGTTGTTTCACTAAGGTCATATGTTAATATTATCAGATATCAAGAGAAATGTATACTTTAATATGAAACAACAATCTGATATGTGGAAGCAGCAAAGATGAGCATGTGCTTAACGGCTACTCAGAAACATACCAGATTTGTCAGCGCCCTCTGGGGTGTCCTGGGTGTCCTGATTGTCATCACAGGCCATAAAAAGTCTGGGCTCACTGTCCTCTCTCCTCTTCCTCCTGTCATCTGTTGGGGTTCTCCTCTCCCAGCCGGGCCGCTGAGTCTCCTCTTGCCTCTCCCTCCGCTCCCTGGGTTCCTCTCCAGGCCTCTGCTTTACTGTAGGTTCATCTCCTTCCCTCTCTTCACTGTCCAGGTTAAAACCATAACTCTGGCCAGGCCTGGGGACTATAGAGGGAGTAGACAAACTGTCATATAAGACCCTAGACAGCTTTACATCCTCCATCACAGTCAGACACCAGCAGCTTGTTTTATGGTTGCCATTCATCTCTCCTGTTTGGTGAAGACTATGTATGCCTTTGTATGCCAATCTAAAGTAGATCATCTCTTGGAGCAAATGACAAACAAAAAGTATCCATTAAGCCTTTTTTTCCGCCTTCACCTGTGGCACTTCTGATTGCGCAACAAACAAAGTGCTAACGGTCAGCTTTTAGCTACACTACAGTGTGATTTACCATTCACAAGATGACAATGAGGAACAGATGAATATTGATACTGCTGACACAACAGTACTTACACTTCACAAAGACACACAAAAGAAAAAGAGCAAGTATAAGAGCATTAGAAATGTAATAACTTTGTGTCAAGGAGGCAATCTTTTCCCTTGACTAGTGTTTTCTCAAAGCTTCCATCTGATCGCTTTTCCCAGAGATATAGAATCTCCTTCAACACCTCTGCCAAACTTTTCCATTCCATGGTTTGTGGGAAATAAAGAACTAGAAATTATAAAAAACAAAAAAAAAAAACAAAACACAAATGCAAAATTGCTAATATTGCATCTCTCACTATGCAACTGCTCTCTACACTCACTACATGCTCTGTTGATGAATAAGTAGCTTGGACCACAAACACATCTGGGAAGAACAAACCCACTGAATATTCAACAAAATCAGGCATGCCGTTTGTTGTGCATTACTTCTAAATTCTGCTTTGTGAGTATCTGGTTTCACAAATAGCCGATTGTAGACACCAGTGTTCACACACTAAAGGTGTAATCAAATAGACTTTGTTTTGTACGGTTTTACACATTTAGATTTCTCTTAGGGGTACACCGATACCGTTTTTTTCAAACCGAGTACGAGTACAGGTATTTTCATTTGTGTACTTGCCGATACTGAGTACCAATACAGATATTCCTATTATTTGGCTACAGATGCACTCAGTTAAAAGACAGGATTTATTTTCTTCTCAATGTCTGCATGTAATCAGGAACTGTATGTAATCAATTAAAGAAAGAACATTTCAAAAACATTTGAACAATATTTATTGTCACTTAACATGTAATTATACAGACATATAATACTGTAGATATGTATTATTTTCTTCTCTTTAAGGAAAAGAAGGGCTGCATTTAAAAATGAAATACTGAAAATAAATACAGTAGCTTTTTAAAAATTGTGCATCTTAAAATAAAGCACTTAATTTTTGAAAAATTAAAATTTCTGCTTCCCCTCAAGTTTCAGCTACTGTACTCATGCACTCTGGACCCCCTCATCAGTAAATGGCTTTTTTGTGTTGACCAAATATCCAAGCGACTTTGGGGGAACATTCATTAGCTCTCAGAGAGCGCCATGAGTAGTTTCCCTGTCTCCGGCTCAACCGTCTCTCTGTCTTCTCTCCCTGTGTTGCTCACTCATCTTTCCCTCTGTCATCTTCTGTCTGTCTGTGTCCGGCGTAGCAATGTTTATCACATGGAATGCACAGATTCGATTGGCTGAGTAGCATCACGTGGGATGGCTTATCTCAGATGCAATTTGTCAGTGGATTTCTTGATCCGCTAAACCAGTACTGTAAAGTTTACAGAAGCGGCGCCCTGTCAAAATTTCAAATACAGCAATAATTTATTGACTGTAGGTCCAGGTCTGTATATGATGGCATCTGGGTCCGGACTTAGACTGCGGGTCCACCTGTTAGTGACCTATGCCCTAGACACTAAAATCTGAAATGACAATCCGCCCTTGGATCACGGTTGTTATTTTTCATGCAATGTAAGGCCTAATGCAATAAAGTGGTATCGGTGCCTGGTAGGGCTGTCAACAAATATTCTAAATTCGAATATATATTCGAATATATATATAAAAAAAAAAAAACGGAGAGTCAATTGTAGAAATTAATATTCGACTGTGTAAAAAAACACATCAGCGGCTACTTTGCGAGTTGGTGCACGGCATGACGGTCAGGGACAGGTCACAGGAGTCGCACTTGCACAGCGTCACTCACTGCTGAAAGGGAGACGCGACAAAAACCGTGGCAGATGCAGATGGCAGAGGGAAAAACGTAATGGCAGAAAGTTCAGAGCCCAACTAAAAAGCCCCGTTTGGTAATACTTCGGATTTTGGTCAGCAGACGGCAAAAATGCGGAGCCTCGAGATAAAGTTGTATGCAAGCTGTGTAAGCTACAGTTAGCTTACCATTGCAACATGAGGGTACATGATGTCTGGAACTCCAGCTAAACAGCCACGTTTAGACTCAAATGACAAGAGGCATGTTTGAAAAAACTTGCTTCGGTCATATGCAAGGACACGAGGCCGATCAGTATCGTTGACGGCACGGGCTTCAGAGAGTTTTTAGAGTTTTTTTTGTCCCGAAAATACCTATACAAGTAGTTATGTCTTGTTGTATTAGTTTGTCCTCCTGTTATTGACATAATGCACAAATATAGATATTAGAATTGTTCAAACGTATGTGGGTTTTTTTTAGAGCAAATATTCAAACGTCATTTTGAAGCAATTTTGACAGCCCTAGTGCCTAGAATCGGTGCTTTTTTGCGAATACGAGTATATGAGCACAGTATCGGCCCGATACTCGATGCCAGTATCTGCATCTGTGCATCCCTAATTTCTGCATTTGGTTTATTTTCACCTGGTGTTGCTCTTTGACAGAAGTCAGTCTGGTTTGAGGTGAATACACGTTCAAACTAAGAAAATCAACAACTACAAGTTTTATACATGTGATATGTTGTGCATTTGTGTCATGCATACCATCTGATTGCTTGTTCTTCTCCGTCTTCTTGGGATCTGGTTTCTGCCCTGGAGAATCTTTGTTTGTCTTGGGGATCTTCTCAATCTTTCCTATGATCTATTGTTGGGGAAAAAATAAAAAATGTAAAAAACCCTTTTTTTTTTCCAGGCAAACCACTGAGCAGCAGGGTCCGTTCAACAGAGCAAACATGAATGCATTTGACATGGTTATTCTGAAACAAATAGGCATTTTGTCAATGTGATCATGTCGTGTCCTGACTTTTTTCCATTTCCATCAATTACCTTTTATTAGAAATTAAGCATTCTATTTGATAAACTAAAATAAATAAATAATAGAAACATCTGATCATATTCTCAGACTTGCTTGCAGGTCCATTGGTGCATTTGTACAACTTCTTGAACATTTTCAGTTGAACCCAGACAGATATTTTTCATTTTGCAAAGACTGAGGCCTTGAGTCTGGGTATCACAACTGCATAAGAGGAAAATTAGAATTACTGCCTTCCAATCGTCAGCTTCCACTAGCCAGTCAAGTTGCAGTTTACATCCATGTTTATCCAGACAGGGATAAAACATGTAGTTACGACTTTGAAGGAATTAAATAAAAAGTATGAAGTGGTTTTTTTTTAGGCAAAATGGAATTTATCACTACATTTACATGTATGATTCATTTCTATTAAACATGCTGTCTTCAACATACTATTTTAAAGGGAGAGTACAGAGGACTAATAGAGAGCTTCATCACATGGTGCAACGACAATCACCTGAGGATCAATATCAGCAATATGAGCTTATGCTGGTTAACAAGGCTTCATATATTAATGTTATTGCAAAGAAGCTACTTATTCTGAAACACAAACGCTTCACACACATCTTCAGTCCGGCAGCACAAAAGATCTGTACAGATTACTGAGTTGAATAATGGTCAGAAAAGTGGTTTTCAGATCATTATGTCACAGTGAAGTAGACCTTTAATGTTTTGTGTATAAAACCCTTCGCTTCTTCCCTTAATTTCATCCTATTGGACACGTGTGTGAAATTCTGTTGTAGTTAGCATGGGATCAGGAAAACAAAAGATTTTTTGAGAGGTCACAGTAAGCTATGGCCACTAAAATCGAATTAGTTTATCCGACAAAATGGAATTCAACCACTTTATCTGCACTTTTGGCGAGTTAAATCAACATGTTTCACACGTTCAACTCCAACAAATCATTGTCAAACGATGCAAAAAATATACACAGCACTAATACTGTACCTTTGTGGATTTGCTGCTGCTCTTTTCTGGGGTGGGCTGATGCACTGGCTGCCTGCGGGGGGCGCGGTCCTTGGCCTCACAGTTTAACAGGAACTTTTCAAACAGGTTAGTGGAGCCTGTGGCATCCTTCTGTCCCAAAACCTCCTCTTTAGCCACCTCTTCCTCCTTACCCTTGCTGCTGCTTGCTGCTGTGACAGAGGATGAGGATGACGAGGATGTGGAGGAAGATGGGACTTTGGGTGGTGCTGATGAGCTCTCCTGCCCTTTACTCTTGGCTTTCCTATGTAAGGTGGAGCTATCGCTGGAGTCCGAGTGTGGGGCAGATTCATCTTTGCCCTTAGAGGTGAGGCTCTTTAGTTTTTGGAGGCTGATTTCTTTTGTAGCAGCATCTGGCTTTCTGCTCTTTTTGTCATGGATGAGGTCCTTAATGCCCTGCAGCTTTACTTCCCACTTCCCTTTCTTTTGCCTGGACTCATCCAAACGTGCCTTATCGGCTGACTTTACGGTAGTTTCCGTTGATGCAGTAACGTCCATTTGGGACTCTGATGGGCCGTCACTCAGGTAGTCTTCCAAAGGTGCAGTGGCCTCGTCTTCCGAGGTTTCAATTTTCCTCTCCTTCTTCCCTTTTTTTTTCTTCCCCTCCTCTCCTTTTTCTTTCCTATGCTTTCCTCCCTCCTTTCCCTTGTCCTTCTTCTGTTTTTTGGAGGGAACAGGCTCATCTTCCTCCTCATCAGAGTCAACCAACCGCTTCTTTGATTCAGTCTTTTTCTCCTTTGAAGGAGAGGGTGGGGTTGGGGGTCTCTCTTCGTCTTCTTCATCTTCTTCATCATCATCTGTCTCTGGTGCTGGGAGAGGCCTGATATCCTCCTTCCGTTTGTCTTTATTCTTCTTCTTCTTCTCCTTTGGAGGTGGTTCCTCTTCCCGGATCTTTGTCTTTTTCTTCTTCTTTATGGGTGACTCAGTTGGACGGTCTTTGTCAGCTTCACTCTCTGAGTCGGCATCGAACACGTCGCTCTTTGTAGGCAGCAGTTTCTAAAAGGGGAACAGAAGACGCACTGTCACATCTTCTTTTTGGACTTATAATACTTAGGAATTGTTTTAAAAAGGAAGGAGATGCGCCCGACCTGTTTAACCGCAAAGATAAGCACACAAACTTGTTTTGAGGAGTAACACTGAACTTTGGCTTGTTTACAATAAAACTCTACCAGGCCCCTTAAAGTCTAATGGTCAGTTTCTGATTTAAAAACCTGATGCTGTTCTCAAACTAATTTTCCCTCCTCATTCTATTACTTACACATATACAGATTTGACTATAGCATCAGTGATATTAGTCAGGGTTTGCTTAAAATTAGCCTGATGGCAAACTGCAGCATCTGTCGCATTATAGAGGACAGCATGGAAATCTATGGCTCGCATCAACAGTTCAGTTGATTCAACACAGACTCATAAATATTATCATGCAATTATTCTGAGAGATATTAGTTCAAATTATATAATTCACAAATAGCATCATGATTTTTTTGGCATCATTCCGTTTTCACTTATGATGTGATGTGACAGTAGTTGGGGCCAAACATGTTTTCTTTCATTTTGGGACAAATTTTGTAGGTTGGGGCCTCTGCTGCATTACAGGTCTCCTGTTTTGTCACACATTTTACCCTTCAAAAAATGACGACTTCTGTGATTTGGATACAGAATCTACCCATCTTTACAGAGAACACTGACTGTGTTAATATTATAAAAAGATAGTACCTAGTACACCAGTATTATTATTTTGGAATAAAGTATCACAATTATTATGTATACCTGACTGTCACTTAAACTTACCACAGTCTTCTTGGGTTCTGCGTCTTTCTTGGCCTTTACTTCAGCCATGTTCTTCTTAAAAGACAAGAGGACCTCGCGACAGTCCTCCAAATGGGCCTCTGGTTCCCAAGTGTCATCATCAGAGCAGTAATTCTTCCAGCGGACTCTGTAGAGCACTTCACCCTAAAAACAGACAAACAAGATATGAAGCTGATGCCAACACCAACCTGACACAGTAGCTGGTAGCTCTCAGAATTTGGCTGAAGGCTCTTTCATTAGCCAACAGAATCTGTTGAGCAATACAACATTTACACATAATAGCTGCCTGAATGCAAACATAGCTGATGGACGATGGAAAACAAATGTGACAAGCTAGGATGCACATGAAAGCGATTTAATTAAGTAGTTGCATAACCAACGTCTATTTGGGAGCTTCAGTGTCTCTACAACAACCAAGTTTAAAGGAAAGCCATCAAGACAAGAAAGCATGTATATATTTTTTTATATATATATGACGTAACCAGAAGTCTTGAGTGATAGCGTTTAAGTGTGACTTTTCTCAAACGAGAATAGTTCTAAATTTGAAAAATCTTTAAGCTTTTGTAGTCAGGACATTATTTTCATACAAGAGAACTTGTATGAAGAGCGGCCAATGATTCCTGTGGCTAAGGCTTACATTTAACAGGCCAGAATCAAGGTAATTCAGGTACACAATGTTTTTCCCCTTTGGTGGATTTAAAGAGGAGTTTTTTCATACAAACATTTGAAAGTGGCCAACACTTAAAGTCAAACATGTGTATGCAGAAGTAATAACAGGAAAACTGCACCAGTAACAAAACAGGTATCTGCAGCATTAGTGTACTTATAACAGTGACAGTCTCTCCAGTACAGTATTTGTAGAACAATACTGGCACTGTTCAAGTTCATTTAAATTCATGTTTCGTATAAGAGAACTGTTACTTTTAAGACTTGACTGTGATACTGCTTTTTGATGAAGTTGAGACAACTGTTTTTTACAGAGTAAAAGTGAGGATAGCACTGTAGCTGGAGAACATTTTATTGTCAATGTGAATGCAACTTGAAACAGCTTACTGTTCAGCAATGGAAACCAAGTTGTTTAGCAGTTTAACCTTTGATGAAGATCAATATATTTCTCTCCAGTTGGAAGCAACATTGCAAAACTTTAACCAGTGATTTCTCCCTTACCATATTTTACTAATGAATGCATCTTCATAATGCAAAAAACAAAAACCTAATTCAATAATAATAATAATAATAATAATAATAATAATAATAATAATATTTCTCCATCATAAATTCACCTATGTTAACTCAGTGTTTCTGAATCTTAAAATCTCAAAAATCTCAGTTTCAAAAGCTGGGGGAAAATCTAATTACCCAATTTGATGTAAACAAACCAAGTGAATGTGAAGCTGGTACTCAAGGACCAAAACAAGCACTCCCTCCCAGTCCCTCACATGAAAGTCTAATTATTATTTCAGTGTGAAAATGTGGTACTACCTTGGGACAAAGCATTACTTTGTATACACAATTTAAGAGTATAATTGGGGGGTCAACTCTGTAAAGAAGGGAGAATTAACTGTGAAATCATTCACAATCAACATCAGCTAAAGTAATCAGTCAAAAGCCTAATTATATGTATTTTCTTTCAACAACATCTTGATACACGCCACAGATTATTTCTGATAGTAGAATAAGACTATGAAATATTCAAGTAACTTTAATGCGCAGGCGCCAACGCAAGTGGCTGCCTTTTCTGTTGCTCGTCTGTTTCGTGTCTGTCTTAGTCTTTTTAAACTTTTTTCTCCTTTGCAACTGTCAAATCTTTTTTACGCATCGAGTTGAAATCTATCTATCCTACCATTATATATCTGTGAGTGATCTGTTTTTTTATGTGGAACATAAAAAATGTGTGTGAAACATTGAAACGTGCATGTATAAGCTACTGGATGTCTAAAATTTCCCACGGGATGAATAAAGTATTTATCTACCCATCACATCAACACGTTACAACTACGTTACAATGTGCTCTCAGAGGCACCACGTAACTTGAAACAATTAAAACCAACTACAGTCGACTATCATCCTCTGCGGTATTTCTCTATTAATGCAGAGAAATGTAAAATACAGGTTAGTCGGTCAGTTTCTGTCATTTAAAATTACAGCGGCCACAATGGTAACCCTAGCAGCCTTCGTACTGGGAATTAACTACGTTAACTGGCTTTGTTTACCATCTGGGAACCATCTGCCATTCAATCTGTTTCATGCACTATGTGACTGGCATTATTATCCCCAGTATTTGTGTGATCTAGCTATGCAGCTGGTCAAGAGCACCCGTGATGAAAATATGTGCAGGTTTGCAAAGCGTCCGTCCTTGGCCCCAGCAGGGGAGAGGCGAGCGGACATCATGGGAGAAGTTGTACAGCAAACGATGCTGTGTGTGCACGAACAGTGAGCCCCGTCAAAAGAGTAGTGTCATATGACTGGTTAACTGACACAAGTGCAATTCACTGCACCAAAATACACCTGAAATACATTGCAGAGAGGCGCTTTGATGACGGAAAGTGTATGGGCATCGTTGTAGGTGGCCTATGCGTCGTGGGAGTGGAGTGAAAGCAATGCCAGCCATGTTTGCCAAGCTAGCCAGGCGGCTACGTAGCATTTAGCTAGCTCTAGCGTTACCTCTTCCACTCGCATGTCAATGATCCGCTCCACTTCGTATACATCTTCTTCCTCGTCTTGTTCACTGTCCGCAGGCTCTACTTTATCAGTCTCAGCATCCATGGTTGCGGGTTCGTGCAGGTTAGTTAAAATTAAGCTATTCAGATTCAGCACTCCGTAAGGCCGCTTTGGTTGCTTGCTCGCCGAGGCAGGACGCTAGCGTACCTGGCCGTAGTTACTGCACTAGCGCCGCAGACCAGCTACCGCCCGCTCTTACGATGCTGCATTCACATGCTGCTCCCAGCCTCCCTTTATTCTACATCCAAGTCGTACTCACGCTATTCATCAATTTTTAAATGTTGTGGTCGAAGTTTGTAAAAGGCAAAACTAATCTGTGCTTTATGGTAAACAAGATTGATAATATAACTTAAGTAATTCAGAAACACGTCATATTAATCAATACTAAATAGCGAACACCGGTATATTGTTTCAACCTCCGGTGTCTGTTTTTTTATGCCGTTTCTAGTTTCCACTGAAGACTTGTATTGACTATTTGGATTAAGTTTGACACTACTGTAGTAAAAACAAACAAAAAAATCCAACGACTGGATGCCAATGCTACTGTGTATTGTTGTTTCAGATATGAAAACCCAAAACTCCGATATTTAGTAAAGGCAGCATGGACCCTCAGATTTTTACGTACCGAGCAATGTAAATATGGCGGACCGCTCAAAGCAGACAGTCAGAGCCAGAAGTCAACAGATTACTCCGATACATTTTGATACGCAATTATAATTTAAAAGCTGCATTTCATGCTGCGACTCATCATCTCCTGCATACGGCTACGTTTAAAACACGAAACTAACTCAAAATCAAGTTTTTGTTTAGCCAATAAAGGTAGGTGACAACGATTTATGTGTATTCTGAATACCTTGCCTTATAAAGAGAACAATCAGTATCCAAGATATGTTTCATATAAATAAAAAGCCTGTTACAAAAAATATCAGGAAATGCATTCTTCTGAAGTTGAATAGTTTCTTGGCAGTGACTAACTCTGATAGCACTTACTTTAATTCAAACCTGCCTGAGAAAATTAAAGTAATGACCTAACCCATTCCCTAACATTTTGAATTGATAAATCATTTAAATTGACAAAGCAAAGGACCTCATACATCTTATATGTTCAATTATTACCTGAATTTATTTAAACATGAACACATACAACAAAATAAAATAATCCGGTGACAAAAAAGGGTAAAAGGTAAATATTTGCTTCACTCCAATAATAAGTAAGCTACCAGAAATTAAAATAACTATGACAGAGGAAAATTCCTCTTTAGAACAAGCAGCACAAATAAATTGTAACAGTATCTTAGATTAGTTCATTCTTAGTCATTATTTACCTCAGTCTGATTAGATACTTCAGACCTTCAACCTAAATTTTAAAAACTTGTATGAACGGCCATCTGGTGTTGTAGCTGTGGGTTTGACAGTGTTCCACAGCGTCTTCAAGTTCTCTCCCATCTCAGACACCAAATATGATTCGGAGATCTGCCAGAGAGAGTTTGGTGAAGGTGCTTCCTGTTCCTGACAGCACATTCTGAGCCAGCTCCTTCTTCTTCACCTGCAGGGTGGAAATCTTCTCCTCCACTGTGCCTTCACACTCAAACCTGGACACACACACACACACACACACACGGTATTTATTAACACTTAAACTTAACTATAATACGCAATTAAAAAAGGCACACCACAGCCTTTAGTAAAGTTAACTAACAATGAAGATGAATACAGCTCAAGTTTTGTACAGTTTAATTTATTAGCCATCTTTGAAATTTTCTCATGAATCTTCACATTTGTTGATTCACTTCCCCTACATGGAAATTTGAATTGGATCTCCATTTTAGGCAACTCTGTTCAACTTTAAGTTGTATTCTGTCACTAAAGAGCTTCTGCAACAATATCGTATGATGAATACTAAATAATAGTAGTAGCTACACGCACAGACAATGCAGCTTTTTACCTGTGGATTGTGACATCTTTAGTTTGTCCAACTCTGTAGATTCTGTCACATGCCTGATCCTCCAAGGCTGGGTTCCTGTTTTGAAGAAAGATAAAGTGTAAATGTATTGTTAAACGTTCGATGGTAATAAGAGTTGAAACTGAAGCACTGAAATGTGTTGAAGAGACAGTTGAAGTGTCAGTTAAAGGTAAAGAAAAAGAAGCAAAAGTTCAAGGTACTTTAACAACAACAGCAAGGCACAGCAGCACGCAAGGAATAAAAATAGCAATAATTCAGACAAAGGACATGCCGTTTATACAACTGGCTACGTCAAGCAGAGGGAAGCAAACACCAGCAATTATACTCTCTTGGATTTTTGCATGTCAGTGCGCGTCTCACCAGTGCATGTCTATGAGAAAGAGGTGATTCCCTCCAATGAGATTGAGTCCAACACCTCCGGCACAGAGAGACACCAGCATCACCTTTGGCAGAAAATCCAAAAAATATATTTAGTTTAATGTTACACTGGTCAAAATCCAGTTTTGAAAATTTGTGTGTGACAAAAAAATGGAGTTAAAGGCATATTTCTGAACGTTTTCACGATATA
Source organism: Diplodus sargus (assembly GCA_903131615.1). NCBI lineage: Eukaryota > Metazoa > Chordata > Actinopteri > Spariformes > Sparidae > Diplodus > Diplodus sargus. Next base: position 2,499,728 of record CAEMYA010000106.1, read on the forward strand.
GATGTGGAAAAAAAAAACCCAAACAAAAAAAACATAACACAGGTGTTTGTCAAGTGATTATTAGTGAAAATACTGGCCTGTTATACACGTTAGTGTACAATTCTAATGTATACAAACCTTGAACAGCAACAGGACACTTTACATTTTTATAAAAGTTTTTGTGTTGTTCATATATGCATTGAAATACGAACAGGTTTTAGTCATGTATTTTGTGTGAATTTTACCTGAATTCCTTTAGAGTCAGTGTTGAATTCTTCGACAAGGTCCATGCGGCGTTTTGGGTTGACACTCCCGTCAATAACACCATATGTCAGGCCCATCTGCCGCAGATGAACTGCAACAATTTGGAGCATGCTGGTCCACTGGGACACGATCACGCTGCACATTACCAGAGGAGGTTAACATGGATCACACATGTGATGGTAACATTTAAACTGTTGTTCTGGGTCGATTAGGGTGACCACTTCCAGGTTAACAGATGCTAGCACTTTACTGTTGAATGAATGTATAGTGCTTTATAAAGATCTCCCATAGCAGACGGAGAAGTTCTTTCAAGATCACAATTTCATGAAAACTGCATCTCTATCTGCTGAGAAGGATTGTGGGACACAGTTAAGAGGGTCAGAACAGCCCCCTGTGTGGACCTTGTGTAGAGACGAATTTACCAATAACATGAACCAGAAGAAAACGGGTAACTGCATGTCTACCTGGGTGTCAGGTTTCCATACCTATGACGTTTGCAGAGTCATTTAACTTAGAACTCAATAGCAACTGCACCCTTTCCCACTGTCAACAAAAGCTAGACTTTAGTACATCAGAGTCTGTTTTGTTTCCCAGCGGGAAAAGGGGGTCAAAATTGCTAAATTATCTGGATGAAAAGAATCTTAATTTTTTGGTGCAAAATTAAGAAATAAGTCAAACTCAGGCAGATTTACTACATAAATGGATGAAAAACTGTTGACGTGAGTGTGAGATATTTTACCTTTTCTGATCATCACTTCTTTGTTTGATTGCCTTCAGCTCAGAGACAATAGCAGATATCTGGAAAAATTGAGGTAGAGGAATTAGCTCATTTGTGTTTAAAATGAGCATCATTAAAAACAGTGATACAGGAACATTTGAAGGTTTGCATCACACTGTGTCCCATCAAACACAGAAAAACAAAGATTTCTCACCAGACATTAAGATTTCTCATGGGCTCTTGACAGCGACATACTTTAACGAATGACTTATAAAAGTAACTGAGATACTATTACTGTGTGTGCAGTAATTATAGCTGAACTTTAGGTCCAAAGACACTAGCGTGCTAATATGTTATCTGCACTCACCAACAATTCTTCTCTTCTCATACTCATACTCTAGACTTTTCTCAAATGTATAGTGGGGAGAGAAAGGCTAAACCAAGGTCATCCAAACTTCTGTAAGCAACCTGTTCCACTTACTGACCTCTACAGAGGTCTACAAACCACAGTTCTGATACAACCATTTTATACCCTGCACAAAAAGAGAATGGTCTCTCTAGTCACAGTAGAATACAAACAGCCTGCAGAACACATTCTCACATTCAGGGGGTTATTGTGGTGTTAAGGTGCTGAGAACAATGGTTGCCCACCTTGCTGCTCTCACTGGTTTCCTCAAACAGCTTTGAGGGGAAGCGGGTGCCATTAAGGGCCACAGTGTCTTTGGGGTCGGGGCCCGATGACGAGGAGTTGGAGGAGAGTGACAGAGCGCTGAGCTGCTCCTCCAGAGACAAGACGATCCCATCGCCCTGCAGCTCTGAGGAGTCAAGAGTCTGAGCAGAGAGGGCACGAGAGAAACAAGGAAATCAGTGCTTGTGTTGGTCTTTGTGTGTATTTACGTGTGAGAATGTCAAACCCAGTGAGTCTTGTCGGAGCATGTGAGTGTGTGTGTACCTTCTTAAGGAGTGAGAGGTGACAGCAGCACTGTCGGAGGCGCAGCAACAGAGACAGGATGTGGACGGTGCTAGACGCCTGTTGGGGCTGCTGGGAACTCGACACAGCAGGGTCAGCCTGGGACATACCAAACTCTTGGGCCACTGGAGAGGGAAAACAAACTGAGTTTCAATACACACCAATTCGTTTCAACAATACTGATTGCAAACCAGGTTTAACTTAAAAGCCACAGAATCTCAATCAAAACAAAAGACAAAAAGAGGTCTTTTGTGTCAGCAGCCTGGATCCAGAGCACCTTTGGGCTTAAATCATGTTTCAAATGAAATACTTCAGTGTTATTTATTTTTGTTGTGTCCTGTGAATACAATGTTTCCATTGTTTGTTGCTTCTATGAGTTCATTTGGTGGCAAATGAGTTTCTCCATTCGGGGGTTAATGAAGTTGTCTAATGTAATCAAAATTGTTTGTGAGATAATTTGTCAACAAAATATAAATTATGTGGTTGTAAAACACGTTTGTCCATGCTCACAATGTCTAAAAAGCGTACTCAGGACTGAGAAGTATTATTCCATATAATCATGGCCACACCTCTCACAATAATGAGGGCAGAATTCATGACAAACTGCCTGATGGGGACTATAGAAAATCGACCAGCTAATATCTCACCTTTGTCAAAGGGGTTACTACTGGATTTGTTTCCCTTGCTCACATCATTTCCTTCATGTCTCTTCAGGTAGTTCTGCAGGGTAGATCTAGAGGAAACGAGCAAATCATCAGTCTAGTGTCATTAATTATGTTTTTATTGATCCATCGGCTGGATCCAGTCAGACATACGGCATTCCGCCTCTTTTTAAACACATACACATTTAGACCCCAGAGCTGTTGTATGTATCCTTGATGGTAGTCAGAGTCTAGTTCAGAGGGGAACACTGGTTAGTCTTTATTTAATTTCCACACACTTAATGTAAAACATCATGGAGATAAACAAAAGAAAAAAAGGATATAAAGTTGTTGCAAAAATGCACACGACTAGATAAAATAAAAAAAATCCCCCAAAACTTCTTGATAATCATTCAACATAAATGGCCAAATTGTGTAGTCTTTAATAATTGACAAAACAAGTAATGGGAAGATGTTAAAATCTTCTTTCCAGTGTTTCCGATGCTAAAAGAGAACAGAAAAGGAGGAGTGTACCACTTTTCCACAGCATTTTCTTATATTGGGTTTGAAACTAAAGAATTCAGTGAGTACACTGTAAAAAGATAAACAGAGGATACGGGAGATGATTTCTCATAAAACGGTTTAAATGGAAAAATATGACAGGTTGTTATGTTACCTGGATTGGGCAAAGACCACATCATACACAGCCTGTTCATCCTGGGACAGTTTAAGTTGATGCACCTCGAGGGTCCGATCAGGGAGAGACACCTGAAACATTCAACATTTCACTTCAGCCTGGATCCACAGTGAGTGTTGATGTTTAAATCAGAACATCTCCGTTGTAGATTGCAAAGAGTCGGATCTTTTTGTCTGAACAAACCAGCCGCCCATTGTCTTTGTGGCCCTCATAATGAATGTTCTCAATGTAATGCTGCCATCCAAGGTGTGTGTGTGTCCCTACCAGTGGTTTTCCTGTGGAGTCCAGCTGGTCTTTGGTCCGTCGCAGCAGAAGACTCCTTGTCAGGAGGTTGAGTCGCTCTCTGCCTCTCTTAGAGCCGTTGTCCACCTGAGCTTTCCACAGTTTGTACTCATCAAACGGTGAACAACGCAGAAATCTGAAAGACAGATGGAGACAAACAGTGAAGTTCAGTTAAAGCTGAACTTTTTCTTTCTCTAACTCTACAGTTAGTTAGTTGTTCCTTTATGTTTGGCTGTTCGTCTGATATTTCAGAGCTGAGTACTCAGCTTCAGTGGAGTTTCTAAAGTTGAGGTTAATCTATAGTGCCATCTTGTGGCCACTTGTGTGGCACTCTTCATTTATAACTCCTGATCAGCAATGAAAAGCTTATTTTTCCCCTAGATTGAATATGAAGATGGATCCATCAGTTAAAGTCAGGAAAATGTCCACCTTAATGGATCATAAATTGATTATCTGAACATTCATTATTTACTTTAAGCAGCTTCTGTGGTTTAGTTTATTCTATCAGATTTTCCATTTCAGTTTTTTTCCATTTACATTGATATTCAGTGCATCTCTCATAAACAAAATGTGCATAAGAAATTAAGACATCACAAATCTTCCAGTTGTAATCTAAAATTCTTTATCATACTTTAAGGTCAATAAAACACACTAGTGTCACTGGAAATAAGATGCTTCATTTTGATAACCTGACACGTCCATCATGCAAACAAATCAGAAGCATCTCCACCAGGTAAGATTTTTAAAACTCTTGTATTCACGGTGTGTTTGGCTTACTTGAGCAGTGAGTACATGTCCAGCAGGTTGTTCTGGATGGGTGTGCCAGTGACAGCCCAGCGGGCACGAGCCCTCAGTTTACACACGGCCATAGACGTCTGCACTTTTGGGTTCTTGATGTTATGGCCTTCGTCCAGAACCACCCGGGCCCAGGCTACTCTCAGAAGAGGAGCCGAGTGTGGTGGCTGAGGGGACACAAACAAACAAAGTTTGAGTTTTTAGTTTTGGCTCCAAAGATGATCCTTTATCAGTTTTCAGATCTTACAAGAATAATTTTAAGCTACAGCACTGAAGCTGATAAAATGTGGTTTTACGTCATGAATAAATATTTCGCACCACATCATCAGCATCTTTGGTGGGTTTCTCAGCCTCCTCCTTCTGGACTGGGATCTCTTTAGAGACCAAACTGTATGTGGTCACCACCACATCATAATCTGCCAGCCTGAGGGACAGAAAGAGAACACTTCATTCAGTTTGATCGCGTGTGCTTTAACAATTCCCTAAACTGGAATAAAATTATAGAATGAGTGTTAAACATATTAAAAGGTCCGATCTGTAAGAATTCCCAACTTTTCAAATACTGATGCTTCCGAATGGCAACCGTGAATATAAATCAAGGTTTGGGTAATAATTCTGTATCAGCTTTCGACTTTCAGTGAAAGGATCATGCTGTGATGTTCTTTAATAAAATTACTGAATACTATAACAAGACACTTTTGGGGTTAATTGTGTGGTTATTTGTTGTGTGAAAAGCACAAACAGGAAGTGGGCCCCGTCTCTGCAAGTTTTTATCCAGTGCTGTTCGAAATAGCTTAGAAGTCAGGCAAGTCGACAACAGACCTGTGCGCAATGTAATCATGTTCCTTGTCTATTTCATGTCTTCTTTACAGCTCATTTCAATATCCAACCAGACATAAAGGTTAATGAACACAGGCCTTTGTGCCTGGTTCAGACCCCCCACCAAAAAACAGTGTGTCACTGCAAATTGAGTGACAGAGAGACAGTGCAGAGAAGATAAACAAGAGTGGTGTGTGTGTGTGTGTGTGTGTGTGTGCATGGTTCCCTCACACTCTGGCACTTTTCTCGCGGTTGGGGCCGTGGTACAGGTACACAGTCAGCTTGCCTGTCTTGACATGTCTCTCAATCTCTCTCTTCCAGTGGTGGATCAGCGAGGCAGGACAGATGATCAGGGTGCCTTTAGAAACCACCAGGCTAGAGTCTTGGATGATCAACAAACAAACAGAAATTAATCAAAATGTGCATTGCTGAATAATCAGAGACTGACCTCCAGAATTCAGACAAAACAAGAAGTTTTTATCCAATTTAAATCTGAATTGCATGCACACCAATTACAGCGCTGTCATTTATCAGACAAGCCGAACGATTGAGAAGAGGTTTTATTTACCAGTTTTGGAGATCCAGCCCTCCAGCTTCTTCTCTTCCTTCTTTTCATCTTCCTCTTTTGCCTTCTTCTTCTTGGCCAGTATGAGAGCAATCATGGTCAAGGTTTTCCCTAGACCCATGTCATCCGCTGAATCCAAAAAAGGAGCGACACAAACAGGAAGGAGAAGCAAAGAAAAAACAAACAATTATAATCTGAAGCTTCTGAAACAACATTTATGATAACACGTCTGTCTCACATTCCTTAAGATTCTTAATCGGTTTCTGTTTTTAATCTTTCTACTGATAATCATGTAAAAATAGACGAACATACCCAAAATTCCTCCACATGGATTCTGGGCTTCTCTCCAGAGCAGCCAGGCCAAAGCTCTCCTCTGATGGGCCAGGAGCGTTACCTGGTCAACCAAGAGGACAATGTCATTACTAGAGTAACATAGTAGACCAATTAAAAGAGTAGGTAGCTCTGTTTTCATAGCCAGTTGTCAAGTGAATCTAAAATAAACATTTCTAAGAACTTCTTTTTAAAAATAGCAAATACACTATGGTCAAAAGATTGTGGACACCCAAAGGTTTCCCCCATATGGAATTACTCATCATCCCATGCCAAAACCATCAGCATCAATCTGGTCTTGTAACAGCCACCACTCTTCCTGTTTCAGGCTGTGCACCATTTTACGGTCTGGCTTACAGTCAGACTTTCAATTCATCCCACAGGTGTTGGACAGGGTTGAGGTCAGGACGATGTGTGGACCAAGTTCTTCCAAACTGAAAACCTATCTCTTTATGGACCTGACCTGACCTAACCTGGCTCAGCTCCAGGTCAGGTTACATATCAGCCTGTGTGCATGGGTGTCCACATACTTTGTGAATTGTCTTTTTTTTTTAGAAACACATATTAAAATGAACAATGGATGAGTAATTTCCTCATAAGTAGTTTCAAATATTCTAAAGGCCTGACAAAAACCAGTGACTGAGGGGGTATCTAACCTTGATGCCTTTGGGATCTGGAGACTCGGCCTCAGGATGAGGGCAGGACTCCAGGGATTTGTGGAGGTGGTCGATGGCCTCACAGGTGGCGTTTTTCACCGCCAACAGACGGTCATCAGTCATCCTGCCACCATAAAAGGCCTGGGCCTGTGGGTTCGCTGGACAGAGAAATGACTGAGAGTTAAGGGGTTTGCATGAGTGATAAATTAAGAAAAAAATCAGTCCAAACAAAAATAAACACAAAATGTTAAAAAAATAAATAAATAAATAAATAAAAAAAGTCACAGGGGAAATATAGATGCTGGAAAGTGAGGATAGTCACATCTTGCAACAAGCTAGACAGATTCAAACAAAACTGGAATGGTTAGACAGAGTTACAGAAATGTTTCCATGCAAGGCCTACCTCCATACATCTGGGTGTAGCCCTGGCTCAGCTGGAGCCCCAGTGAGCTGCTGGAGGCCTGGTGTTGGGAGAGTCCCGGGGCAGCGGGGGCCGGGAGCAGGATGGTCCCACCCTGCCGGCTGAATGGGTTAGCTTGGCTGCTACCCGCACTAGCATCACCGCTTTTCTGTCCAACCTGGGGCTCTGAAAGTGATTTAGACATGACAGCTGTAACATTAGTGTGATTTCTCAATTAAGCTCTCTTTGTTAATGAATTGAACTATGCATTAATGTTTCCAACATCTACATCTAATCTTCCTACTGCACAGTGAGTGAGCTACCTGGCTGAGAAGCAGCAGTGAGGCTCAGAGACTCCAGTGCATCCTCCAGCTCTTTGACCTGAGTCCTCAGCCTCTCCCCTTTATCTGGCAGGGCCGCCACATTCACCACAGACAGAGTGGCCTTAACAGGAGAGGACAAAATGGGATGAGAGGATAGACGGAGAGATACAGATTAAAATGGATGTATAGAAATGACAACCTATAGGATATCTGTTTCATTCATTTCAAAGAATCAAGTTTGAGCCTTATTTTCTGCTGCTGTGGTGTCACGAATTTTAGAAAGAATCCATCAACAAACCATCAGCGCGCTTCATTTCCCACGGAGACTGAGTTTTTTGACATATGAAAGAGCATTGTGTTCATTTCTTACAGAGCAACTATAGCCACATGGCAAGATGAGGTATATTATGAGATTTTACTGCTTGTTTATCACGATCTAATTATGCAATAAAAAATATTGTCTGTCATGTGTCTGCTATAGCAGTTACTCTCAGTTTCCATCAGATTGCAGCAGACAGGACACAAGACTGTGGCACTGGAGTCCAACATTACATCAGCATGGTTCAACGTATCAGGTGATTTCAGCTTTATCATACATTTATTCATGTGTTTATGTGCTGACAGATCACAAGGGATTGCAACGAAGAAATGCTGAAGATACGTTTGAGGTGCATATCTTGATCAGAATAAGCCTAAAAGTCCAGTATTTCTATCCCGATCGAATTGTTCCCAAACAGTCGGTCATGTCTTTGCGTGAGTCACTTACTTACCTTTTTCTGTTGGAGCTGAGCAGTGAGCAGGCTGTGAAGCCCTTGCGGATCTCCCTGCTGAGGTTTGACCTTAGATGCTGGCTGGAAGCCAGGGAAGGTGGTCAGGGTCTTTTGGACAGTAGAGGCAGGAGGAGTTTTCTGAGCAGCAGGTTTCACAGACACCAACACTACATCGTCATCATCATTGTCCTGGTTGTTTTTGGCTTGACTGGACTCTGTTGGTTTGTTAGAGTCTCTGGAAGCATCAGTGCTACCACTCAGTGCAGATTTAGAGACACTTTCCTTTACAGTTTGTTCCACCACACAGGTTTCACCATTGGCTGGTTTCTGGGTCGCGTCCTTGTGAGGATCCTGTGAGGTTTGATGTATTTTCTCAGGATGAGCAGTCTTGACACTGGAGGAAGAAATAGTTTTCTCTCCTTCTCTTGTCTTAGTGTGGTTCTCTTTAACCTTGTCTTTCACCTTCTCTGTCATCTTATCCACAGCGTTAGCTTTGGGACTTTTTCTCTCCTCGTCTGAAACTCTCTTCTTTACCTTCATCCCTGCTGGAAGCTGTTTACCTCTGTAAGTATCAGATGAATTCAGCTTCTCCTCCTCCTCCTCATCCTTCTCTCCTGCACCTTTGCTCTTCACATTTTCTTTCTGATTACTTTCTCTTCCCTCAGCCTTGGGACTTGCCTCACTGTTTTTCTCATCACTTCCATCACTCTGCATCCTTCTCCTCTCAGAGTCCTTGTCCGTCTTGCCAGGAGCCTTAAAAGGGTTTCGGGCAGGTGGCAGGCAGGAGGGCTGCAGCTGTGCATCCGACAGAGGGTTTCGCTTTTCTTTCTCCGGCTGCAAAGGTGGAAGACAACAGACATTTTAAAATGGGTTAAACAGTTTTCAGGAAAAGGAAAATAAAACATCGTTGGCAGGTGCAGACTGAAGTCATATTTATTTATAAAACTTGAGAAACTATTTACAGAATTTTACAATATATTATTGAGGGCTGCACCTAAAATCTATCATAAAATTGATTAAATTAACTGTTTGGTCTATAAAATATCACAAGACAGTGAACATGTCATCAAATGTATTACTTTGGCTTTTGTTCCGTTTTAATTATTTTTTGTTCTAATGTGCTACAGTCAATTTATTTGTAACGTGTACTATATCCACATTTGCTCAAAACATCTCTGCAGCACACATCATTATAATGCTGTCCGTCACATATTTTACCTCTATCAAAAACCTGCAACTTTATTTATTGTACTCAACTTTTTGGATTATTTGCAGCTCTGGTTAAAAATGTATTTTCTTTTGGTCAACCAATTGATGACTTAACTACCTGTTGCAGTTACATTTCATGCTTTTGCTTTATGCTTAGACAGTGAAACATTGAGAGGTTAAACAACATAGGTTGAAAGGGGATTGATGCAGCATTACATACAACAAGGATTCCTGAGTAGACTCGAACTGGAGTCAGTGACCTACACAACAAATGTTAATTTTCTAAATGTCTCTACAGTAATTAATAACACAAACTTGCAATTAAAACTTTTAAATCTGACACTGAAAAAAGGGAATGACGAAAAGAAAGAATTCAACATAAATTTGTGAACATGAGTGTTTGATTTAGAGTTGGACAGATAAACGTGTCCCATTGAGTCCAAGATCTGACTTGTGCCAAAGGAAGAGAAATAAAAGTGTATGGCGTCTTACTGAAGTCCAAGGCACGTATCCACACCATCTCTGGCCTGCTTTTTTCCCCACAACACAACGGTAGAACAACCTGGAAAAAGAGTACAACTCAGAATCAGACATCCGATACAAGCAACCGGGTGTCTAATATAAATCTAAAGCTCCTAACAGGAAGATTGATGGTTCAAGATTCAGGGTATCTTTATTGTCCCTGCAGATAAATTGGTTAGCAGCCAGGATCACACAAGAACATACACAACACAGCGACACTGGTGGACAAACAACAAATAACAGGACACAGTGGACAGAACCATTCAATAAGGGGTTCATTCAGCATCCAAGTCAAAGCACCAGAAAACAAGAAAGCTATGCAAAATGAGCTATAGCACCAAGGACAAAGGAAAGCCTTCTTCTCACGGTTCTTATAACAAGCACCTTAAAACAAGTCAAGTTAAAGTTTCATCACATGCATTGTAAGTTGGTTACTAATGAAAGAAATTCCTTTTTGTTTTGGACCATAACACAATCCACCTGCACACCCACCTGTAGCTCTGCTGCTGCTGAATGTAGGTGAGAGCTTGAAGTTCAACCATTGAGTCTTCATGATGGAGGCAGTGGGATGGTGGGACACTGGAGGAGATAATGATAATAATAATAATAATAATAATAATAATAATAATAATAATGCCGATCAAAAACACAATTGTGTAAAAAAACTTGCTTTCTCTTCACAACCCAAAAAGGGGGAGAAGAAATGTAAAATTTGCCAAACAATTTAACTAGCATGCCGTTAAATAACGACAGGTTAAAATCACATTTTCTTTTTACAATAGCAATAGACGTGATCACATCCAGTGTGTATAAAATAATGGCTGACATGAGTGGAATAAAATTATGAGTATGTAAGCAATATCAGTATGTGTCAAAGACACAGTTAAGACTTTGGCAAGCCAAAATTATGAAACTGTGTATATTTCATAAGCATATCACATAAAAGTACACATCTAAAAGGAGGTTTCAGGAGTTTAGATATAAGAGAGTGGCTCAGGGGTAGAGCCAGTGTCTTGTTATCAGAAAACGTTGCTGGTTCGATTCCCCTGGTCTGCATGTCAAAGTGTCCTTGGGCAAGATACTGAACACCAGAAGTGCTGGTTGGCACCTTGCATGGCAGCCACCGCCGTCAGTGTACTGCAAGTTGCTTTGGATAACAGCACCTGCTGTATGTAAATGTAAATGCTGTCTAATGCATCCCTTCTTTCAGCTACTAGATTGCAGGACAGCTCTGGGTTGGACTTCCCAATGCTGATTTTGTGTGGGAACCTACAGATGATAATGACAATCTATAATCCATGTCACTGCTGTGATAAGCAATAGGGTCCACCCTCACCTTTGACACACTCTCTATAGTCGTCTGACAGGGACAGAAACAAGGAATCACTGAGGAAATGATGAAAATACCTGGCCAGCTGACTGAAATCACAGCCTTGCTTGTCAACGCATACGTAGAAGCTCTTGCCTTTGTTTGGTCCATCCTTTACGCCCGTTTTTAGCATACAGACGCTGCCTGTATGCGGATACAGAGAACAAGGTATTTGGTGAATCACACATACTTTCTACTCACTGCAGGTTAGCAAGGGAGTGTATGGGATAAATGTGTTTGGTGAAACCAAAAGTGTCACAGCCCATGGAGAGAAACTGCCTTGTCATGCACATAGAAAAGGAATAACACCCAAATGTGACCTCTGGAAACTCAACACAATATCTGAGTTTCTATTTAACAACAAACTATAGAATATCATTAGATTAGTGCGACTTACCATGGACATTACATAAAGTCTTTTCCATTGTTCCGACAGTCAGTTCAGTGTCAGTTGCCTTAACGTGGAATTCCGTTTTTTCGTATTAACCAATCACAACCTTCAGAAAATACATCCGGTGCGTTCATTTTCAGTATAGAGGTTCTTTGCCAAATTAGTAAATGAAAATTACATATATTTACCACAAATAAAATTATGTAATATAATACAAAGTAATATTACTTGGACTACACTAAACTAAATTGCACAAAATCTAAACTCGGCGCTACACAAAATTCTATTCGCTCCATGACCTTTATTGTGAAATATTTTAGCGAAGAACCATTTAACCGGATGTAATTCAAAGCTAGTCCTTCTAATTAGTCATTCTTTCTGTTAATTTTAATGATCTAAAACGTCTGGTTTGTACGCATTAACTATTATAACCGTTATATTATATGACACAGAGAGCCACATTTAAAATAAGTCTGCGAAACCGATGGTTTAAACCCCATTTGAACTGCATTACCCAGAATGCATCAACTGATTTGTCGGTTTGCTTTACTCTCGCGGGCTCTGTTTTGATATGGCGGCAGGCTTCGAAACTTTTGTCTGTTATGGTTCTGTAAGGCTCGCTATCGCTCCAGTAACACTGCTTTTCGCCCATGTTACAGGTAATTCACATGTGCCATGACACTTTTATAAATGTCTAACTTGTGTGCCTCGTCACTACATTGTAACGCTAATAAAAAACTTTATTCTGTCTCAAGTAAAACGCAGCCTGCTAACAACAGGCAGGTATCACCAAAGTAACGTTAGCCTGTCCTTTAAATGGCACCCAAACCTGATTAACGACACCAAAGTGTCTAACTATATTAGATAGTAAACTCCATGTGTTCAATGTTGTCGCGCTGTCAATGATTCAACCAGGCTCTTTTCAGAGGCTCCTGTGATTTAGCCAACTGTTGCTAACCAAACAAACGCTCATTTAAAACCGACATCATTATCTCGTGACATGTCAAGGTGTCACATTTAAACCGTCCAAGCCAGGTAACTTTTCTTAGAAAATAAGTTAATGTTACTTTAGCTTAAACCGGCTTCTATATATAGTATTCTTGGATCTTTATTCGCGGTGTGATTAACAGTTAACCTGTCACCGTAATCTGTTTGCGCAAATCCCGGATTAGGGAGCCGCTGCCTGAGTCAGTGCGGTCAACATGTCATCTCCAGCCGGGCTTCACTTCTCCCAGGCAGACTTCTTGGCGCGGTGGATGCCAAGTAGCACCAGAGCCGGGGTTATCCTCAACCCCTGTTTGGACTTGGCAGGCTCCTTCCGGAACACCTCTGCTGTGGAATCCCCGTCACTGGAGCCAGACGACTCCTTTGCCTCAGACTTCAGCCCTCTGCCCGCCTCCGCAGACAGTAGCTGCGTCGGTGTGGATTGTTATGGCCGATTACCTGGAGGAGAGAGGGCTAGGGCTGATAGGCCAGTGAACGGTCTGCCTTCCGAGTCCCCGAGAAATTTAGATGGAGAGCTGGACAGTTTGGAAGAGATGGCAAGCAAGTCCGAGGATCTGCCTGTAAGAATGAAGCTGGAACAGGTAGGAACAATAGTGCATTTTACAATCTGGTTGTGAAAATTGCAGCAAAGATGTTTTCAGTAAGGCTTCTCCCGAACAAGTATCTGACATACCTGACCACACCAGCTGAAATAGACAGCTCTTCCCACTTCCATGTGATCTGACGGGATACACGTCTGCCTTACAGTTTAATCAGAGTGTTTCCATACCTGAACAGATATTGTGATAATATTCTATCAAATCTTCTAGCTGTTGTGGTCTGTGGCTGAGAGAACACCTTTAATTATTGTAATGTATATGCCCAGTGAAACAGCTCAATACATCAAACCAAATGGAAACAGGCCTGCAGCAATGTATCCATCACTAATCTGTTGATGTCCTGAAAATGGTTCGTGTGGACTCCAGTGTTGATTAAATCAACTGTTCCTGTTTGCTTAATACGCTCATCTCATTAACACTCACTCATTCACTCCCACACACACCCACACCCACACACCTTGCGCTCTTCCTGCTATTCTTAGTGTCTTTCCCTGAAGGCTATTTATGTCCGCAAAGACTCAAACAGTGTCTGAAGCGTGAGTGCATGCAAGTCAGTCAGCACGTTTAATATATGTCAGTGTACCCTTGCGATGGGCAGCCACAAACATAAGAAAAAAGAAGAGTCTTGCTATATTGTGAGGTAAAATCTCTAATATTGTGTGTTCGTGCAGTTGAGACAATGGCAGCAGCATATGCAGGAACAGCTTAAATCCCATCAGCTGGAGGAGCTGCTGCGTCTGCAGGAGGAGCAGCAGAGGCTGCTGGGAATGATGAATGGATCGCAGGACTGCACGGGAGGTAAAAAAAGCGAAATTACCAGAATAACTGCAAATGTAAAGTATAGTTGTACAGCAGCCAGCAAAGGCTACCCTTACTTCCACCAGATTGTTGACATGATCTGGAAAATGAATCAGTTCTGTGTGAAATTCTAATGGTGTATGTTTCCTACAGGCATGTGGAACTCCGGAGAAGATGATCCGGATCAGAGTGTCGATAACAGCCATTTTCATGAACATGATGACACATTTGTACCAAGCAATGGCGTGGGTTTGACCGAAGACAACAACAGAAAAGAAGATGCAGTCTTCTCTGACAGGTAAATACGATGTTACATTTTATTAAGCATTAAAAAGAGACTCTCAAGAAGAGATGAACTAAGCAAGTCATGCAACAAGCACCTATGAAGGTCTTTGTATCACTGTATTTCTTGACAAACTTGTCTGTTTGGATACGTTGGCTTTGATTGCTTTCCAGACCTATTGAGGGTCAGAAGAAGACGTTTGAGGAGTTGTTGGAGGAGCAGCTGAGGCTGGAGGAGCAGAGGCTGAAGTCAGCCCAGCAACAGCAGGTCAGAAAATGTAACAATCAGTTAGTAGGGTAACACTGTATACAGTGTTCGAAGCTGGAGAGTTTGAAAGTCAAAGTTCCAAAGAAAGCAAAACCTTTGATTATGAGCCATTCATTTGATTTATAGCATGGTGATATTGCGACATGATAATGTAATTGCAAGCAGAGCGTCTCTGTATTGGCGCATTGCAGGAGTCTTTGTGATCTTAGGCTCATAAGTTGCTAAAATGTTTTGAATGCAACACATATCCATATTCACATTATGTCTCCTCACCTGAACAGAGCCGAGATGGAGCTAAAGCTGTTGCCAAGCGAGCCTTTCTGAAGCGAGGCGAGGGTCTTTCAAGATTCACTAACAATCGTAAAGCCCTGTTGCCAAAAACAGAAGTGAAAAAGGACCCGAAACCTCAAGTCCAGGCCAGAAGAATGTCTCGCAGCAACTCAGAGCCTGCATCTATCCAGAGAGGGAGCACAAATGCTGTCCAGCGGCTTCCTGTCCAACGGAAAACTGCCACACTCAACAAGGAGAACCGGCAGAGAGGTCTCAGTTCGCCACCTCAGGATGTTAGAGTTGAGAGTAAGACAGCTCGGACAAGAGTTTTGGGAAGTCATCAAAGGCATAACACAGAAGGATCAGAGCTGATTCAAACTGACCCAGGGGGTGGGCCAAACAAACAACATCAACTGGGGCAAGTAAAGGAGCAGAATAATAGGAAAGTGGCCCAATCAGTTCAGGCCGCAAGGAACCCTTGTTACAACACACAGCCCAACCCTGTGACCAAACAGGTGGGCATAGGAAGAGGGCCAGAGAAGGTTGAAAATGATGCAGCTAAAGAGACAGGAGTTCCGCAGGATTCGTTTGAGACGTCATTCCAGGAGAAGCTCCAGCGCTGGGAGTGTGACCGGCAGTTGGAAAGCATGGAGCTGGGAGAGTTTGAGCTGCTGGAGCAAGCTGCCGAGGAGCTGTCATTCTCATCCAACTCCTCCTTTGTCGTAAAGGTGCTTTATTCAACTCATGTAGCAAGTATTTGCATTAAAACTTAATGGTACATGCATATTCTCTGAGTTGGAATATGGGGATTGCAGAAAACAACCAATTGAACTTTAATAAAGAAAGATAAATAGAATTTCCAGTAGTTACAGACTTGATTGTGTGGATTTTTGTTCCTGGGATCGTCCCAATATATTCTACCTGTTGACTGTAACTGTGTGGTTTTAAAGACTCTGTTTTGTACTTGCAGGTTCTTCAGATGGACCGGCTGCAGACTGCCAGGGGGCACCACCCACGGAGGCTTTCCTCCACCCCCATTAAGTCACCTCCTAAAGTTTCACTTCAGAGGTGCAGTAGTGTTGGTAGTATTGGTGATTTGGCATGTAAAAGCAGTTCCATGAACTCAGAAGCATTTGTGATGAAGATCAGAGACAATACAAGTAAGAACAAAGTGAGCATTGGTGATAAGGAACAGGACAGTGGGAGAGAAGTTGAGCACCTGAACTCTGATCTGTCTTCTTTAAGTGGCTCGGAATCTGAAGACCAGGAAGTAGCGGTCAAGCCACATCTGTATCTCAGAACTCGTTGCTTTCCGGCACAGTCTAACCCGCCGTACGACAAGCGGTCGTATCAGGATGAGGACAGTTTCAGGGATTCAGCTTCAGATGTGACAGGAGTTGATGAAAAGGAGAATGACTGCATCCTCAGCGCGGCTGACGAGTCCACTCTGCTAGAGGACTCAGACGGGCAGCAGTGTAGAGTTGTGTTTGATGACAATGACACGTGGAATGACCTGGAAGATACCGTCGGCGAAGCCAATAACAGTAGAGTAGTTTATCCAGTTTCGAAGGCGACAGCCAGTGGAATCTCACCAGCAGAGCGAACTCTATCGAGGAAGGTGGCAACGAGCAAAGTTGTGGAGCTGGATAAGGGCACAAATATTGTTTCAGCTAATCAGGAGCCAGATCCTCCTCCTCCTGCCTCCCTGCTCATGACAAGATTGTTCCCCTCCCTGAAGCCAAAGACCCAGAGTGCACCTCTTCCTCCGCCTCCTGCTGCTCCGCCTGCTCCTGAGTCCAAAAAACCAGAGGTGGAGACAGGTGAGACAAACAGATGTAGTCTTTTGAAGGTCATAGCCTCCACCAGTAGTTTTACTCTCAGACAGAAAGCACTTTTTTGTGGCTGTTAACACATGAATTAGATTTTTCACCGAAGCATGAAAACTTAATGATACTTCCTCTTGCTTTCATTATTAGGTGATTGTTATTAATCTTCAGTTAGTGGATTATTCAGGTTTAAAGATATTCAGTTTGCAACACAACCAGACTGATACTGGATTTTGAGGCAGGTATTGATATTTTAATTTGTGCTTTAGTAATTCTTATATCTAGAGAGCTGGTGCAAGTGAATGTTGGCATTTTGACTGCTTAATTACTTAATTACCCTACATATTCATGGACAGATTCTAATGAACTGTCACTGTTGTGCCATTTAAAGTATATTTAATCCGAAACTATCTAATCCCAGAAAACAACACTTGTGAATTGTTTTGAGCCTTAAGGCCACATCTCAAAGGATTGTGAGAAGAATCATTTTCCTGACTGGTGATTTTTGCCACAGCAGAGTGTGAAACAGATGTAATGTGTGTGTTTGTGTGTGTCCTTCTCCACAGGCCAGCAGGTCCAGTCTACACTGCTGAGGGAGAGACTGGTTGAGCTGGAGATTGAGATCGAGAGATTTAAGAAGGAGAATGATGCGCTTGCCAAACTCAGACAGGAGAATGAGAAAAAACAGGAAAATCTCAGGTGATACATCCGTTTACACTTAATGTGTGTGTGTGCGTGTGTGTGTGTTTTTTTTAAGAATAGTGTCGTTTAACACCCTTTTCATGTACTTTCAAAACAGGCAACTTCCTGTTTGATGCTGTTTTACATTTGCTGTATTTTGATTTTAATAATTTTACATTTGCCAGTTTTACGCTGAGGTGAGCAAAATCAAAATGTTGTGGCAATCCAAAATACTTCTTCTAAGATTCATCCTTGGACAAGCATACAATTGTGTTCGAGGTTCAAAGGTTCTGACATTTCTGAATGAGTTATGCCAGCATTCTACAGATCATTAACTTTGTAATAGTTTGCGTTCACTATAGAATTTGACAACAATATTATGTCACACAAAAACTGGTCACAAAAAAACAGACGTCTTTTTTTTGTTTTGTTTTTAAGATCAAGAGACCTGACAACATTTTAGGAGACTCTAAAAGATGAATACCAAATCAGTTGTGTGATTCTGTTCAGATGTACATGCACCTTTTTATTTTCTTAAATCATGTCCAGTTTTGGGAACAGATATTTTGATGAATAATGGGTTTGTGTCTACTTTATCGTTGTTTCCGTAGGAAAGAGCTTTTGGAGTTTGAGCAGATGAAAGCAGAGGAGCTGGCCAGGTTTGAGGAGTACAAGAAGGAGGAGAACAGAAAGCTGCAGAAGGAGCGCAAACTGTTTGAGAAGCATGCGTCCGCCGCCAGAGCCATCCCCGACAAGAAGGAACGAGAGGAGATCCAGGTGACCCAGGATCAGAACTCGTACCATATCAGCAATGTATATTTTAATATCAGGGACAATAAAACCAATGAATTAATTAGAATTTCATATATGTGCACACAATGTGAAAGGTTTCGATGATCAGTTGACTCATCACTCCAATTGCTACTTGGTATTGGTATAAATCAGAATTGCAATATTGTTTAGTGGCCATTAATTTATATAAGATCATTAACAAGGTTTCAATTTTACATTCCAGCCACATTACAGAGTTTACAGTGAGTTCTATGGCACAGTACAGACTTTTGACCTCTTTTTGGGAATTATTTTCCTTAAAATCACTGTGTGATTATCTACAAAGTAGCTGACCCCCAAAAAGAAGCTACTCTCTGTGAAATCTTGAAAAGGGTTGAACTCCCCTTGAATGTGTGCGTGTCCTCCCTGCCAGGCGTTGAAGCAGCAGCTGCTCTCCCTGCAGGAGGAGGTGAGGGGGAAGGAAAGTCGCTGGGCCTCCACACAGAGCCGGCTGAGGCAACAGATCGACTCCCTCAGGCAGGAGAACACTTCTCTCCAAGGCGAGGTACCCACCTGACCTCTGACCCGTTCACCCCATTCACACCTGTTCGCTTTATCTGGCCGTGCACATGTTGTGTTTCTAATCATACCTTCTCTTTTAATTCAAGATTCAAATGATGGAAAGGCTCCGCATCAGTGCCTGGAAGAGAAACCCTGTCAGTGCAGAGAAGGACAAAGAACCCAAAGACAGTCCCAGAATGTTTGAGAACAATGTGTCAGCTGTGACCAAAGGAGTGAAATTTGCTGTGAGCATGTTTATATTTTTTTATTGGCTATATTCACATTCTCTGAGTCTCATTTCTCAATTGTATGATAACAAAACTAAATATACTCAGTCTTAACTGATTGTACTGAAACTGAAATCAAACATTTCAAATAAGTGTGACTTGGACAATGTGGATAGAATAATGGGTCCATAATAGTTATTTGAGATTTTTGTTATCTTCACACTTAAAACAACTCATGATGTCTCTTTGGTAGTCCCCAGTCCTTCACTGACCAAATGTCACTTCAGTATCTCTCTTCAGATTTCTTTTGCATCTTTGTATAATAATTAAATCACTAGTTCTCTGTCGTCGTTCTCAGAGTCCGCTCGACTCCAGAGGATGCAGCACAATGAGCAGCAGCCCTCCACAGAGCAGCACCGCTGCAGCCACGAGAAGAGGCTCCAGAGAGAGCAGCCAGGCTGCTTCAGGTACGCTTTAAAGTCACAAGGAGACTTCTACTGCTTAAAATAATGGACACATGGTTTTGGGAGTTAAAGGTTTTAGCAGACTTTGAAGTACGTGGCGTAAATATTTTAACAAGACATCACATAATCACATTGTTGAATGAAAAAAGGGGTCGACCCAACAGAAAATTATCATCCAACTCATTAGTTCCCCTCAGCTTTGTGGAACATTATAGTGACTTTCAGCTCATACATTTAGATTTTTCCAGCTCACCACTACACCATTTTGGTTCACTCTCACTGCTCTTGGGGTGTCATTTGCATGAAGCTTTGCTCAGTAACAAAAGGTCTGATTAACCCACTGTACACTACCTGCTCAGCACCAAACAGCAGCCAGACACAATAAAAGACGAGCTGATGAGCATTGTGGAGCATTTGACAGCTAACGAGACCGATATTTCCCCGACGAGTAGGTTTGAGACCAGAAAGGGAGTAGAAGGAGAGTACAGGACTGGACACCACTCCAAATGAATGACGTTACTGTTTATTCAATAGATGAGTTATTGGGTAACTCTTTACTCTTTGATAATATGTCAGTGTTAATGTTTTTTTTACTACCCCCTTCAGTGGACATACTAATCAGTTACTGCAAGTTAAAACATTTTTTGACAGGTAGAAAATGGACGATTTTATAATGTTTGTGGAAATAAGTCCTCCTGATTTTTAGGAATGGGTTCCTTTATGTTGGTGTTCAGTGTTTCCTGAAGTTTCTCTCAATCAGTCCTTGATTTATAAAAGTTTGATGTTGGAAGCAATGTTCTAATAGTTGAAAATGATTAACATTTCTCTGTTCTGTGTCGACTGTCAGCAGGGATAAAGAGCAGCCTGAGGAGGCCGGGCTCCTTCTCCTCAGCCTCCTCTTCATCCTCATTGCCTGACAGGAGGGCAGAGGAGAGGTCGACACCCGCCAGCAAGAGTCAGAACAAATCTCCAAACCAAGAACACTCACACAACTGCTCTCTGGTGAGACATGTTTTAGTGCTGTTTTCCCTCTGGTGTAACAAATTTATAAATATTTAATATGTAATTTGGACTGGAAAACTAGCTGAAGCTAATTTACAGCTCCTGATCCTGTTCAGAGTCTGTTGACAGTTGTGTGGTGGTCAGTTCAGCCAGTCACCATGTTTATTTACCTTCTTATTCTGTTCGAGCCAGAGGGCTGCTGGAGACTGGACATGCTGCTGTCTTTCAGGGCTCAGCCACTCCAACCATCTTTAATTCTTTGCTGTTTGTCTGACATATTATAATTGTAGAAAAGAGATTCTCTGCCAAAAGAACCAGAGTGCAGTGAGGCTGAAGAGGCAGAAGAAGCTCAGGAGGTTATCACGCATCCTGATGGGAAGGTGAGAAAGTGGAAAGATGTCATTGGACTCAGGCAAAATATTCTATAGTGTGTTTGCTCGTGGCAGTATAGGAACATGTCCCCCAGAGCAACAGTGTGGCTCATTGATGGTTTGTCGGCATCAGTGGAGGATTAGAATAATATTTACCAGGCTTCAAATGTACAGAAAATCTTGTCTGATACATTTCGTGTTGGTTTTGGGCTTTTCACTTTATTCCCACTGAGCAAAAACATATCCAAACGACTTTAGCTCCAGGTCTCTGCGGACTTTGACAAGACTTCCACAGTAAGCATGGAAGTTTTTACTCCATGCAGAAAAAAAATACGGCAAGATTCAAACTCCTGGTTCAAACAGGCTAATGTTTCAAATCAAGATTACCAAAACATGATATTTAACAAAGCTAATAAATAGCTGACCTGATGAAGTGCCTGTCTCATGCAGGATACTGAGGTTGAGGCCAAGGGTTCAAATTCACTCTGTAGCTTTTGCGTAGAAGTAAAATTTGGCCGTCATAAAAACTTTGATTTTGAACCACGATTTCTTCAAACGTCTGTGACTGAAGGTAAAACTTTGATTTTGAACCCTGTGAGGATGTCACTTGGACATCAATAGTAAACACTGAAAAGATGTCAGAAGAACTTTGAGTTTTCAACATTGTGAGAGATGTTGAAATGCCTTTTGGATGTTTTTGCTCAGCAGGTTTGTTGACAGTAAAATAGAGAATAATCTATGACTTATCCTTTAAGTTGGGATGTAATATTTCTCAGAATAGGATCAAAACAAAGTATTTAATGAGATCATCAAGATAAAGTGTCATAGTAAATGTACTGGAAGTAATAATAACAAATATTTATGATATTCTTAGATATAGATATTAAAAATGTTGTTCTATACAACCAATGCTAAATAAAATGTAAGGATAAATACTGCAGATAGTAGCTCTATCAGCTTCACATTAACACCATTTTGTCAGTGAATCTTGTTTGCTGTTATTGATAAGTAGACTGCTGATAAAACCTGGTCGTGATCCTTGCAGATAGAGAAGGTTCTGGCCGGCGGTGATCGTCTTATTACCTTCCCCAACGGGACCAGGAAGGAGGTGTCAGCAGACGGACTGACGGTCAAAGTCACCTTCTTCAACGGAGACACCAAGCAGATCACAGCTGACCAGAGAGTGGTGAGACGTTTACATTTTGTCCAATAACTGCATTCAGCCTCCACATCCAGACAAATAAGTGAGAGTGTGCAGTGGTACAGTGAGCCGGGGAACGTTTGCTGAGTGAGCTTTTTGATAGTTAAAAAGGTTCACTGTGTTCCTGGGAGCTTTTGGACATGATGCACCCTGCTCAGAGGTGGAATTGTTGAAGGAGGGGAGGGGTGTCTGACTAAGCTTGTTAGATTCAGATTTTCTTGGTTGAGATTTAAACACAGGAGAACCAGATGTAGTCAACAAACTCCTAGCCCCCCCCCCCTCCATTTTACATTTTCTAATGAGGCTTAATTATGTACTTGTGTTGGTTTTTGAAGACTTCATAAATAAGAAACTCTTGGCTGCGACGTTAAAGTGGACATTGAGTTCAGCTTGAATTGTACTTTTAAACTTGGAAATTGAAGCTTTGAATTGTATTGAATTTGAGAGCTTACAGTCGAATTTGAGCAGTCTCCTCCCATCTGAGAGTATCTACTGGTGACACTTTTAACAACTCTGCTCCTTGTGCTCAGATCTACTACTACGCTGAAGCCCAGACGACACACATCACCTACCCAGATGGGATGGAGGTGCTGCACTTCCCCAACAACCAGACAGGTGAGAGCAGATGTTCACTCAAGAGCACATCTATAAAATGGGATCATGGGTAGTTCTTGACACTGAGAGGGTTCTTATTGTGTGCCATATAGTAAATAAGGAGTGATTTTTTGTACTTCAGTAAATTTAAAGTCATTTTATTATTATATTTTGTTTTCTGATCATTTTAAAATGCAAGGAAATACCGCTTTCAAATAAACAGGTCAAAATGAAGCACTTCCCTCTAAAATCTACGTTTTCATTCCGGCTCCAGAAAAGCATTTCTCAGACGGCCGTAAGGAAATCACCTTCCCAGACCAGACAGTCAAGAACCTGTTTCCTGACGGCAGAGAGGAGAGCGTGCTGACAGACGGCACCATCATACAGGTCAACCCGTAAGTAGAGACCACAGCGCTGGCTCGTCTTTCTGCCTCTTGCCAAATCCAAATCCACCAAACATTACAATTACATTTGTCACAAGAGAGAAACCGCGACATATCACTGTCGATGGAGTAAAAGAAATATAGAAACAATTGTCAAGTCATTCTCTGAGGATCATAACTGCTATTTGTCAAAGATTCTGCTGTGATAGCACGGGTTGGGAGTTCGTTCCACCACTGAGGTGCCAAAACAGAGAATAGTCGCGACTACGCTGTGCGGGCTTTGTTTGCTCTCAGCGATGGGGTTACCAGTCGGCCAGCTGACGTAGATGAGCAAAGTGCTCTTGCTGGGGCGTGTGGTCTGACTGTGACTGTGTTGCCTCTCTCAGGGACGGCACCAAGGAGATCCTTTTCAACACAGGCCAGAAGGAGATCCACACGGCCGACTACAAGAGGAGGGAGTATCCAGATGGCACCGTGAAGACGGTCTACGCTGACGGCAAGCAGGAGACACGCTACCCCAACGGACGACTCAGGATCAAAGACAAAGATGGCAACGTCATCGTGGACAACAGAGCGTAGAGAAACTGTCTCTCACAGCAAATTAAATATTTCTGAACTATGATCTCCAAAGACTTGCAAAAAGTCTCAAACAAGTCAGACTAGAATCACATGTCTCTCTTGCTCCCCCTTAATGTGATCACCTGTGTTGGTATGCAGGGCTCTCCAGATGGACACATCTCTGCTACACCTACACTACGTCCATCTGTACGGCAGCTGATGTGTTGTTAACACCTTTTTAGATTACGTGAGACACTTCATGTCTCCTTGAAGTTTGGCAAATGTGTTGAATGCAATTCTGTTCACATAAATGATTTTCTTATTTATGTTTATTTGCACATTAACATCACCAACATGTGTTCTAGTGCACAAGTCGAACAGCCAGAAATGTAGCAGTGTGTCGACAAATGCATTAACATGGATGTTAACAATATGGATCTCAAACTGGCTTCACAATGTTTTATGAGGAAGGAAATGCATTCAGTATATTCATTTCGCTTCAACTATACAAACAAAACTTTTCCTGAACAAAACCTTTGCAAGAAAACTCAACAAGGCACCTTTAAGGTATCGAAGGGTTGTAGGATTGTTTCAGGTCTTAAAAGGTGTTTACCTTTTGCAATGAAATAACTTCTTTATTCTGTTTGACAGTGATTGTAGCAGGATGTTTTGGCCCATTACCTACCACCAGACCTCGTTCAGTCCTATTGTTTAAATATTCACATATCCACAGTTTACATTTTCAGTGAAGGCCTGTGTGGAGAAAAGCTGAACAGAAACAAAATGTCACCTGTGCAGCAGTGTTTTTCTGTTTTAAGTGTTTGTTTACAACTATTTTAATTTGTAAAAATGTTAAATACATATTTATTTTCTTAGCTGACTGTAAATTTTTTTTGTAAAATAAATTTTAACCTTTTTTTCCACACGTTAGATTGAGTTTTCATAACGTTATAAACCACTGTTGTTGTGCGCTGCCTGAGTGTAATGAAGTTGTAATTTGAGTCTCTAACCCCGCTTCTCATTTTTCATTATATAGAGCTTTGAATCCTGAAAGCTGAGATGAAATGGTTTTAATCTGTTTGTATGCATCCTCGATCTCTCCAATCACCTTATTCGAAGTGCCAACTGGTTTTTCCCCTTATCTTTTTTTGAAAGTAGTCTCTTAACTGCATGTATCAAAAAAGCTCTTTCCATACATTTTGCTTTAAATCTTATAAGCATTTAAAATTCTGACTGTACATTTAGCAGTTATGCCTTTTTGCGCCCATTCTCTGAATGTTGGGTCATGCACCCCTGGCTTAAAATGTTTACTCCTGCTCTTGACTTTTTGCTATTCCAAATGAATCTAGAAATCAACTTGCACCAGGCAAGGAATATGTTTTTGGGAATATTCATTAGGAGAGATAAATATTGTAGCTTAAGTAGGATAATCATCTTAACCGTCTGTATTCTGGCACTGAAGTCTAAAGAGCGGGTAGAACACTTCATCTTTTTGGATGGTTTCATAGAAGTTGCAAAGTTTTTTTTGTGTGTTTTAGTTAAATTTATGCCGAGATACTTCATTGTTGATACTTCAAGAGTTCCATTTAAAGAGGTAATACTATGCTTTTTGGGGCTTTACCTTTCCTTTATTGCATTATCTTATGTTTCTGTGCATGTAAAAGGTCTGCCAAGTGAAGTCAACAGTCCACACCAAAGGGAGTTACTCTCTCCCACAGATATCACTGCTTCTGCCTGAAACGCCTGATGTGGAATCGAGCCTTTACTTCCGTCGTTTATGTGCATCACTATGTAAAAGGTGTTATATAAATATATAGTTTAATATAGGCAGACATACAGTTGCTACTGCTGTAGCAGTGTTATTTTAGATCACACTACCTCGCTCGGCATGACCATCCCTACTCTGCCTCTGATTGGCTACATCCTAGCCATTAAATAATGTGCATCTCTCACAAATGATTGAGCTGCTCACTCTGTAGAAAAACAGAGCGTTAAAGACACAATGTGTAAAAGGGAGGCTGCAATGCACCATATGAGAAAAATAATGAGAACATTTAAGTATGTAAAGCTATTCTACTAGGACCCCCAAAATAAAAGTATGAACCTCAAATTTACCACAATATGACCCCCTCATTTAGTGTAAACTAGGCACTTTGCCAATAATATGGAGTTCAATGACTGTGTTTGTGCTCAAATAGAAGTGGACACATAACATCTGCAAGAGTCACTGTGCTCTGTTACTTGTTACTGAACAATAAGGCTATAATATAGATTATAAGTCAAATTTGAACCTTTTCTTAATTTAAAATGATTAATCTTTGTTTAATAATATATTGTCGAGATGCAACTCTGCAACAGGACGTCTTATTGAGCTTCAAGAATGTATTTACGAAGAAAACACAGCTGAGAGAGCATTGGAAGACTTTAATCAGAACCTTCATACAGATAAGTCTGTCTCACATGAGTCACATGACTAGAAAACAAAGTGCTCAGCCCAACACAAAACAGCCAAACGTCAACTAAATCACTGCTCTACAGGATCACTGTGAAAGTACAGACTAATGTAAACTCTGCAACAGCAGCATCAGATAGCACAACAGAACGAAATCAAGATGTTTACTATACAGGACGTCAGCGCCTAAACCTGGAGAAAGACACAACAGGGAACTTATTAACTGCGGCTCAAATTTGTCAAACTACTGTTTCTATGCTTACTTTTTATCAAGATCAGTTGTTGACTATAAAATGTCAGAGGCTAGTGAAAAAAGGTCTGTTGTATTTACCAACGATTTTTTAAATGATTTCTCTGCAGCCATATTTAGTCTTGATGCCATTGAGTCACAATGTTTGCAATATATCAGCAGTGATTTATCTTTTCAAAGTGAAAAATATGAGGTTTAATTTTAAGCATTAACAAATCAGACTAAACTGAAATTCAGAGATAAAAATGCACTCTGTCTAAATGTGTTTTTAATATTAATATCTGAAATAAATATGAAAACATACATGAACTGAACCTTGTGGATTGAGGAGCTCCTCTCCACTCTGCTTCACTCGAGCTCAGCCAGTCCACTGCTGACCAGAGGCAGATGAACCAACTCTCCGTCCTCGTCGTACAGCAGCACTGTGAGCTCTGGTTCCCGCGCCTGAACAGACAGGAAGGACACATGAAGGTGGCGAGATGCTGACAAAAGAAAGTCAGCAGCATGTTCGCCCTGGTCTAAAGCCGAGCCGAGGTAATGAAAACCTGTGTCTACTGCATATTCAACTGACTCAAGTGTAAAGAGTTTACACATACCCTTCGCACACAAAAACCAGATCTTAGCAGGTTTAGGTGGGACTTTTGACCAGTGGAAAAGGGGTATCATAAAGCATTTTCAGATGCAGCAAGTGAAAGAGCATGACAAAACTGCTCTCCCAAAACTTTATGAGACTGAGGGAACACATTTCATGTAAGCTGAAAGGCGTGAAGGCACAGTGAAACATACATTAATTTTCTTCATTTTAAAAACATGTTGTGTGTTTCTTACCACAACCGAAGCTGTGATGTTGCTGTGTAACAGCTCGATCATTTCCCTTGCAGCCTTCACACTCCAGGCTGGGCTGTAGGGCAGCACGTCTTTTTCTCTGTTGACGCTCGGAGCCTTGAAGCCGGCCACTTTGACTTTGAGCGCCCGCGCCGGAAATCTCAGCAGCTCGGCCGGCATCTGACGTAACCTGACAGGAAGTGACAGAATATCCAAAAAAACAGCAATGTAGCCAGAACGCTTGTACATCAGCTACATTCAAGGGCTTTAATGGAACATGAATCCAAATAACAAGCTCTTAAACTCTGAGGATATTAATGCTAACACAAACACTGAACTACTGGCAGCAATTCACTTTTACACAGAATCATAAGGTCTCAAATAATCTCCAACAAGAAGTCAATCAAGAATCTTTTCACTGAGCTGTGGAAGCTTATATGAACACATGCTGTATACATGTATACAATACGATACTATGTTGTCATGAGATTTTGACTATCCTGAGATGATGATAATAGTTTTCTTAAGATTACAAATAACAATTTTAATCGATTTTTTAATCCTAACAATTTACCAGAAACACAAATTCAGATGAGTATGTTGCTCACTAACTGCTGGATGTGTAAATAAGCAACTCAATGGCCACTCAATGTTGTGTAACAACTTGTTTTTCGCAGCATTTTTCACCGCTAGCAGGTCAAAGTCTTCATGTTTGTAGAAATATCCCAACATCTGATCTATGAATTAGCTTGACTTGTATATGAATTCATAGTTCACAGACTTTGGACAATAACTGAAACCACCACTTTTGGTTTAGGTCAAACTACTGGATGTATTGCCATACAATTAAAAACACCTTTTTATTCATCCAGTACCGTGCTTTAAGACCTGCAACACTAATGACATTCCCATCAGCCTCAGTTGCACTTGGTGTTTGCTATGAAACATAAGCATGCTAACACATTACACTAAGATGTCTATCTATATTGCAGCATGCTGACTGACTTTAGCACATAGCATTGCAGTGCCTGAGTCTCTTACAGGCTGGGCACACCGGCTTCCTGTGTACTGCGTGGCGGCTGCATTACTGAGCGGCTCACTCCTGCCTGCCCTACCTGTTTACATGGAGTTTGCCTTCATGATTATAGAGTTTCCTTTACCCCACTGAAAGATGGAGAGGGGACGAGAGGGAGCAACGGAGAGAAATTAAAAGTGAAAGAAAGACAGTTCACAGGAAATAAACTGTCCCTCGCCTGTTGTGTGTATTCTCTTCATGTCTGTGACACATTCTACACATATAGACACTACAACTGTTGTGAAATGCTGGCATGATTTTATATGACTGTCTGCAGGTCGTTTTCAGCTAGTTTTTTGCCGAGAACTGCGAGTGTGATGCTGTAGAAAAGGCCAAGACTCTCAACGTTTAGAGACATGAGATGTGACAAGCGCATCTCAGGCATCCAGTGCGAATGTTCTGACCTGTTACGTGTGGAAATGGAAGGTGAGAGGTAACGAAACGCAGCAGTGCTGCACACGTATCCAGTGTGTCCAGCCAGTTAGACTGGGTTGCACTTTTAAGAAAAAAAAAACAATGGACAGACTGGACTGTTCAGCTCCCTAACAGGTTTTTGGGGCCCTTATTTACAATGAGACTGAGCAACATCACCACTTTTAAATTGGAGTTAAACCATGATTTGATCAGTCCTGTCTATTGTTTGAATACATTTGAACTCCTGCAGTGTGAAGCTCATACTTGCTGGGGAGCAAAGTGTCGTCAGAGCCAAAGTCGACATGTCGGACCAGGATCTTGACGGGCTCCACGCTGGTGAACTTGATCAGCTTTGCGCGGTAGTACTGGCCATCACTGTACTCTGCCAGACACGGACTGCCTGGAAAACACAAGCATAATAGTGATTCTCAGCAACACATACACAATACAACATGACCTATACCACACTGGTCAAAAACCCATTAACACATGTCAACATTAGGGGTGTTCCAACAGGGGTACCTCACGATTCGATTCCGATTATGGGAGCTTCGATTCTTCGATTATAACGATTGTCGATTCGATTCGATTATTGGTGCCACGATTCTTCGATTATTGCTATTTTTAATGCGTTTTTCCATACAAGATTGGTTTTGTCTTCATCTGTGGCTACTTTTGTAAATAAATAGCCTATCAATTAACTCAAAAAGCTGCCATAGGGAACAAAAGTGCATTCTTTAAAATTAAATAATTCAACTTATTCAGTCTGGATTATGGATAGAATAACTTAACAAAAAAGCTGCCATATTCCAAGGGAACAAATTGCGTTCTTCTGAACAAAAGTGCATAATTCAACTGAACTCATGGATTAAAGCAAATCCACAACACCCGGGTGAACACGTTGATTTACTCTGTTCAGGCACGATACTGTGATGTGCTGAAGTCGAGGCTGCTGGCTTGTTAATGTCTTTCCATTTGTCTCTGTCGAGCAGCAGTAGAACAGCATTTAGTCGGTGCTCATTCAAAAGTAACTGTTAGTGGATTCTGTGTGGTCTTTAATACAGAACATTCTTCATTAAGACCTTTTCAAACAATTTTACATTTTTTTGCGTTCCCTGTTTTTCCAGCGCGTTTGCGATGACAAACCTGCATATACATGCTAAATTCAGCGAAAACGTGGTATTAGTGTCAAGATGACTGCAGAGAAAGGAGGGTAAGTTTATGCACATCATTTAAAGGTGCAACACCATTGGAACATTTGATAAAAAGCTTAACAACTGTGCATTGACAGTATACAAATTAAATACCTGCCAATGTTTCGATCACAGGTGATTCTTCAGAGATCCAACAGGTACAGTTAAATATGTGTGTACTTTTCTAATAAATCTAAAATTTGAAGACCATTTAATGATAAAGTATTTTTTTAAAGCTTTTTTTGTGTTTGTGGCTAGAAACACAGGCAGTGAACACAGTGAAATGTT
The DNA here is from genome assembly GCA_903131615.1 of Diplodus sargus. Classification (NCBI taxonomy): domain Eukaryota; kingdom Metazoa; phylum Chordata; class Actinopteri; order Spariformes; family Sparidae; genus Diplodus; species Diplodus sargus. The sequence continues at coordinate 2,529,786 of CAEMYA010000106.1, forward strand.
ACCATAAGGGAAGTTGGTGAGTTGTGGCAGACTGCTGATGTTTGCATTGATTTTGTCGAGAGCCTCAGCCAGAGTCTCTCCATCCACCTCCATCTCAGCTGTTCCCTCCAGAGGCCACAGGAAGAGCTACAGGACAGACACACAGGATGATCTGTATTATCAGCTTAAACATCAGTTTAGCTTCATTTGGAGTTAATAACTGACTTAACATCAATTCAACAATGAATGAGGAAAATATTTGTACGTCTCAGTTGTAGGTAATTTAAATAGTCTTGTCATCTGTATTTGAATTCATTAATTCATTGATGCGACTATGTTTACATCAGAGTTATTTTATATATAATGTTATCTGTGTGCTCAGTAGCTACCTCGTTAGGGGTCAACAGGTGCTTGACTCTGACTTCGAACTGCTGTCCCTTCTGTGGTAGTTTTGGGGCGATAAAGGGCCCCAGCATCGGCTCCTCTGGGCCCCTCAGACCCTGGAGACACATCAGTTGTACATTTACTTACCCTGCAATGTCTGCCAAAGAAAGACTCACAACCTGAAATGTTTCACAAGTGATTTTTGGCCATCAAAGGGCGGAAAGACACCAACTTTTCACGCCATGTAGCACCTCAAATATCAGGCTCCCCAAATAACACCATTATGAGCTGCTAGCATTCATGCTGTCGCTGTTGAAAACTTCAGTATTGAAAGTGCTGCTTTAAATATTTTCCACCTTGTCCTTCACTTCTTTTCCTGATGGTTTCTGTTTGGAGACACGTCTATAGTGGTTTTGTTCATCACATTTTACCTACACATACTATCTTGCCATAACAGTTACATTACATACATTACTCTTTTAGTATTGTAATTCAAAATTCTGTACAATGTCATTCCTATTGATATATTTTCTTAAGTTAAAGACCTATCTGGGCTTACTCTGCATACCACTATAGGGAGGGAACATACCAGCAGTGGTACTCAAACCACAGTTTGAGAATAGTGTCACTTAATGTCCCACATGTTAAAGGAAAGTTGTCTGCAAACACCTGCGTACTTTGATATACAGCAGACACAGAGCAACATGAGCATCCCATGTCTTCATTTTGAACAGATCTTTCAGCTGTGGTTTGGTCTCCCACTCCTTACAAATATTTCTGAGTCTTGAGCTGCTTAATGTTCCACTTTTCTCACCAACTACTTGCTTACTTGAGCTCTCTTAATGCTTGGAAAATATTCAGCATCTCTGAGCCTGTTTGCTGCAGAACTTAGATTTTTTTTCTGTGTGTGGGGAGGAAATTAATGTCACGTATACTCAAAAAGCTGCCATGTTGGGTGTTCTCAGTTTCCTCAGAACTACTCCTATTGTTTTCAAAAATGAACTACCTCAGTGTCAATGTCCCAATCATCCAGGAAGGCAGGAGACATCACTGAGTGTCCCTCCTGAAAGACACAGATATTCCTGAGTTAATTATGGCAGACAAGCTTCATACTGGGAAACAGAAACCAACACAAATCAAAACCCAGACCTTCTGTGCTGAGACAGTCAGGTCCAAGGAGGCGTGTTCGTAGTGACAGAGGATCCTGCTGAGGCTCAGCCCATCCAGGAAGAGCTCAACCATCAGGGGTCCCCTTGGGTCAGTTGGCAGCTCCTACCACACACACATGCACACTTATAGCCAATATCTCCAGATTCACAGCAGTTCATGTGTAAAACAACCATTTATGTATATTTTCAAGTGTAACTTACCATGACTTGTATGTCTACACAGCGGTTCAGCAAAATCTCCCTCAGCAAAAACACAGCATCCCCCTGCCACTTGCCACCAACCTGAAGAGATGGAGGAAAAAAGAGAAAAAAACGGAAAGATGAGATAAACATATGACCAAAGAGGAATCAGTTTCCTCATTCAATCAAATGTTTACAATCAGAACAATCTTCTGTAGCTACGTAGCTTAATACCAGACACTTTGTCACAAGTCAGTTTACCAATGTTTTTTACAGATAGAAGCCCAAATGTAATGAAATGCTTAGCTGGCACATTCACTTTAAAGGGGGTTTCTAGTATATTTATACTTAGGCCCAGTGATTACAGGTTTTGGTGTGTAGTGGGAAAGGAGGGAAGAAGGGAAAGTACTTTTATTTGTCTATCGTCTATTGGTCATACAATAAACACAAAAATAAGTTATGATATACACATTCTGTTAGGTCCATATTAAGAAAAATATTAAATATCTTTATTCAGTTCCAATCTCTGAAGACTGAAAAGCGCTTGTAGGCAGATACACACAAACTCTTACAGGGTTGAGGCCGTGCAGTCGGCAGGGCATACACAGCTGAGGAACATCTTCAAACAGCAACTTGGGGTACACATGGACCACTGGGATGTTCTCCACCAGGCCATAGTCCACATATTGTACCTGGAACCATGCAAACAAAAGATGATCAACTATGTCAGAAATAGAACTGCCCCATCAAACTTGACCCCAGAGTCTACTTGCATTTTGTCAGTCAAATCACTGCATTTTTTGATTGCAACATTCTCCAAAGAGAAATCCAGGATGGCAGGATTTAAATGTATATAAAGCGAGTCTCAAAACATAAACCGTACAGCAAACTTGAGACAGAGGGAGAGAAAGGTCATGAGAATGGAGGGCAGTGGACTTGAGTGTGCAGGCTGTTCTGTATTTCTGTTGTCTGCTCCAGTGCTGAATGTCAGTCAAGTTGGCTGTACTGCTTTTGAACAAAACCGTGGTATAACCTCCCTTACTGCCATCCAGCGTGACTGAGTGTTGGGCTGACAGTGCATTCAGCACTTCCATGGTGCGCTGAGTGTGCTGAGAAGTGATGACACTGAGTCTGTCATTTACTGATAAGTATAATACAGGGTAAAAGTGTAGCCAGACAAACTTGATCCAGTGTAGAGAGTTTCTGGAGATTAAGGGGTAGAAATGGATTATAATATTCAGAATTACGCTTTCTTTTTTATTGGCCAATGTGAGCTGAGTGCTGTTTAGTTTGTTGCGATCTGAAACCACACCAGTGAGATTCCACTAAACCCTACACAAAATCCCTCACCCACTGCCAGCCACAACTCTCTTGGTTTCACCTCCTTTGCTGTCTGAAAAAGGTTGTTGTCTCTTAAGATGAAACATACATTTGTCTGTGGTGTCTAATTGTAACTGGTTGTAAATACACTTTTAATGATACAGGACAAGTCTTCAAAATAACAAAGAATGTGTGTCTTCTGACCTTCACATGTCCTCCCTGCACCTCCAGCAGCTGTCCGCGATACCACAACATGTCTGGTCCGATGACGGCGCAGCCAAGAACTGACTTCCAGGTGTAAGGCTTCTGTCTGGGCAATGTCTTCATACTCTGATTAATCCTCTCCCGAAGCTGCTCCAGCTGACAGTCTGGCACACACCAAACACATACGAATAAAACAACTTTTTTTAAATCCTCCTCTCATCTGCAATTTTCCTCACCGATTGAAACATCTGAGTCAATATAATGGCAAACACTGTGTGATTTCGGAGCAGAAACAAGTCTTTCGTCGTTTTTTAATTCTGGCTGTTTAATACATTTGCAGTAAAAATGAATAAAGCAAAAGAGTTGCGAGCTATCATTAATATCTCATTCTTTCAAGAGAATGTCGACTTTTGTCATGACTAAGAAATATGGGGGACCGAAACCTCTTGTTGTTGCTTTGTTTTACACATACAGGTAAACATTATTTACTGCTCATGTTTTATATTCGTTTTTTAACAGGACTTTAAGATGGACAGATTATGTTTCGAGTCAAATTTCTATGATAAAGATGAAAGGTTAGAATACAAAGGTTTGTAGTATTAAAATAAATGAGTCAGTGTCAGCATTAACTCAGTGACTCTGCGCTGTCATGTGCACCTGCATTCTGTGTTCTGACGTAAATGAGTCCGTCTTCTCCGATAGCAGAAACACTTAACTGGAAGCGACCGAGGCATGGCAGCTCTGGGGGTTGATACAACTGAGTCTTCACCTGTACAAACACACACAAATGCACACACACACACAGGACCAATATTATATCTGTTTACTTTATGTTGCTGGTTATATTCCATACATATTCTAGTCACGGTGTCTCTCGAATGCCCATCTTTACATGCCAAGGCAGTCCAAGGTTATTCCTTTATCACCTTTCATGAACTATGCATTCAGTGTTCTTTACATAAGACATAAAAAGCATTAGGAAAAGACACAAGGCTTGAGAGTTGGAGCAGACCTCACGTTTTCTGGGAGTACTTTGCCTGTGTTGGAGAAAGATCTGCATTCATCGTTTGCAGTGCCTCTGCAGAATATGGCTGGTGTGAACCTGTTTCGGTGGAACATTTGCAAGTGGGGAGGCCAAAGAATATGTAATAGCTACTATCTTGTTTAGGTTTGTTCCGTACGTGACCAGGTTAGGGTTAAGGTAGCTTTCCTATTTCAGCGTGTAGGTTGCTGGCTCTGAGGATGTTGTTTCCTGAAGAGGAAAAACACCAACATGCAGACAGAAGAAGTGGAGGAGAATACCAACTGAAATAGTCTGCGGGGCTCATAACCAGTGTACAACTGGGCAGACTAAGAGGTGTATGAAAACAGAAATCTGCTTCTCGTTGTTAACTTGTTTAGTTATTCCTCTAGAGGAAGTAGGCAGACCTCCTCCAGATGATCTTAGAGGTCTAAACAGTTCAGAGGGTATATTAGTATTTGTGTAATGAAAATTGTCATTTCCTTTGGAACTCAATAAAATGCCAATACAGCATTAAATTGTCACCAAGTTAGCTTCAGTGGCTGATTCTTGTAGTTACGCGGAATCAAGGTGGATCAAAACAGTTTCTTGCCCAGACTGTGGTCATTTGTATTCTCACCATTTCAGCAGACATAACGGTGCGGGGGGCTGGTTTTGGAGGGTTGGTAGTGGAGACGAGGGGGGTCGGGGACGGGAAAGGAATTACAGAAGTGCTTTTTTTGTCAGAATCAGAAACCTGAGTTTGTGCCTCGCTCACTGGAGACCGTGCATCAGTTTCTTTGGGTTTTTCAGCAACAGCTTCTCTGCAAGTGGGCAAAAACACACATAATTAAGGAAAAAAATGGCATTGGCTTAAAACAAAAAAATACTTAAGACATTGGCAAAAATAGCCCAATTGAAGATTATAAAGTAAATATAACAAGTAAAGAATAAGATACACATCAGTTGCATTCTCGGCTGTGATAATGTTGACAAGAAAGAGAAATAGTCAAAAAGAAATATACTGAGACCTGTAGATAATAATAATCAAACACATACTCCCATGCATGTGAAACACATGCATACACAGACCTCGCTTTTCTTTCCCTGAGGGCGAGGCCCTCGCTGACCAGAAAGTCTGCAATGCTGACATACTGTCCCATCTTATTAGAGCAGAACAGTATGACGGGAACTGGACGCTCATCTGTCAACTCCTAGAAAACAGGAGGGAAAGGAAGACAAAAACTGAAAGTATGTCATCACAGCAACAAAAAAAAAGTCAGGCAAGGTAGAGAGCTAAAACTGAAGAGTGAGACGCAGTGAAATATTTTACCAATAATAAAAAAAAAAGCTAGCGCATCTCTGAAGTTATTGAGCTATTAAGCAGTTATTCATCTTTATAAAGTACTGTATGTATACAAAGATAACTTTGGTAAAAGACCACGGACAAAGAACTTGGAGCATGAGGAGAGAAAATGAAAGAAGAACCTTGATGGTCATAACAGCTGATGCTCCGGTCAGATAGAAGGAGAATATATCGCAGGCTGTGGCCGTCCAGGTGGAACGACCTCCTGCTGGCCTGAAAGAGAGAACAGAGAGTGAGAAGGAAGTCAAGGAGAGAAAAGTGAACCATGAGAGAGTCACCCAAAACAAAAACACTACAATGATAAGATGACACTCTGCAAAGGCGACAACTGTGAAGTATATCAACAGATGAAGATTCCAGATGATAAACAGTTAGTGCTTCTATTGCAGCATCATGCACTCAATTCACATCGTTTTGAAATGATGAGAATAGTTAAACACTGTGACATACACCATTGCCTTATGTTAATGTCTAATGTTCGAAACACACACTGATAAAAAATGACAAACATAAAAAGATGAATTGATACATGGTAAGGATGGGCGATATAACCTCAAATTAATATAACAGTATTTTCTCTTTTTAGGCAGTGATGGTGTATTTCATTTTTATTTTCTTGGGAGGAATACACTTTCCTGTCCCTCAATGTAAATAAAGGTAATAATTATTATTTATTCTTTTTTATCAAACAGAGACACTGAGTGAGATTATTATGAATTATCAGCAGCATTTGTTATATATAGGTATACTGGTTAAGATGTGATTTTTCTCCTCAGATGGGAGTTATGCTTTGCCAGCCTAAATCCAGACTTTGAACCACATTTCTGAAGCACCCCTCTCAACAGTTTGAGGATATTTTTGGTCATCATTAAAATTCAAAGTAAAGATAAAAATTAAAAGTAAAATAAATACAAAATGTATATTTTTTATAACATATGTAGAAATAAATCAAGTCATAAATAAACTTAAAGTGAAACTCATGAAACCTAGGCTTTTTTTGTGAATGTATATGAGTCAAACCTTTGTGTAAAAGCATAATTGTGACGAAAGAGGCAGTTCTAAGATTGACCGTGTTTTCGTTTTCGGCTCAAACTCATTTTCAATGGGAGTGCATGGGTCACTTTCACGTCACTTTTGCATCAAAGTCGCTATTTTTAAAACACTAAGAAGGCTCGACACAACATGAAACTTTGCTCACAGTAGGGTCTCTACTCATAGCTCAACTGAACCACATACACTCTACCCAAAGCCTAGGTTGTATTTTGGCGAGAGTTTCACTTTAAAAAAGAAAATTAGATTGATAAAAACAAACTTAATATATAATATATATACATAAAGTTAAATGTAAAATGCAACAGCTGAAAAAGAAAAATGTTAAGGTTTTATAGAAATTTGTCAATTAAATCAAGTGGTTGACAAAGGAATATTCTGCTAATTTTCTCACATGAACATTTTTGGTCCATGAATTCAAATCATAAACTCTACCACTGACTACCCCAGTAACGGGTTGGCCACATTTTTGCACCTTGGCAAGACAGGGTCCAGCTACATACTAGGTTTTGACCCATTCTTGTTTATTCTAAATCTATCACACCAGTGATGACCATGACACCTCTTACTCCTATTGCATACTGTGTGTGTCTGGGTGCATGACCACATAAAGTGAATATGACTGTGCGTGTGTGTGTGTGTGTGTGTGTGTGTGTGTGACCTGATGTCAGTAAGAGTGCACTCGAGTGCAAAAGAGCCGATCAAGGAGGGTGGTAGTGGCCGCAAGTTGCTGGCATGGAGCTTCACTGTGTTGCCATGGTCACAGCGCATCACCTGTTACCAGTCAGCAGAGAGACCGGGAGACAGTCACTATTATCAATTTCAAACAAGCTTCAAGCTACTATATTGTTTAATGAATACCTTTAACTAATGTCATTTACATCACTATGGAACATTACCGTAAACATTCAAAGCTTATTATCATTAAACAACGACACAAATACCAAAACCTATTGGCTCAAAATGTCCTGTGTTGTAATAAAACGGCTGTTTAAAGATTTGAATAGAAGACAAGCTCTACTTGCAGGCTGCTATTTGGAAACATGTTTTTGTACCTCTGCAATGTTGCTGGATGTGACATCAGAGCAGATCTGCCCTCTCTCCCAAACCCCGGTAATGAGCGCAGCGCAGTACATGTCCGCCTTCCACAACACATCTTGGGGCTCCATCATTGCACAGTCCTGCTTCACTCTTTCACACATCCTAAAAAACACAACAAGATATAATCATAGAAATAACACAAATGTTTCACACTTTTCATACACTTCTAAAAGTTTCTACAAAGAAACTTCAGGGGTGAATGCATCAACAGAACACAAAATTAAAGAATGTCATTGATTTTTAGACATTTGTATAAACAGGTAAGTGAAAATGATTGTATCTGTTAATTACACAAAAATCGCTGCACCTATTTGAAAATGTTACCTCCCTTGTTTTTTCCTACTAACAATGCATAAATATAAAAACAGGGAATCAGTAAATCTTTTCATATAAGAGGCTGGGACCAGCGAATGTTTCTGCTTGATAATCCTCCTTCAACTGACTGATTGGCAATATTGTTGATTAATAGACAAGCTGAGTGACAGAACCTTAGACTAATAGTTTCAGCAAGTGGCAGGGATTGCGTTTCTGAAAGTAGTATTTATAGCATTCTACACAACAGTACAGAAAAATGTGGTGGTTGACTGTCTAAAGCAGGGGTTCCCAAACTGCAGAGTGCCGTGGCCCACTTTAAAATCTGAAAATCTCTTGCGGCCCACCCAACAACTCTGATCAACACACAAGACTTAAGATGAATTATTTCTTCTTTTATTTCATGACATAAGCGGAGAGTCAGCAGCTGGATTTTGCCCCCCAATTAAAATTCCCCCGTCAAGAATGAAATATAAGATAAGTTCTGGCTTACAAATAGGTCAGATAAATGAAGAATAACAGGTAATTTAAATCACATGATTTTGTTTTATTAGTTGTGATTATTTTTTTAATCAAAATATTTAACCATAAATATTTAATGATAACTTAAAACTTAATTACAAAATAGAAAATGACCTCTCGCGGCCCACCTGCAGTACCTCCGCGGCCCCCTGGTGGGGGCCCACACTTTGGGAATCACTGGTCTAAAGAAAATGTTTTGTTTCGTACCAGTATTCGGTATATTTAAAGGACTTATAAACCATAGTCTGGCTGCTGACCTTTTGAACTGAGAGTCGTTCTGCGTGAGCTGGACATAGAAGCTGCTTGGTGAGTTGACGTGGCTGACTTTGACTTTGAGGTCTTTGAGTTTGGCAGGGAGCTTCAGCAAAGGCTGAATCTCCAGCGACTCCTCGTTCTGTTCTCTTCCGACTTTTTGTTTTGCAACATCATCACCCTCCAAGGCCAAACCAAGCTCGAGTGGAGTGTCCCATATGTCAGAATCCTCTCCAGTGAATGTGGCATCCTTGGACTTGACTCTGCAGAAAGGCAGGAGAGAATGGGAGGAGATAGTGGGGGCAGTAAGACAGGAAAAAAGTTCAAATTAAAATAGCACACAAAAAAAGAGGAGTGACAGCAAGAAGTGGAGGAAAAGAGTGTAAGAGTAAAGATGACAATATGATACATTAAAGAACACAAGGGGAGAGATGAACTTAGAAAAACTAAAGGAAAAGTCAGCATGACAGATTACATCACCAATCAATTATCCACTTCTGAAAAAATGGTACACTTTAATCACACATCAGATTCTTGATGCAGGAATTATTCACGTTAAAAATCTTTACTGATGTATATCCGTATTTCACACACATTGACTTATTTGTGGCAGTGCGCCACAGAATCAACATCGGCCGCCAAATATTGCATTTTTTTAAACGGTACTTAGCGCAGCGTATTCATTCAGCTGCATTATCTTATCTTTGCTCTCCCTCCGTCTCTCTGTCACTCACTGTCTCAAACACACAGCCCCACCCTCTGTGCACACCGTGTGTGTCTCCATGAAAACGAGATCATCCTTTGAAGTAATAACATGGAAGCTTGATATTTGGCGCCGACGACTGACGTGCAGGTCTGTGCAACCCTCAAAGGATATGCCTCAGATCTCACCTCACCGACCCACCACCAAACCAGTCATGCTGGATGATATTACAGGCAGCATAACATTCACCATGGCGTCTCCGGACTCTGTCAGACTCTGACACTCTGTCACCATTCCCTTTTTGGGAGTGGTCTTGTTTTTGCCCCTCCATTGCAACGGTTGTCAATTTCATTTGCACCAAAGCAGGTGGAATTGATTCACAATAATTTGTGCTTCCTAAATGCACGGATTGATATCTCTGAGGTTTTACTGACTTTGTGTTATACTGTGACAATTACGTGTGCCCTTAATTTTTTTGAGCAACATTATTTTCAGTCTCACCCCTCTTTGAAGTGAACCAGCTCCTCTTTAACCAGCAGCTCAGCTATGTCGGCAACTGGCCCGTTCAGGCTGCTCTCAAACAGCTTGATTGGCAGAGGCTCAGTTTTGCGTACTTTTCCTTGAAGGGTATAGAGAAAAGGAAATGGCGACAAAGACACAGTCCACAACATATGATTTTGGTGGCAAGTAAGTGTTATTATTTTCTTGTTAATAAGATTTTTAAAAATAAAACAAATGCATTCAAACACCGATACACTTACCTGTAGCCACAATAGTGACGAGTTTCTGGTCAGCCAGACTGATGAATCTCTTGGTGCAGGCATCACTCCAGGTCTCTCCATTGAGTGGGACCACATCTGACAAACAGCAGTGGATTGCCTAGACAGCAGAAGAGACACTTCCTGTTAACTTAACTCAGAAATCTTCAAGAGTGTACAGTGTACAATGTGCTTATAATGAACTTACTAAGCAGGAAAATGTAAACATCTTAGTTTAATGTTAACAATTTTTTAGAGGACTATTTTTGGATCTTTCATACAGTATGTCCAAAATGTAAGCACTGATATTAGATTAAAATGTGCATGTAAATCAAAACAAAATGCCGTCTACAAATTGCAATGACAAAACAATCTAAACTAATCTTAAAAAATCCTGAAAAAATAAATATAAACCAGAATTTGTACTATTCAATTATCTATTTCATGACAAAAGTAAAAAAGCAAACATCAGTTAATCAATCAAATGCTGTATTCTCACCATGGAAGGAAGAGCAAAGAACTCATCCTTAATCTTCCTCAAGTTGCTGACAGACAAAATGTCCTTATTGCCAAAGTCCACATATCGCACCTCAACTTTTCTGCCCCCTGGATGACCTGTTCGCGGACATGGACACACAAACACACACAAACACACACACACACACACACACACACACACACACACACACACACAGTTGAAAATGTTCCAACTTCTCTGGGATATGTGCAAACTTTCTCAGATTTACTGGGACTAAATGAATCAGCATCATAAACATGCAAAGAGGAAAAATGAGAGAAACTGGAGGGAAACAACACATTGGATCAGAGGGTCACGCAAAATTGTTTGAATCAATAATTAACTCACAATCGGACTGGATACCCAAAAATCTAAATCTAATCAGATTGCCTAATGCACACCACTCTGACTTCTGACATATATGAAAGTCACACTGATCCTGGAGAAACATCATTAAACAGCTGCTTTGCAAAAAAAAAACTTTCTAGTGAACATTCTCATAAAACTTGAACTGGATTTAGATTTTTGCTTTTATGTTACACATCTGCAATAACCACCTGTAAAACAGAAATGTATTCAAACTGTGACATGCACATACAGACATCCTCACCTATGACCTGAGCTCTGTACCATAACTTGTCATCATAGCGGGCAACATAGGCCTGTCCTATCACAGGGCAGTAGACGCTGAGGTCATCTCCCCTAGCCGCTTTTGCATTGTAACAATCCTGCAGCTTGGCTGAGAGTAACACGGACTCCATGTTGTCAACCTGGTGGATAGAAATGGTGATAAAAAATTTAATAAATGATAATAATAATAAATAACACATACACAAAAAAAAGTTGGATCTGGGATAACTTTTATTAGCTCCTTTCTAAAACTACCCTAATAAAAAACTATATATAGGCGACAACAACAAAAGCAGAACAAAAATACAAGGAATGTACATTAGAATATATCTATATATACAGTGTAATAAATAATGCTAAAGTTTAAAATATAAGGTTTATTGCACACTGTCTTAATTATTGCACAACAGAGAGAAAACAAAGCGCCCAGAGTCCTCTTATTGACTCAGAGTGTCTGACACGCAGAGTGAGGAGTTATATAGGAGTTAAAATATCTATGTGTGCGTGTCTGTGTGTGTGCATACATTTATATGCATATTTAGTACCATCTGGATGTAGAAGTCCGCAGGATTGTTGATGTGGGACACCACAGCATTGAGCTCTGTGTTCATCTTGGGATAGACAGGAGGGTAGTACAGCAGGGGCTTCCTGCCCAACGTCACTGGAGAATAAAACCTTTTTTGGAAGAGCACAGCCAATGTTGGGCCACTTCAGTCATTCAGCTAAAATTAGATTTTTAATCAATTTAATTTCAAAATACCACTTTGCTTATCAGAATCTTTCCTGACTACTTGCATACATGTACCTGGCTACTTCAATGAAAACAAGGAACTCTCTGACAGAGATGGGTACATCACTGGATTGGTCCATGGGAGCTTTCCTTAGGTCCACCAACAAATAGTCTCTGTCCTGACCCAAAGGCCGCATCTCCACTGCCGCAGAGCCAACCATATTCTGGAATTCAACCTGTGCCTCTTCACTCCAACCCTTTGTCTGAGCGCACACACACACACACACACACACACACACACACACACACAAACAAGTGACAATACATTTTACAAAACAAATAAAAACACTGGAACATAAAAATAAAAAACCCTTATATTATCTGTTGCCTAAACAGTACAGGCAGAATTGTGTGTATACTGCAGTAAATGTTTGATTTACTGGCTTCCGTTAAATTCAAAGGAAGGGCTGCCCTCCTATTCTGCTCATTTGTCCACTCAAAAGGTTTTGTTTTCATCTAAATCCATCATATACAGCACATATGCTAATTTTGAGTACGTAAACTTGAGGGCCACCATATGATTTGCTTTTATATCCCTCATAAAAGAAGGAAAATGTCATTATTTAGGCAAAACTGATACTACAGTACATGTATTTAGTGGCCTTACCAGGTCGTAGGGGACGAGGTCCTTGAGTGAACATCTGATGGCTTGTGGAGCAAAGTTACCCAGCTCCATGTTCATCTCCTCATTGACCTTCCTCAGGTGGTTGTTGACCTCCTTCAGTGAAGACTCAGTGCTTGTCTCCTCACTGGACAAAAGGTGTCAGAGAAGAGTTGAGGATGTACTACAGAAATCGTGTATAATATTCTACTGAATAACTGAAATGAGGCTTCACATTCAAGACATCCAAAATTGGTCCGTTAAGCATTTATGACACACAAACGGTATATGTGTCAAAATACACTGATTGAATAATTTCTTTACATTGCTGAGATGCTGCAGATTCTGAGATGTTTTATTGATATACAGCCTTTTAACATGATAGAAAAATGTGCATTGTTCAGTTATTCAGTACAGACAGTGAACAAACCCTACTTTGGATGATTGGCCAAAAAATGATTCAATCTGTGGGAAACACTGATATGTACACCTTCTGTTTTTGTGTGTACCTTCGTATAGTGATAGTCTTGGTGAGGCCGTAGTCGGGGAGGAAGACTTGGATGCTGGCCAGCTGGTAGACCGGGCAGGATTTTACAGCCTCCACAGATTCATTCTGCACCACTTCAGCCACATTGGCCCTGCACCACAGCTCCTCTTTCCACTTAACAAAGATCATGGAGCCTAAAGTCGAGAGCCGAAACAGAGACCAAATCAATTGCCACTCTTAGAAAAACAAAATTGGAGAGAAAATGAAGGAGTGGAATAATGTTATCTGTTGATTTATTATAACTAAAATAATTTCTTAACGAATAAATAGATCATTGCAGTCATTAAAATACTCTTAAATAAGTGCACATTGACCAACTATTTAATATATCATCAGGTGCAGCACACATTTAAATTCTTGTCTAAGTTGCTCAACATTAATTTGTCAAAGATATTTCCTTAAACCTCTAAAAAAGACATCAACAGTACCTTACATGGCTACTTGTAAAAGGCTTTAATCAAAACTGAAAACTAAAATTCCCGTAATTTCTCCACACACCGGTCTCCACCGTGTCATTGGAAGTGAAGTGATAATGATCCCTGCGGAAGAAGCTGTTGATCTTCTTAGATAGAACCTCGTGTTCCCTCTTCTCTGCCACATAGCGGACGTAGAAGTGACTTGGATTCACAACATGGGTTACCACTACCCACTGGACAACTAGGAGAGATGAGCAAGGAGAGAGAAAGTGAAGGAGGAGAAAGGTGATAGTATAGGGGTAATATGAATAAAGAGAGAGAAAAGAGAAGGATGAGAAAATAGGAAAATTGGATTGCATGGGAAAGAGGTAGAATGGCAGGGAAGATCAAATGAAAGCAAGGGTATAAGGGAGTGAGGAAGCAGGAGGTGAGATTCCCAGATGGGAAACAAAAAGATGATGGGAGGAAGATGTGTAGAAGAAAATAGTTCAGTGGGTATGCATTTTCTGTAGGTTCATGTTAGATGTTTTGCCACCACAAGGGCACAAAGGAAATTCATTATTTGCTAGCTGAAGGTGTTCGCTGAGGGCTCTACAGTAAATATGCACCTGACAGATTAACGTGTCTAGCTGTTAAGACAAAAAGTGTCACAAACTGTCACGTGACAAGATTTGAAGCCAAAAACTTACATATGAATCCATTGATTCTCTAATGGTAAAAATGACTTACAAAGTTCAGTTTGTTATGTGCACTGCATTTTATAAACTAGAAATGAACTGAAAAGATGACTGCATTTTTGGAATCTTTTTCCCCACATTTTATTTCAATGTGACAACAAATATCAAAGATATCCAAGTCAGTGTATCTGCTCCAGTTGATAGATCAGTGTCAGTTACTGTACCATTTCTCCGATTGTCGAACAGACTTTTCCTTCTCCTCTGGATTCTCCACTTATCATTAGCCAGCTCAGGGCCAGTGGGTGGGAGAGCTGCAGAAAGATACAAAATATTTAACTGTATTGGACTAAACTTTATTAGATATGACATTATTTAAGTGAACAGCGATTTGAGAGAAAGCCCCACACACACACACACACACACACACCGCGCTGTTGTCTTTCATCGAACAGCTCCTCAATAATTACATCTGGAGTTCCAAGATCTGAGACTGGGCTGTGGCGAGAAAGGTTTGACCTGTGACGAGGTTTTGGGCATGGAGAGGAGCCCCGGGCTGACAAACCAGGGCTCTCCTGGTCCTGTTTATGTGGGGTAGGGAGCTTCCTGCGACTTGGTGGGGTGCAGCTGCCACGCCTGCCCTCTGAATGTTGCCAGGGGGATATTCTGGGGAAGTTACCTGGCTGGTGGCCTTTAGGGAGAGACTCGGGCAAGCTAAAGGCGAATATCACAACACAGATACCACATGAGTAAAAAGCCATACAAAGAGGAAGAATATAATTTGCCATAATCAAACATAATGCTGTGCTTAAGATTCCAGTTTGTTGAGGTTTTTATTTTGCCAGAATCAAAGTGATAGAACCTCTTGGCAGTTTTCATCCTCACACCAAAATCGAACAAAATGACACACTGGAAGATGTGGAAGAACTCACCACTTTGGGTCGCTGTGTTCCATCTTCAGTGACAGTGACAAACCCTGATTCAGACTTTCTGAGTGGAAAACACAGCTAGAACACAAAAACAGCCATACCCAACTTCAAAATCAAAAGGTAATAGTCAGAGCCTGCAACCAATGTTGGGCAGGATCCTATGCTTCATGCACCTACAGCACAAGAAAAACAGTGGCAAAAACATAAATATTCAAAAAGTCTCCTTTCTATTTGGGGAATTATTTTGAACACAATGGGTACCACCTGCAGTGGCTGTTGCATCAGAGAAACTATTCTTAATGCTTCTATAGGGGTGGGGGTTCACCTAAGAATCAAGATTATAGCATGCACATGCTAGAGTTATCTTGAAGTTCATCTACAGTAAAAGCAAAAAGCGTACCTTTGCAAGACGAACATTAAGCAGGCCACATGTTTATGAACACTTTTTATGCTGGCACAAGATGTTATGACTAGGGCTGTAACGCTACATGTATTGAAACTGAAATCACGACACTCATATCCACAAACGTGTCTTGCGGTGTGAGAAGGCAGAATCGCGACACAACTTCCAGTCCAGATCAGCCCTATGTGCTATAAGTAGCGCCTTTCACATAGCGACGCTGGCCGCTGCATTAACACTACAGCGATTGTTCGCCAATTCTCCGCCGCTGGTCATTCACACAGAGCGTAGCGCTAACGTTTTTTTTGCCGGTGACAGATGCTGTTTTTTTGGGCAGAAATGTGACGAGGAGTCGGTAGGACGGGCGAGAGGACAGACGCTTCTCCACAAGCAGCTGCGGTATTTGTTTCCTCGTTGTCAAAGACAGTTACAGTTACTACGTTACCTTAGTTTAGTTCTGCTTTGTGGGACATTTCTCTTTATTAAGTTGAGTGAGGGACCTGTGCAGTTAACAGATCATCCAATAGACACACCCTCCACGCCAATACCGCACCTCTGATTCTTTCAGGTGAGAATCATATACAGAAGTAATTGAAATGTTACATGACTAAAATGTTCAATTAAAAAAATGTAATAAAAAAAAAACAAGGTTTGTATTGAATCATGAGTTTGGTGTATCGTTACAGCCCCAGTTATGAGGTAACGTTAGCGGAGCAGAGCCGCAGTCAGCTGACAACTGCTAATGAGCTAACAAACTCATACAGCACTCAACCGGTTAAACAAACTCTATGGTGAAGAAAATAACCCGAAGTTCACTCACTGCTGATCTTAACGTTGATAACACAACTGGCACACCCCTTATTTTTTTATCCACATACATGCATGCTTTTGAATGAATTATTTCATTAATTATTGTTGTTAACTTTCTTAAAATAAAAAAGCTATAGAATGTTTATCCTAATTTACAGTTGTGTTTTATATTGTGTTTCAGCAGATTACGAAACACAATCAATAGTATAGCACACAGTAAGTTGGACCATTAGAATGAAAATAATGCCCCCTTTTCTATCAATTTAATCAATAATACAAATTTTAAGTAAAATCATTTTGATAATATAATAATCATGAGCTTGTCAAAGATTCACACCCCTATTATAGTATACTGTTCTGTATCATTTGCTAATTGTTGTTCCTTTGTGTTGTGCACATACCGTTGTATGTACCCCAAAAGTAAAATAGCACTTGTTAGAAAAAGGCACAAGGTCCGACATAGAACCCTGACAAAAAGCATTACAACTATTCAATAAACATCAGACTAAAAGTGACAAACCTAATTCCAGAATCCAAAGTAAGACATTTTGTATCAAAGGACTGGATATCCACAGGATCCTGCAATGTCTCCAGAACCTGAGACAGACAGAGAGACAGAGACACAGAGACAGAGACAGACAGACAGACAGACAGACACACACACACGGGAGGAATGAGGACATTGTTGGGATCAAGTGTGCAAGCTGCTACCAGAGTTTACTAGCATTTACTTATTGGTAGTTCTATAGCAAGACATCATCCCAAAGACAAACTGTAATCCTCCTCTGGACACCTCTGGGATAAAAGACAATTTGGTATTTATGAGTAAATATTGCGTACCAAACCATAAAGTGAACCAAGCTTTACTAATGTTAGAGAGTCTTGTATAGCCAGATCTTACTAAGCCCTAGTTGCTATAATTGGCTGGCTACTCAGCCTAAAACTTAACCGGTTGTTGTTCTGGTGTGTGACTTCATGTCTGCTCTATGCTGAATTCGGCTGAATTTCTGAGGCGTGCTCCAGCATCCGGCAGAAATAGCAGTCCTGCATATCTGCTTCAGCATGGTCCAGAGAGCCGAAGCTGAGACTGAGCAGTTATGCAATGCAGCAGAGCCAGTGGAAGTAAACACAGACTGGACACATATCTGGTGGAATCTAGCCATAAGGGAGCTAACAGATTATATATTGTGATGTACATGTAGGTATAGGCATAACATTTCATACTTTATCGAGGGTGCAGTACTGCCCCAGAATAGGGACACGGCGGACTTCTCTGGCCATCTGCATGGCAATGTTCAGGGACTTTATCCTCCCCTGGACACAGCACACCTGCACTTGACTGGCGGAGAATCGTGCATCCAGTTTTGTCAGCTGATTCAACTGTACATCTCTCCTGTTGAGAAAAAAATTACAGGCATCACAATACATATCACTTTAAAGACTTTCTTCAAAAAAACCTTACAACATTCCTGATACTAGTCTCTGATTTGGTGAGCATAAAATAATCTAAAGAGAAAAGCGACCTGTGTGAAATCGCAGGTGAACATGGCATCTCAATATACTGCTTTTACTAACTTCAGTAAATCTATTTAGACAGTTTTATGTCCATACCACTTTTGAATAGCATGTAAGGCTTTCTCTGTCGCTTGCATGACCTCCATCCCAAGCCGAGCTCTCTCTTTCTTCACCTGTTCTGCAAGACCAGTTGTCAGGGTCTGCACAGTTGAAATTCAGACATGAATCACAATCACAATAAAGTTTCCAGACTTTTTTCATTCTGATGTGTAAGAATTCAACATTCTTTATGTTAAGAACTGAATAACGTCTACAATCATCTTTCACCTCATGGATGTGTTCCAGTTGGGCAAGGTTTTCTGCAGCCTGGGCCAACGCCTCATCTACAGTCTGCTCAATCTTCTCGATATCAGCTGGCTGAATAAAACATAACCAGAACCAGTTTAATCTGAATAATTTAGGTCACTATACACCCTCAAGCATAATTGCATTTTAGTAGACGCTTGAAACCTGATCAAATATTCTGTAACACAAATACACCTCATTCAGTCATGTTTTTTGTTGCTGTTTTTTAAAATCTATTTACAGAGTATCCTCACAACATTTTCACAAGCCTCAACTTGTTGCTACACTAGTGAACCCAAGATATTTCCAGGAGAGCCAGGATATATAAAACTTTCAGGGTGCATAGGTAATGCCCCATTGGTGGCTTTGGAACGTCCATGTCAGCAATATCACAAAATGAAGTTTTTCCATCACATCAGTAGGCTACTATCAATATATATCTATATATATTTATTGATATTTTATTTACATATGTTATATTTTTAAATATTTATCAGACCTATTTGCACTTATTTTTCCCAACAGGTAAGGTCACACATGTATCACAGTAGCTACACATATTGCTGCTTATTGCTGCTCAATTACTAAAAAAACAGAGTCAAATTATTTCCAAGGCATTTTTAACTGTTTTAGATCACACTGCAGATACAGACATGAATGCAATTAAAAAGTAGATTTTTCAAAAAATGAAAACAAATACTTCATTTGAGAGACCCATCTTATTTCTCTTTTATATATTACTATTGCTGTTTATAAAGCAAAAGTAATTTAATAACAATCTGATTACTTGCTAGATTAATGGGCAAAATACTTGAATACTACAATAATCGATAGATGCAGCCCTACTGACATGACAGTTTTTATTCCCCACCTGTAACCCAAACATACCTGCTCCATATCCACGGTATTGGCATTCCTGTCTGTAGAAGTTGGTAATTTGTTCCTTTTGCGAGTCTTGGATCTCTCTATCCGGAGGCTTCAGGAAATACCACATCAAAGTTATTATCAATGGGACCAACAGTTCTCTCTAAATAGCAACAATACAATCTTGATACCCAAAAAGGAGGCCAAAAGATGTTCAAAAGATTTGTCAAACTACACGTGACTTTAGTGTGCTTCAGCTTAGCATTCAGAACTGCATTTTACCTTTTCATCTTGTTCATTTTAGCAGTGTAGATGAGGCCAATGATTCTGCTGTCCTCTTGCAGCCCATACACCCCACCTTTAGGAATGCTTGACTCAACCTGCAGAGAGTGGGCTTGTTTGTTCACTGACATCCTCCCACTAGAACATTTGTAGCCGTGAACTTGATGCTAATCACAAATCTGACAAGCAACACAAGATTAAACAAATGGCCAACCACAGCAACCAGGTAACCCAGATTATAATTGGTGTGAATGCTGCAATTTCATTCTGCTACTACTTCAGCATACATTCAGCTAGAGAAACCGTTCAACTACCAAAATGCCTTTTTTTGCCCTTTCAGCTTTTTCAAATATTAAGCTTTTTCCCCAAAAACAATTACAATGGAAGTGAATAGGAACATCTTCTTCAAAACTCATCAACTTTCAATCTCTTCTTGTCCCTTATACTTTGAGGTACAGACACCATTCCAACTTTGAAGAGTTCCAAGACTTTGAACTATTGGGCACATATTCAGCTTTTTATATTTTCTAGGGTTTTGAAATCATCACAGTTTTAGTTTAAATGTACAGAAATAAAAAAATAAAAAACACATCACAGAATTCAACAATGTCTCCCGTTACTCACTGTATAAATATTTTAGCCATAACCATTACACTTTTTTCAAAACTCACAGGAGCTGCTGAGGTGTTCACCCATTCATTCTTATGGAGAAATTTTCAACTTTGGTTCTGCTACTGCTCCAGCTAATGTTGCAACCATTCACCCTATTACTTTTCGGCCTCTTGAAATATTCAGCTTTATGTTCAGCTAGAGAAACTGTTCAGCTATCAAAATGTTCAGCTTTTTTAGCCCATTCACCCTATTATTTTTCAGAATTTCTGCATTTTCAGCTTTGGAAAAATTGAGCTTTTTCTGCAAAGTCTTGATCGTTCAATCTTATAGTTAGATGCATTTCAGGCAAATATTTTCCAGTACATTCAGCAGTTTTTCCGAAATCACTAAATAAATACTGAATTCTCGGTCTGTTTATTCACACTCACACACAGTATAACAGCCGGTCTCGAGGCCAGCAGTCCCTCTCACATGAACAGATTCTCCAGAATCTGTTCATATGAGAGAGGGTAGCTGCTTGTGAATTAAAAGGCTGCCTAATTGGCTGCCGTGACGTGGGAAATTAGATAAAATGATCAGGGTAAGGATGGGCAAATCAACTTCAGGTCGAGAGGGTCACCTGACAATAATAAAATAAGCCGAAGCTAAATTTATGTCTTCATAGGTCTAGATTTCATACCAAATGGAATACTAACGAATTTATTCATGAATTTACATGAATATGGTGAACTACAGTAATAACTGAAGATTTACAGCATTTACTTTGGACACGGTGAGCTACATTTCATCATTTTAGTGATTTCTTCTACGTGTATTCTTAGCCACACTAAAAGCTTGATTGTCTGGATTGGGTTGAAATTTTTCCTGAACATTTAAGAGACCCTATGGAAACTTGGCAATATTCATTCATTTACATGGTTGCGGCTGAATGGTCACAGTCATCAAAGAAATAACAAGAACCAGAAGAAAGAATCTATCATTTTCAAAGATTTATATATCCTATAGTTTAAAATATAAACATATTTATATTTATATCTATTAAATATGTTTTATAAAAATCAAAAGATGTTATTTTACTCCTTCCTCAACATGATTAAAAAACACATCGCAGGGTTGTTCAGTAATGTCTCCTGTTACTAACTGTATAATTATTTTGGCCACAACTAGAGCTGTGTGATATTACGATATATATCGCAGTGCGATATAAAAATGTCTACCGTAGGATATAACCCTCTGTTGTTTACTGTAATTCAAACGTGTAGGCTACTTGATTAGCACTGTTGCTACTGCTTTGTGGTAGCATTTTTACGTCACCCGCAAGGACTAGTTTACAGCACCGGTCGCTCGGGAATAAACAGAGGCAAAGCAGCATGGCGGCAACAGAGGAGAGCGCACTGGAAGATGAAAATAACGTTACGAGCAACATTACATCGGACGCGGATACAGGCCGAAGTTTGTGTTTATCTTCGGGGTGAACCTCCTTTCACGTGTTAAGCTGGTCGGGAAATAATACCAGGGAGCTTTGCTGTATCTAGCCGACGCCTTTATTCACAGCCAAACTGCAGACTATATTGTACACTTTATTGCTGTCGCTACTACTGCTAGTATCCTCACTAGTATCCGCATGTACACCCCCTCACTCTCGCTCGCCCACTCACACCTTACACACACACACACCTCACGCACCGCCCTATTCCTGAAACGGGCTACGCCACTCTTACGACAATGGCAACTGCAGATGCAGGAGACCCATAGACAGAACTTGAACCCCCTCCTCTTTCACTGAAGTTGCTGGTATGGAAGTATTTTGGATTTCCAGTGAGTTATGTTGACAACGTTTGCGTTGTCGACAAAAAAGCCACATTTTGCAAGCTCTGCAGAAACTAGATGGCAGGTTATTTTGTTTAAGTTTCCAATTGATTGAAGATATAAGTTATTGCTACAATATGTTGTTAATAAATGTTTTAAATTTGACAATGTAGTGTGGTCAGATATTATATTGCATAAAAGTTAGGGCTGCCCCCGAACAAGGATTTTCTTGGTCGACCAGTGGTCGTCATCTAGAGCGATTAGGGCTGCAACGATTAGTCGACGTAATCGATTACATCGACAACAAAAATGTGTCGACGCGAAATTTGCGCGTCGACGCGTCATATTTATTATTGTTATTTTTATTCATCATCATTTAAAAAAAAAAAAAAAAAAAAGATTTGAGCCGGAGCAAATCGCTTTAGCACCGCTACTAGAATGCGCACCACAGTGTGGCATAGATGAGGAAGACGGTTCCGCAGAAGAAGAAGAATATGAATGACGGCGGAACATGTTGAGGAGAGCAGGAAAGCAAAACCAAACACGTCCAAAGTGGGCGCGGGTGGTAACCTCCCATCTTCAATATATGACATTAGATTTACATGTGACTCTGTAGTAGAGCTCAGATCGAGCCTAAAAATATCAAACCTGACGCGACCCCATGCACGTTGAGTCCTGGCCCGGCCCGGCCTCAGTGATGAGTAATCTACCGCGTTAATATTTCCAAACCAGTAATCAGATTATTTATTCAAGTCACTGTGTGTTATTATTTTTGTCATTTTGAATGCGCCTGTAGAGAGATTTACACAATAAGTAAAACGCAGTGAGCTGGATAATTTAGCTTCCCCAGTAAACACGAATAGTCTAATACTAGCGCATATAACAATAATAAAATGTAATTATCTCTGCTTTCAAACGTTCGGGCCGCCATGGGCAGGTAGCTAAGCTACTTACATGTTTAAGGCGGTACATCATGTTCGTCGTGGAGGAGTGATAGGTAGTTTTTCTTGCAAAGTTTGCATGTCACCTTCTTGGGGTCATCCTTCTTCTTTTCAAAATGATCCCATATTTTAGACGTCTTTCCCGACATGGTTGGCTATTAAATGTTAACTGTCTAAGCGTGATGTCAAGGGACCTGCTGTGTTAAAAATAACCACTGACACACATGTGAGTGTCATGAATTCCTGTATCTGGCCCTTCAAATTAAAAGCCCTCCAGCCTTTTATACACAGGCCAGCCGCCAGTCACATAGTTTTGACAAGACAGGGCTCCAAATGTTTTTTTGTTTTTTTTCCTGCGACCAATCGACCAATGAAATGTTGTGCTTTACCTGTGCTTTAAAAAAAATAAATGTAAAAATCGAGAATCGAATCGAACTGTGATCTTAGAATCGAAAATGTAATCGAGTCGAGGATTTGGAGAATCGTGACACCCCTAACGATAACTAGGTCATGGTTAGTTATACAGTGAAAATGTGTGATTTACTTGCGTCACCCATTTACCAGTTTTTCTTCACATACAATTTGAAAATTACCAATCAAATAAATCAAGGTGGATATCATCCAGGAACCTATTGTAGTTTGATCAACATGTCAGTTCTTCCACTCTCTAACTTTACATGAGTAAGATAACTGGTAATTTTACCTCACACTCTGGACATCTAATGACACTGTCACACTGAATGGACATCAGGCAAGATGTACAGTAGATGTGGCCACATGTGAGCACGCGAGGCAGGTTGCTGTCAACTTCATCCTCCTCTAAAAAAAGAAAGAAAACACAATAGACAAGCAGGAAGAATGCAGTGTCAGTATGAATGAGAAAAGAGGATATCATGTATACTTCTGTTATATAAGGTGAATTGTCACAACGCACCTCCATTTAATTCAAAAGCAAACTTCAAAGCTACATTGAGGGTTCCTGCACAGATAAAGGGGTTGACCCGGGCATCTGCTCTTAACTCAACTGCTAGATGATTTAATAATTATGTAAAGATTTTGTCAAAGATTCACAAATAATGAATAGTATGGATGAGAATCTGTTCAACCAAATAAATTATCTGTATCTGTACTGGGAATGGACTTGAACAGGAAGTGGGTGGTGCTTAACCTGGAAGTTAGAAATGTCAGCCAGAAATTAATATGGGTTAATCTAAAATATTTATTCTTTATCTATTAGAATCTTATGCAATTGAACTTAAAATGTATTTGATTGCAAGAAAGAAAATTATTCATAGTAAAAGATATTGATGAACCTGGGCTCTGGCTTCAACACTGTGTCCAGATTTAATATAAGGTCCTTGCATGCACCATTCTCTGGTTTGAACATTATTGAAAACTTTTGGAAATGTAAGTACACAACTCAACAACATAGAGCCCATAACAAAGGTCTGGTTATGATAATAATACAATTTCACACCACGCTTGATTTCTTAAATGCATGAAGGAAAAAAATAAAAATAAAAAAATAAATAAAAAAA
>CAEMYA010000106.1:2555364-2570996 GCA_903131615.1 Diplodus sargus
GGCTCTTTTACTTAAATAATTAACAGTTGAAAAAACGTTCAGTATAAATCATGTAAAGCATAACAGCTAAGGGTTGAGCTCATCCAGTGAGCTATAACAGACTGTATCATTAGGCTATACTTTATCCTTCAGAGATACCAGTAAGCTCGGTCTACTTGGACTAGCATTCCTATATAAATAATCAAATAATTTAAGAATAAAATTAGAAGCAGGTAGTCCACACATGACGCATATTGCATTTTTAAAAGATAAGTATTAATGGTAAATTATGTAACAATAATAATGACAATAATAATAATAACAGCGACAACAATAATTATATTGATAATAATCTATTTATATAGCACTTTTCAAAACAAGTTACAAAGTGCTTTACAAAGACATTAAAACAGGAGAAATTACAGATGAATTATAAACAACAGCACAAATCACACATTAATAAGCAGTTGTACTTATCTATTTGTGTTTGTGTTTTAAAAGAACACGCATATTTTCTTGAGAAATTATTTTACATACATTGAACATGTATTGCACAAGTTCTCATACAGATTTGCACATATTCAAATTTTGTCCACAACTTCACATTCACAGGTACACAAATATGTTTTGCACCAAATATACTACAACAATAGGAGCAAAAATGTGGGTGTGTCAGTTTTTCAATCTGTAAAATAGGATTTGGGCACCTGTTATTAAACATTTGTGAATGTGTAAGTGCTGTGTTGTTATTGTGGAGAGAGAGAAAAATCTACAAGTACACAACTCATAGAGTATGTGACCACAAATTTACTGATACACATACACAATCACTGTACACAACTACAAATTCCACTACAAAGATATGCTGAAATAGGTTCCATGTAGACTCGTGTGTTGTGTTTTGCAAGTAGTCTTGCTGCAGCATTTATGTAAGAGGTTCAAATTGAGGTTTGTACAAAGTTCAAGTACAAAGTAATGATTTAGTTTTCCACAACTAAACTGTTTCTTTAAGCAATGATCTGCTGACCTCAGGGTATCTTCTCTTTCACAGCTGTCCCATATCTTAACACAATTCAGTAGGTAAAACTGGTTACTGATTTTGCCTGAGTCCTATTCATGTAGTCTTTTTCTATGGACACTTGGGGGAGCCAGAGACTAAGGTAGACACAGGTGATTTGTGAAGGGATGGGTGCACAAAGACGAGGTGAAAAAGCTCTTCAAATGTGCAAATGGTCATGTTTATGTACTTTCTTGATATATACCATGTGAGATAGAGATGTGAGATCTAAAAAGGCTCAATATTTATCTCTGGCATTATATGTCACCCTCGTGAGCATCTCCACTGGTTGGAAATATTGACATCTCTTTGTCTTTGCATCTCTGGGTGAGGCATTACAGGTGCTTGGATATCTTTGGGAAATACTTACATAGGCAAGGAAAGCTCATTTTGTACCAGTGTGTCTCTATAGGCTGAAGCAGCATGAAAACCATGCTTTTAACCTGTTGTGTCTTTGCTCTTTCTATGTTCTTCATAGTCTTACATTTTTATTATTTTTCACAGCCTTAATCTGCCACATTATACATTCCTCATGTATTTTACATTGTGTGATCTATTCTTTTGTTTTCCTTTGAGCCAATTGCAAGGCTCCACAGCAGACCTAATGGCAGCATGGCAGCATGTCGGTCCTCACTTCCATCTGAGCGCAGCTGCCAGCAGCGCTGCTGCCTGAGGACAATGGCCAGCCACCTAGCGAAGCAGCAGTAATTGGGAGTGACAGCCAATGGAGAGAAGAGAGACACAGACATCAGATGGTAAAGGTAAATCATCTAGAGTGCAACACAACCAAAACTTTAACCTTCACAGAGCGTTCGTCCAGATCCCTGGAGGGGGAAAGAAAGTGCAGCACATCAAGGGGTCTTTCTATTTAGAGCTGGCAGGATGCAGCCCCGAAGAACAACTTGAAATACACGTGTTTTAACAGTACAACTCCCACCTCTGCAGAAGTGTCCAAATGAATACAGCTCCTGCTGTTGATCTGAGGGGAACGTAGACCACCTTGGGGGTGTCAAAAGGCCTGCAGGTACAAAGTACACCTGTCTGCTAATGGGAGGCAGGAAAACATCCAAGATCAGTTTACACAGTGGCCCAAGGATCTTTAACACCTCAAATGTATCTGACACACCCTCTTAATTTTTTTTTAAATTAGGGAAATACATACAAATACATTCAAATGTCTCAAATGGTGTAAAAAAAACGAAATCAAAACATCAACATACAAAACAAAAGAACTCCGTAAATGTATTGTTTGATGTAATTCCTGTATTAATTTCCTGTTGTGCGTAGAGAAACCTGTGGAGCCAAAAACCAAGTTCACATCTGAATCTTCATCTCCATTATTTGGTTGCTTTGGTAATTGATTGGTTGAGAAGCTCACAGCTGCAGAACTAATGGATGGTTAAGAAAGACAACATGTGCAGTATGTATGTTCTAATTTACATGACCATATACATAGTGAATTGTGTGGATGACATTTGTAGTAATTCAGGATCTCTTATATTAACTGATGATATTTGATAGGCCAGGTCTAAGATGAAATGCAATCTTTGTCCTGTTTCCAGGTGAAATTTACAGCATGTGTATCAATGAAAAATGGTCTTTCAAATTTTGTTTTAGATTTGTTTATTTGCCTCAAGAGATATTATTTTCTTTTCTTTTCTTTTCTTTTCTTATCTTTTCTTTTCTTTTCTTTTCTTTTCTTTTCTCCATCCTGCACATTGAATTCCAGCAGATGGAGAGAGTGTAGAGTTATGTAGAGACTGAAGGAATCTGGACATCGGTCTTCACCAGGGTGGGATGATTATAGACAGACTGGAAGGGGGGCAGGGTATGTATGTATGTGTGTATGTGTGTACCAGGGTGGGGGGTAGTAGATGTGTTTACTATGGGTAATGAACCAATCAGCAGGCTGCCCAGGGGGAGATGTGGGGGTGCCTGTTAGCCGAATGGGGGTTGCCCCCCATCTTTCCTCTCCCCAAATGTGGGTCACTTCCTTCCTCGGGTGATTTTCCTCGTGTTTCCGTAAGAACAATAACCCTCCTTGCACCCCCCTAAAAACCCCTATCAAGTCACTCACTCATTAATGATGCTCTTAATTAAGCTCTGTTGTCTCGTTAGCTCTTTCCTGATGTCTCACTTTGGCCTTATAAAACCATCCGTCCGCTTCATTGTCATTATTTCCTGAATCACTAATTGTGGGTCATCTCTTGTGGAGATGATGTCTATCGGAAGACATCTATTTATGAGCACCTCAAAGGTCTTATTAAAACAACAACCTCCTTTCTATTCCTTGCACCCCCACCTGTCCTCAGATGTCTCCTGGGAACCTTCAGAATGCAAGCAGATGGGCCATAAAATCCATTAATATTACAAATTTTAACCTTGATGCCACCTCAGCTAGTCCCTGGCATACAGATATTGTTTTTCAGACTTGGATTGAAAACCTTTTTATCATCCTTTGAATCCATTAGGAAGCCCTCCTGACCCACTAGCTTTGTGAGCATGGTGTGGTAACAACCTCTTGCCTATCTTTTCAGGTAGGGTCCTGACCGTCTGAAGAAAAATAACAAAACAAGGAAAGGTCAGCAGACATGCGAGGAGATGCCAGCAGACTCGTGGATTGGCTTTAAGTGGTTGCTTCCCCCCCCCCCAGGCCTCTTGGTCACAGCATGAAGAGAGCAAGGGCAATGGCAAATGACATCCGCTTTATACCATCCCTAATCTCTTTGTCTGGTCAAAGAAAGACCTGCCATCAAACAAAGAGGATTCATACGTAAACAGTGACAGAACTGCTTTCAGCCCAGTGTAAAACAGTGTTAACAGCTGACTGTGAAGTAAGTCGATATAAATATATATATTTAATTTGATACACATGTTTCACAGATTTCTATATTTTTCTGCTTTAAATCTCTGAAGTGATTTTGATTGGCTGATATCTGCCCGAGAGTAGTAGTTATAATTAGATCCAGGTCAGCTGACACAAACACACACAGGACTGCTCTTTTTTTATGTGGATTGACCACATCAATACACATGATGCACAATGATGCTCATATTGGGGGTGGGGGATGTTTCATATTTGTTCACAATACATTCAAATTGGACCCATTATATCCAGAGGTTACAGATTTCCAATTGACTTCCTCGAATGATTTTAAAGCCTTGGGGCATTTCAGGGAGGTCTTGGCCTATCCAACCGACTGTGGCGAGGTTGAAAGCCTGTCCCAACATACTTTGATTTCCTATCTTTTTCTATTTCTAGATATGCTAATGATGCAATTTTGGGCTCGGTAGGTATACACTCAATAATCAGCATCTGTATGCTGTAATGCAAAATAATATTTCTACAGAAACTAACTTTCTACCTAAACAAGTTCAAATATTAATTTGAAACTTCTACTTGATGGCTTAATGGGGTTCCAGCCACAGATACCTACATTAAAGTGTCTTTCTCACACTGATGTACCACTGCAGCACTAGGCGAAGTATGGAATGTAATCAGTTTATACCATGCTTTAATTATATTTACCCACTGTAGTGTTCTTCTATTTGCTTTGTGAAATGAGTGATGGTGAACCTATCTTGTTTTATTATTGAATATGAGACCATAAAAAAAATGTGGGTCATGGTGAGCACTGGTATTGCAGTGGAAATGATAGTGGCTCTGTTAGGTTGTTGTTACTAAGAAGACAATATGAATTCCTTATGTGTTACTTCCACAACCGCTATAGCCCTGATGTGTAGTTACTAGGGGTGTAACAATCAACCGATATGAAATTGGAAATCAGTCTTAAAGTAAAAGATACACTATTGGACCTCTGGATTGATCTGAATATGCACTGTGCTACTCCCTCACAGTGCCCTCACACTCTCGTAAAAGTTAGAAGTTCAGCTCCAGTAAGATTTACAATGCACCATCAAATCAAAAATCAACATTTTTTAGGAGATTTTGATTTTATACAGACTGAGAGTTGGATAGTGGTAGTATAACAAATTGTTTACCTGGTGTTCGTAAAGGAGTTTTAACACTTTTTCCAGATACAACTCGGCGAGGCTAACGTGTTGCTATCATTGGCTATATTCTGTGACTGCTGGCAATACTGCACACTGTTTACTGTCATTGTCTACTTACATTATGTACTGAATTGAATCATACTGCACAATGTTTACTGTCTGACAGTTGCTTTTGAGTTGGTTATCAGTAGTAAACATTTGTCTGATTGTTAATTATAGGTGTGATTTTATACACTGATTATTATTAGGAAGCAGAGGATACAGACAGTCAGCGACATCCAGTTCAGAGAGGTCCAGTGCAGACAGATCCAGCTCAGAGTGAACCTGTTCATGGAGATCCAGACAACAGGTGTGTCTTTTATACACTGAGGTATAAGCAGATTAATATAAAGATATGCATACCAGTACGTAAAATATACAGGATCCTCTGGTCTTATGAAATATTTATTTGAAGGTAAGCAGCGCCACTTTTATAGAATTACCATGTTCTAATTTATAATTGAAACTGAATGTCTACATGAAATGAAGAATTGTATAGGGTTGTATCATATCGTACCCAAACCGGACTGAATTGAATTGTGTCGAATCGTTCCAGATAGAAAGGATCATCCCAGAGTCATTCGTAGCCCATGTATCTAAATATGTATCGGATTGTCTTATAAGGGAGAGATCCACACCCCTAGTAGTTACCTTTTTGCACAACTATGTTGCAGATACAGAAGAAAAATGTCCAAATGATCAGATTTCAACTTCTAACGTGAACATTTTCTGGTCCTCTCGGACAGTAAACCGAATATCTTGGGGTTGTGGACACAACAAGATATTTGAGGATGTTACATCACCCTTTTTCACATTTTTTTGACATTTCACAAACAACTGAGGTTTTGCTCGGACTACAGGACTCTAACCGACTGTAAAATTGGGTTGCATCACGCACAACAATGTTCTCGTCTTCAATCTCAATGGAGGCTACTTGCTGTAATAATGTTAATACTACAGCAAGTTGTTTACCCTGTGCTGTCACCCTTCATTACACAACAAAAAAGAAACCTTCATCCTACATTTGGAAGCGTTTGTTGAGAACTGCAGTATGCACTACCTCCATGACATGGATAATATTTGCGATAAGCATCATCTGGACCATCCATGCTCTCAAACCAACCAATAGGAGTCACTACCATAGCAACAAGGATATTATTCCTCACTGGCTTTCTACCATCCAACATGACCACTTGTGTTTACTGTAATACAAAACCAGTTTGGAGAAACAGGCACAAGGAATCAGTCTGATTCTCACATTCAGACTTGTTGGGAGATGTGGTTGGCTAGAAGTGAAATCATCATCACATTTGTGAAAAGGAAAAAAAACAGTTTGAATGAGTGGAGAACCACACAGAGGACTTGAGTCCTCACTGAATGTTTTAATATGAAAATTATAATAATCACATGGTGTTTGTATGGTGGCCCTGAGGGTCAAAAGACAACAGTTATTTCAACAACATTTCACAATTTCATGTGTCTAGTTGGACAGAACTCTGGAGCCCTGGTTACAGTTCAGTGTCATATCCTGCTGTGTTGGGAAGAGTAAACGTCACAAATATGTGAACATTGGATGACAAGCGTAGGCCATAAACAGGTCTGCCAGCCTCATAAGTAGTGACGTGACTTCTGTGTTGCACAACACGATTGGTCGATGCCCTCATTCGCATTGCAAAAGCACCGAAAAATGTACCTTGCTCCTCAAAACAATTGATGTCGCCTTTACACCTTTTTATATTAGCTTTCGGTGTGCAAACGCTCAAGTGAAACAAACACCTCAAGTAATTAAAGTCCAAAATTAAAGTGGCAACCTCAAAATTGCGGGTGGATTTTTGGAGCTCAATGCTTCCCAGAAACCCAGTGTTGCCTGTGTGACATCAGTCAGTTGTCAACTTTGCCAGGCCTCGATAACAACACCACATAAAAACTATGCAGCAAGACGTATTTGAGCCACCTGCAAGACCCAACAAAGATGATCTACAGCAGTTTAAGAGTGCATCTTTAGAACAGTTTCACCACTTTACTTACAGGACTTGCTGGTCTGCTGTTGTTTGGTCGATTAGTTCTGTCTATGTTACTGTGCAACTATATTTATTTACATACATGCAAATTAGATATGAAAATGTGCTTCACACAGGCACCATCTATTACAGGACTATATTTCCTTTACAGATGACAGGAGCTTCTGTTAGTCCTACAACATACTGGTGCCAGTGCATACACCAAACCTCAAACTAGGGCACCAGGCCACAGCTGCTCCTTCAAAAGAAACAACCCAAAGTCAGGCATCATGGCTGTAAGGCCTTTGTGCCCTCAGTCCCCCTTCCCTACCCTCCTTTTTCACATCCACCCAGACCTACACGTACATTCACATGTGGTTGATCACTTGCACTCATTCACATGTACACTCGGTCACACTTCCTTACAAGCCTTAATTCCTCAGGTTCAAAGGCATAGTTATAAGGCGGAGGTGGCAGCAGCGGTGGAGGACTTAGTTACTAGTCGTAGAGGAACTCGAAAAGCTGGTGTGTTTGTAAGAGCAACCTCGCCACCTCTGTGACCTAATACCCGTCGAACATCACACGGACCCACATCAAGGGAAGGATCGGGAGAGAGCAGGAGATCAGGCCAGTCAGGCAGCTCGTTAGCCCGGCTCACTAATCGCTCTGTCGCTGAGCATTTCATGACCTGTCCATCCAAAACTCGATCAGCTCACCACCACTGCCACTCTGCCTTTCGCACCAGAGGCCACTGCAATTGGAAAAAGCAGGTTGTTATGAATGTTGTGCGAGTGCAGAAGGGTTGGGTCTAAAGGGGGCGGGGCCAGGCTGATTTGTCGGGGGGGGGGGCAAGGGTTTGGTGGGGGGTGTTTTAATAATAAGCCAAGAGCGGTCTATGTTGCAATTATCCCACTTTGCTGCACTCACAGAATGCTTGACCTGCTTCTCAGCATTGATATGGCACATTTCTCAGGCTGAGGCGGGGTCGGCACAGAAGGTTCGGATCTACGTGGGAGTGTGTGTGACAGACAGATACTTTTGACTGTGTGTGTGAGAAAGAACATGTATAATTGTGATAGTGTGTGTGCAAGTTTTTTTTTTTTTTTACCTGTCATCTGCCCTGTGGTGGGACTGAGGCCGTGAGAGCCTCCTGGGTGGCCGATAGGAGGGGTGAAGAGGTTGGAAGGAAGGCAAAGTTAGTGTTGGCTGATTTACCTTATCACAAGACCCAAATACAAAAAAAAACCCCAAACAAGCCCATTAGTTTGAAGCAGGATACAATTCGCACTCATACTGCAAGAATACACACAGGACAATCTATTCATATTATTTCCTCATCAGATTGTCTTGCAGAAAGTGTTTATGGGATATATGTTTTGACAGCTACCCACCTGAGACTCTTTTCTTGTCTCTTTCAAACCTTTTCTAATTTAGCCTACTTCCCTATTTCTTAACTTGCTCACATGGTTTGTTTCGTCTCCTCAAATGTGTTTTAAATGCAATTTTTTATTTATTTATAATGTTATTTGTATGCCCCTGTTAAGCACTTTGAGTTGCCTGAATTGTGCCACTGTCACAACCCGGCTCCAAGGCTGTGCCAAAACAGGAAGACAAACGCAAGCTGGCTACTAGCAATTGGCATTTATTGGCCCCAGAAACAAATCAACCAAGGCAAAATGTGCAACGATCAGTATCAGTCATGAAAGCATGTGTGAGTGTGTGACAACAGACGTGTAAATCAAAAGAAACCAAAAAGACATGCTACCATCAGGTCTGCCAGTGAGCAGAGATCAGCTTCCCCCAGAGAGACCGTCTGCAGACTCAGGGCAGTCTTTGTAGGCAGAGCACACTGGCCCAGGTGTAGCTCATGCAGCTGACGACCCTCCCCTCAGCACCTGCAAAACACAGCCAACAAGGAACAGGGACACCTAGTGCCTGGGAGGAGGGATCGTCACACCACACAAATAAACTTGCCTTGCTTATGTATCTTTGAAAGGCATCAGTAAAATCTTAAAAAACAATTCTAAATTGGACAGGGAGCCAACTTGGACTAATAAAACCCAAAGAAATGCATTGCTAGATAGATACCACAATGGATTTATTGGGATCCTTTATGGGATCCTTCAAAGACCTTCTTGTCAGTGGTGTAAATAGATAAAAAGCTTCCAAGTTTAGCAGGCTTATTTGACATTGGAAAAAGACACTTGTTTGGGTTGCTGGTCTTGGCACTGTTAAGAACAACAACCTGTAGCCCGAAAAAGCTCCTGATGGACGCAGGTATTATTTTCACTTTGGGACACAAATTCATAAAAGCATCTTTCCTCCCTACCCTCTGCTCTCTAGTGCGGAACGTATGTTTCCTTCCAGGCTTTGCCATCTGACTGATGGTACTGCTGGCAGATTTCTGTTTATCAGGGGGTGATATCTGTCAGGAGACGTGATTCAGCTGACACAGTTCACTCGAGGAAGCGTTTTCTCACCTTCATCATTCCTGCATGAATCAGATGAAGGAACAGCTGCTCGGGTGACTCAGCTGGAATTTATAACGGAAACATTTGAAAAGACTCTTCTACCATGTGCTGAAAAATCACTTTTGTTTAGTTGAAACATGACTTTGTCCCAATACCAATACACCCCTTGCCCATACCACTTAGCCTTACCCATCTGTTTTACATGTTCATGCCATGGTGAAGGGATCTCTTTGGGATAGAGGGGTAGGGTGAAGTGTTGGGCCACCGAACACAGGTTTCTTAGAGACACACTACAAACTGAGAGTTGAACTGTCGTTTCAAATGTATTATGGCCATTTTCTAAAACGATCACTTCTGGATTCCTGATGGCTCTCTAGCTAACCCGCTAGCTGATAGTCCAGCATTTTGACATATTTCAAAGTTTGCATTCCCTCCTTTTGATGGCATATGATGCCTGGAAAGCACTGCTAGTGGCCAGATAATGAAGCATTGTTTCTTTTTTTTATTAAACGACTTGATTGATAGCGTGTTGTAATGAATGAATTGTGAGTATCTGTGCTGTCAAACCCCATCAGATAAAGGGTTAATGGCATCAACCGTTTAAGGAAATGTTATTGTTGAGAACTGGCAATGTACAAGGGTCCTTAAAGATTGTCACATTTTATAGGGGGAAATGTCAACTACTGCCCTTTGTAAGAGCGTACTCAGGGGTTGGGGTAGAAATTGGAAATGGGATTGAGCCTCTGTTTTAAATACGCGTCTGATTTTCCTCTTGGATCCCAGAGAGACTAGCAACGAGCTCATGGGGATAAAAACATTGACTGAAGAATAAATGCCCTAAGGGTCAGGAATTATATTTTTAATGAAAGAAATGTACCTCATTAGTAAAAATGTAGCCTTATTAAAGGGTATGTAAATGATTTATTGGATAATATAAAACTGAAACTAAAGAACTGTACAACAGAGAAGATATATGCCAAATAAATATCCTCTACAAAATATAAAAAAATAGGAATCGAAAGAATAAGAATTTCCATTCCCCAGGACAAAGACATACATTTTTATTTAAATGTTTTTGTGAATTTCTACCTGTAACGGAATCTGTTTAGTTCGCTTAGCTCCCAACTGTCCAAATATTGTTCCATAAATTCATTTTAGGGAGATGTGAAATGTTAAGTGAGAAAAATGCCTTATAAGAAGTAGCTTCCATCTACTGTGAGCAGGAGCTGTTGGCCTTGATTACTGGAATTCAGGAGTGGAGACGAATCCAATGCTTTCACCATAGCTACAGAAAATATTGGCTACAAAAATGAGTGATGATCGCTTCCACACATCATAAGCCAGAATCAGCCACAAGTTCACCTGCCTTTCTTGGGAACTGGGGCAGAAGACGCACACCTGGGCTTGTTGGCAGGAATCAGCAGTTACGATTTCTTTCCCTGCAAAGTGGTGAGCTGCTTCAAAGAGCTGCTTGGAAATGTCAGAAGCGTGACAGGTGCACAAGAAGAGGCTGTTTAAACCACTATTTGTCTCTTAAGATCTGCTTTCCTGTGAACTCAAAGCACTGAGACCCTGTTAATCATCAAACTGTTGTCTTAAATAGCCCAGGATTTACAGTAAACACTCACACATACTGTACAGTGACACACACACACACCTGGTCCAAAAGGCAGGAGTGTGACAGTTATAGCCAGAACTGAGGAGACAAATGAAAGGAAAGTTGGCGTTGTTTATAAGCAGCAAGTCTGACTGCTCGAGGGGGATGAGTCTTTTCTGGCTTCCATGTAGGCAACATGAAATATATAGTGTGCCGGGGGGATTGTGAAGGAGCATTCTCGGTGCTGATCCTTCATGTTCATGGATGAATTACTTGGTTTTCCCCCAGTGACATTGCAGAGCTTTCTATCATAACTGCATGGTGACATGTCGGAATACTGTTTGGTTATAGGTCTCCAAAACATTTCACAGCATTGAATGGAAAGATAGAAATAGAAATAGAGATTAAAGTTGCAAGCAGCGATGAACGGGCCCTCGCAGTCCACGCACGTCGGGGCATGCTGCTGTTGGGGCATGCTGCCGTCAGGGCTTGTTCATGCAACACCTTCCGTTGAGGAAGTTGTTCCTTTTGTAATTTGGTGGCTTGCTCCTGTTGGTATGAAATAATGGATGCATGTTCAGGCAGTGAAACTGAAAGTAAGAGGGCTGAAAGAGCTTAAAAAGGTGAACAGTTTGATAGCTGAACAGTTTCTCCAGCTGAACATAAAGCTGAATGTATGAAGAAGATGAAAAGGCAGAAAGATGAATGTTTGAAAAAGCTGAAAAGGCTGAAAAGCTTAAAAGTAAGAGGGCTGAAAGAGCTTAAAAAGGTGAACAGTTTCTTAGTAGCAGAACCAAAGACGAAGATGTCCCCATAAGAATGAATGGGAAAACGCCTCCCAAACCCCTGCGACTTTTGAAAGAAATGTAATGGTTATACTATCCCTTTAGTGTCTGTAGACGTGATTAACCAGACATTAATTGTTTATCTGATATGGCTCAAAATTGTTATCATTTAGGCTGACTCAAATTTTGACAAAGATATTATTATAAGCAACTCACAGTGACATGTGATGAAGCCGCAAGATAGCTTTCATCGCAAATTGTACAAAGGCCTCAAAGCGAAAAAGTACAAGTCTCTAACCCCATGACATTCACTTCATATTTGAAGTCTCGACCATGAAAAGCTCTGGTGTGTGTCAGGCCTGGAATCTTTTCTGCTCAAAGAATCACTTAATTCCCTGAAATCTCTCTATGAATAAAGGCACCAAACACCTCCCAATATAAATAATATGCAAACTTGTAGCCTGTGAATGAATGCACTGGCTTCGATCTGAGAATAAGGAAATGAAAATTCTTCAACAGCAACAGCTTTCGGCAACAGGGCCATGCTTGAATGAAGCAGGATTCAAAAAGATTATTCAGACAAATTCTTTCCTGGACCAGAAAATGTTTAAATTTCCTCACCTTTAATCAAATTTCCATGTCATTGGACATGGTATTTCTGTATAAAACGAGTTTGTGTGTTTGACTTTACATTGGCTCCAAGGAGATTAGAGCCATAAGCCGCGTTTCCATCCAAAGTATACAGAACTTTAAGTAACAGAAACTACTTCTCAAGGAGTTAAAAGCTTGTGTCCATGTTACCAATGTGGCCCAAAGATTAGGCAAATTAGTGAACGGGTGTATGAAAGACTGGCAGCTGCTTAAATGTCATTTTGGCACCATACAACAGCGAGAACTGGGCACCATGTTGATATGTTGAAGCATGGAAAAATAACTGGTTTGCGGCACTGACAGTATAAAAACGGGGGAGTTTTCAGGTCTGTAAAAGTGGGACCAATGGGGAAGTGCTTTTAAATTTTAAATTAGAAGATGACCTTACTTTCCTAATGAGTTTATGGTCTCAATCGCTTCTTCAGCACAGCATGATGCCATTTTAAAGATGATGAGAATAAAGACAAGAAAGCAGGATATGTTTTAGGTTATGGCTACCCTAATATCCTTTTTTATCCCGTTTGAATTGTGCCATGAATCAAACATATGATATTGGTCATTTTAAAAGATTATTTTCAAGTTATTGCAGTCTCAGTTTGTCATAAAACTAAACTTGAATCACTTGAGTCAGTATACTGGCTTCTGTTGTACTATGACAGGGATGTGCTTTCCGCGCTGACTCAAGGAAGTCTAACCCAGAAACTTCACTCGCTCGTCTGCTACTCATTCAGAGCATAGCCGGTTGTTTGCACTATCCTACTCTGACTCGAGTCGCGAGCTCCAAGTCTGCTGCTGTATTCCCGGCGCAGGCTTGCGAGCTAAGGGCGTATCTGGCATTGCGGCTCACGAGATAGTGCTGCGACGAGTCTGCTGTGTGCGCCGACGAGCTACGACGACGAGTGTTTCCGGGATCAGCTCGCGGGCTAGTGGGCTACGAGCTTGTTATGTTTACAGCTCTGCGTGATGCTATTTATTATTTTAGATTTGATTATAGTAGTACTCAAGTGATTTGAGTTAATGACACTAGAGATTTGCGACTCACAAGTTATTTTAAAGATTCGGATGAGTCACGATTCATACACCTCTATGACTAACTCTCTTTTCTCATCACTGCAGTTGTCAACATGTGCAGATTCATTGAGTTTTTCCTCTTCTTCTGTACCTTTTCTGAGCCCATTTGGACCATTGGAGGAAGGTGACTGTGAAGTGTGGCCCATTGGCCCATTTGGCTATCAGTGAACTACATGGTCTCACTCACCACACGTCAACTGAGTGAGACGATATAGTGAGCTGATGTAGTTCACTGAGCGCAATAACACAAAACTGGATAATATTTTACTTTAATTATGACAAACTGAGACTTGTTTGACTTGCATAATGATCGTTTTACTTGACACATTTAATATGTGTAGTTCATGGCACAACTCAAATGTAATTGTCTTTTTCTTTATCTTTGAATTAAGGTCCCATGAGGTCCACAGGAAGGGGCGTGACTGCGGCTCTCTATGGCATCCCAGGCGCCAGCATCTCATCCAAATATGGTCACTTCTTGTTCCAAAAAACAAGATGGCCATGGCTCAAATGCCAATCTTGAGATTTGGGTGACGTCACACTGGCTATGTCGAGTATTTATGATGCAGTCTACAGTTTGCGGCAGCAGATTTTTAAAAATAGTTGCTGAAATTAAATACTGCAAGTTCTCGACCAATCAGAAATGTTAAGCACTACAAGCCCAACCCTTTTAGTGCTTTTAGTTCCTACTTTTTGAAGTACGTAATAATTTTGAAGAACATAATTTAGACCCTGGTCCCTGTGGTGGAAACACACTTCACAGTCACCTTCCTCCAATGGTCCTTTGTCTCTGGGGAAAGTTCCTGTGGTGGTAACGTGGCTATAGTTTCAATATTTCAGCACTGAGCTTGTCTGCACTGTCTTGGCTGGATTTACTGTAGGTTTAAGACACACACACACACACACACACACACACACACACACACACACACACACACACACACACACACAGACACTCACACAAACATCTGCACCTATACATTACTGGAATTCTGTTGTTTTTTGCTGCTGTCATCTCAAACATCCTTTTGTTTGTCAGCTCTCCTCGTCCTCTCCCCTCTTCACTTTGGCAGGCAGTAAGTCTCTATTATCACCTCTCTTCTCTCTTTCTGTCTCTCTCTCACTCCTGTGTGTCACTGTAGACAGACAGTGACAGCAATGCCATCAGCTGCCAAACCCACAGCCATAATTACACCCCTAAGAGAGAGCCGGACCGCCCTCTTGTCAGTCAGAGCCACAATAAACCATGACAGGGACTGTAGAGAAACACCTGGGTGAATGTCTCGGAGGTGACGAAAACTTTATGTGGTGCTGAAGTGTGGCGCCGCGCCACAAGTGCACACAATGGCCCTGTAATCTGGGGCAGCCGGAGGAAATAACCGACAGAATGACTTCCTGTAATGTTAGATGTTGCACTTGTATCATAAATAGTGTTGTCTCCTCTTTCAGGGCCAGACCGTGTGAGACAGCAGCCACAGTCTGGTAGGTATGCAATAACTCAGAGACGATTGTTTTGAATGTTAATGTTTCCCCAAAAAATGGGTGATTAGTTTAAAGACTTTGAATAATAATACATAGATTTACTCTGGGGGGGAATGTGTGCAATGACCATAGGTAAGACTTCTCAGTCCAATGTTTCTCCATGTTGGACTTGCAACATTACAAAATTTACGTCTGTGATTTTTGACAGTGCATTTGTTTCCCCCAAATCTCCACTGATCTCAGAACTATAAAGCAAGCAGACCCATGTGTGGAGGATTTGTCCATGCCGATTCCAACATGTGGCTCTTTGCTGCAAGAATGAATTTTATTAGTAACGTTTCGGTACAAAGACCTTTATTACGCATAACCTGATGAAGGTCTTTGTGCCGAATCGTTGCTATTGAAATCCATTCCTGATTGCAAATGAGGTGAGCAGTGTGCAGGAGTTTTCATCCTGATTTTGTCTGCCCTTGGTCTCCTTCTATG
>CAEMYA010000106.1:2575644-2586242 GCA_903131615.1 Diplodus sargus
CAGCCTGAATTGACGTTTCGTTGCTATGAAAGAGCAGCAGACGTTGGTTACCATTGCGAAATGCTCCGCACTGAATATTTTTGGAGCTAACCCTGAATTCTGGCAATATTTTACAAATTACATCTTCAAGCTAAAGTGATTTACAAATCCCTGTAGTAAATTCATTATCTGTATTTAATCCATCCTTAGTCCAGTCCTTACCACTTAGACACTGCTTCCAGCTCTGAAACCCCTCATATGGTGTGTTCTGTCTGTCGGCATCATCATCCTGTTCAAAAAGCCTCTGAGTGTTTGAGCCCAGCATGCAGCAAGCAAGACAGCTTGAACTGTCCAGCACTATTCGTGCAGGGGAATTTAAAATTTGAAGTGAGGCAACAACAACAGAGCCAACAAGTGAGCTGATACTGGTAAAAGTAAAACAGAAAAAATAATCGAGACAATGAATGAATTTAAGTAACGTAAAGGTCGCTCAGTAAATTAAAACACTGTCTTCCACGTGGTCTAACAGTACCATATTATCTATTAGCTTGTTTTTTATGACTCCATGTTCTGTCAGATGACAATATCTTAAATGTCTTTTGCAGTATTTCAAACACATTTCCCCAAAATTCGACACAAACATTAAACCTGCTTAAGAGCAGCGTGTTAGAATGGTCATTGTGAACATACTAGCTTGTCGACATTTGTATTTAGTCCAAAGCACAACTTGTGCATGGCTTTTGATTTTTAGTCGTTGGTTATTATGAAGGAAACATTCATCAATGAAGTGCATGGTGTCCTCAGAGGAACGGTGTGAGTAAGTACACTGATCTTTGTGGACCGAAGGTAAATGCTGACCGGGCCTGCCCTCATCTCATGTGTTCTTTGCAGAGCAGCGATGTTGCGAGGACAGACGAAAGAAAGGAAAGCAAACTTCCTCTCTGATTATTATAATTGGTTATAGAGTGAATGACCGCATATGCCTGCCAGCACCTTCTGATGACTGATGATGCATACCTGTCTTTGTCATGCTCCTGAGGGGATGACATGCACGG
Source organism: Diplodus sargus (assembly GCA_903131615.1). NCBI lineage: Eukaryota > Metazoa > Chordata > Actinopteri > Spariformes > Sparidae > Diplodus > Diplodus sargus. The sequence continues at coordinate 2,576,679 of CAEMYA010000106.1, forward strand.
GCACAGGACCAAGCCTGCCATTCTGTTGTTGGTCAAAGGGAAGAAATAGACTGTAGAGACTGTCACTGATTTGACCTTTTTATAAGACACACACAGAGGGTGGATGAATAACAGAATTCTAAGTCACAATGATTGTTAACCCCTTCTGAACAGAGAGTGTGCAGATATTTAAGAATATTATATAAAGCATGTTGATGAATGTTCTCAGTCATCCAGGTCATGGTAGTACTAGGTGCTGTATCGTAGGCAACTGACTTGTGTCAGTTTCTTGAAGACTTTTCACCTCTCATCCAAGAAGCTTCTTCAGTTCTAACTAACTGGAGGGGAGCTGCGAGAGTGAATCTGAAACATCACCATTAGTAGCCACTGAATCCTACACGCTGCTCCTTTATTTATATGTTCACATCAGCACTGTCACATGAGACTTTTTCTTCGACACGACAGAATTTTCTTTTCGACAGCTTCAACCTTGGAGTTATGAAAAGGTGATACAGAATCTTGTCTCACGACTTGTCCTGAAAACAAGACTGAAGTTATATTTAATCTGTTCTGTGGTAACAATAGGTTGACCTTCAAAGCTTCATTTACCTGTGAAAGTATGATGTCCATGGCAACGTGAGCAAGATATCGCATTAGAAAGTGAAATGCGTATTTATATAAACTGTACGCGTTTGAGGACAGTGGAGACGGCTGTTGCAGACTTGTTGTCACTTTGGCCCTCTATGTGTCCGATCAGCGCCAGTTCATACCAGTGTTTAATACAGCTCATGTCATAGACTAAATGTTAACAGGCCACAGGTTTGTTCAGCCTGATTGTACAGCTTCAGAGACATTAGGCTGAAACAAAGGTCCTCCAGAAACTGGAACACAGGTTGTATCATCTCCTGAAATATGAACATATTTTTTACATTTTTTTTTTACAAATTTTTTAATTTTGTCAAAATCAATCTAAACCCAGCTGGTATTTTGGAGTAAAAGTTATCATTCTAGGAACATTTTGCAAAACCACCTGCCGTTGGGTAATGTGTAGTTGGGTAATGTGTAGTTGGGTACAGTGTGGTATGCTCAAAGAACAGACATCCGCTTTCGGGGCAGCCTCATGTTTGATAAACACAGCGATGGCCTGTGGGCTGTCAAAGGAACACAAACGTTTTGTAAGTGGTTGTAAGTCTTGTCTAACTGCCCAGCTGCCAGTTACATCATTCTTATCAAACAGCCAAAGAGCATGACAGAAACGCCAGGTGATGGTTGAATAACTCTGTTTGACAAATGCTTTTCAATGAATTAAAAATACACAGTATCTTTAACATTGTGAGTACTGTTTTATATCATTCTGTCGAGGTAGTAGGTCTCCTCTCCCCCACCTCACATGTCTGTTAATTGATATTTTTCTTAGTTCTATTTTTACCTCAAATAATATGAAAGAAGCCTAAAAGTATCTGATCAGTACACAAACTACAGAGCTGAACTGACAGGTGGCTGCCTGGCACGGTCAACCCTTTTCTATAAATTGTGTTTCCCTTGGCAGGCCTTCTTTCATTCTGGGGAAGATGAATTGTTTTCTAATCCTAATCCTAATTATTAAAAAAGGAGAGAAACCGACATCATCCTCACCAGATGGCCAGGTGTGCACTGATCAGTGCTCAAAGCAAGTGTAAGGGCCCACACGAAGCACACCAATATCAAAGAATTAGTGGCGACTGTTGCCTCATGCGCCTGTGTCTCAGCCAAAAAGCTGCGCCTGAACACCCCGCAAAGACTACAGCCGATGGCCAACTCGTACATTCTGGCCTGTGCGAGAGGATATAACTTCCCATACCACCAGGTAGCGGTAGGAGAAAGGGGAAACTGGGGGACTCAAGACTGTGGGTATACACACACTTTTTTTTATGACCAGTCCTGCTAATATCGTCACTTCTTATCAAAAATACGTCAGATGAAAAGGCAAAAAATAAGGTAGAAATGGCGTTCAATGGGCGAAATCATGGCTGCTGAAGCGACAGGTTTCTGTTCCTCTGCACAGATTAGCTGAGCCAATCAGAGTGAGTCCTCTCCCCTACGAGCTCTGCCGATTCCACGGCCAAAAAGACATCAAAAGGGCCGACTAGTGCCGGCGGTCTGCCACAACCAGGCCACAGATGCTCACTTACTAACGCATAGTGGAGTCGTATTGCTTTCCCAGACATAATTGTGTAACGTATTTCAGTACAGCCTTCTGAAGGCTCCACTGTGTTTCATATTAAACTTTAATAATGCTGCCATCATATTTTTGTGTGTCATGTACCCTTTGTCTGCTTCTGCTGTCTGAATGTGTGTGTGGATCCTGCCAGGAGTAAAATGAGAGGCATCTTTGCTACCTCCCACCTAAAAGTAAGGTCAAAAGGCAAAACCTGAAGATCAGAGAGTCAGAAGGAAATATGGAGACACATCATCCCTTCTCCTATCAGGCTGCATAGTAAAGGACTTGTGTTAACATATGGGTAATGTAATCTCACTGCAGTTGTAGGAAAATACTGCATGAATTCCTTTTCTTCACTGAGGACAAATGTTGTCATCAGTGGGAGTCTCTTATCTGATGTCCATCTGCCAGCACAGGCGGAGCTCAAGAATCTCACTGCAGGTAATGAATAAGACATCACTTTGAAAGCTATCACAATGTGTCTGGTTGTAAATTCCCTGTACGACTAATTATGCTGCCTCTCGTAAAATCCTTGCACACACCCTAACTGCCTGCTCACCGCCGGAGATCAGCATGGCCAACAAAAGCTCACAGGTGCTGAACCTACGGGCCCTGCTGCCATCTTCTACCCCCTCCCTCTGTTTTAGTCGATGCTCCAACCTTGTTATCCAAAAACAGCCACCCTCTCCGTCCTCCTCCTCTGACACTCTCTCCCTCCATCCACCCAGCCCCGCTGTGGTTACTGAATCAGTTTTGTCTGTGTTTGGATGAGCTCATAGGAAAAAGATGTGCAACAGCTCCACATCGTCTTTCATCTCCCCGCCTGGACAGAGACTTGGACGCACACTGATGCTTCCCAACAAAACAGCTTGGATGTATGTCCATGCAGCAGAGTTCTGGTGTGGCTTTGAAGCTTCGTCTCCAGCTATTTTCGCAATGAATCAGGTGAAGACCGGAAAAACACCTCTTCTGCAACTGCTACAACTTCATTTGAATATATCAGCCTTCTGGGTCCTGGTCACCTTAATGCTGAAGTCTATCTCCATCTGTCTGTTTGTCCTCCAGACAGTGGCAATAATTAATGAAAAGTCTATCTTTTAAGGATCAAGTACTTCTGCCCCATAGCCTTGAAATGAAATAGATAGATAGATAGATAGATAGATAGATAGATAGATAGATAGATAGATAGATAGATAGATAGATAGATAGTCTTGCATTACTAGATCATTGTGTAGGCCCTGTTTTGTACAGGGGTCCTGTGTCAAATCTAGTCAGAAGACCTTCATCATTTAAATGTACATATTGCATTTCCTCTAAACTAAACCGTGTTTAAAGTTATGCTACACAGTAGTATACTACTGTATTGCATACAAAAAGGAAAAAGAAAACACCTCTCAATCATCACTAATGACCCAATAGATGTGGTGGTGTCTGCCCTCCGCCTGTGTTTTCATATTATGTTTTTTTTTCTCAGTGCCATTTCAGTGTAAGCGATTCTGGAGAGAGATGATTGGTTGTTGAGTCATCAAATACCAACGCCTGCATGCCAACCCAAAGCATCAGCACTTGGGAACGAGACTCAACAATCAACCTTGAATGGTGTGTTTACAGAGCAGCAACTGACTAATCCTACATAGCACATCTTTTTTTTTGCTTTTTTGGTATTATTTTAGAAACTTTATTTTCTGATTTTCAAATTATCAAACAAATGCACTAATAATAGTACCTCCCTCCCCGACCTTCCAAGGCTCAGTAAGAGAGAAACAAGAAAACAAAACAAGACCAGACGGGGTCCCTTACCACTATTCCATATGTTGATAGTAGTTTTTGAAAACAATATGACACTATGCACAGATGTCTGTGTAAATAATGTTGATACAGCCAGGTGAACAAATCATTTAATGAAAGTGAGAACCTTCAGTGAAACCTATGAAGGGGCTCCAGGTTAAGGCAAAATGTTAGTGTTTTTTGCCTGTTTTGTATCAGAGCTTTTCTACACGCAAAAAGAAAAACATCCTCTATCCATTGCAAAAAAGATGGGGCCTCATTTGACCTCCATTTAAAAAGGATAAGCTTGGGAGCAAGCAATGAAGCAAATGCCAAAGCATTCACTTGTAAATTTGTAAACCTACAATTTGGGGCTGGTATGCCAAATATGGCTGTGTGAAAATCAGCGGTTATAGTCTGTTAACCAATGTGGGAGAATACATGTAAAATATGTCCCAAGTAACTTCTGGAGAGTGGCATGCCCAAAGCATAAGTTCTCCCTAGGCTGGTCTATAGCCACATCCACTTTGCAGTGGTAAAAAGTTTAGTTGGATCATCCCCTGAATAGTGAACAGTGAATTAACTTGTGATGTAGGCACATCGAGGAGTATGTATGTAATACACCTTAAATCAAATCACCACAAAGTGATTGTTTCCAGGTAGTATTATTGATGTCCGGCCAAATAAGGTAGCTGTGTACGTTGAATTCGATTCACTTCTGTTCAAGTACAGGTGCACGGGTATAGATATTTAGAATGCTGCCTTGCTGCAGCTTTCATTTTCTGGTTGGGCTAGTGCAGAGTTACTCCTGGTTGCCAGCACATGACAGAAGTGTGTTGGGGATGACAGCCAGAAAGCTCTCCTGGCTGAGCAGTTAGCACACTAATGTCCATATGTTAGTAGAGCATTGAGCCACTGGGCTGCCAACCCCATGCATTTATACACTTTAATGGTAATGTGGAAATCCACAAAGATTTTTCTGAGAAACAATGAGTCAGGTAGATTCCCTAACAGTATCACCTGATAAGATTTAGGTAACATACAGATGATGTTAGTCTCTTCTGAATATAGCTCTGGAAATGAGACTGTTTAAAACAGCCACTGTTTCTTTTTCAATTTCTTGTATTAATTGGTGGTTAAATTAAAATCATGCTCCTCCATGACGAGCTGCCAGGTTCCCCTGGGAGTCTTCATACCCAGTTTGGAAACATTTTTCCAAGAGGTTAGAGAAAAAAAAGCCCTTTGAGCACTCCAAATCCCCAGACTAGCTCGGAAAATCTATGCAGAGAGAGTGAGGTGGGAACTGTGCTGTAGCTGCTCAGTGATGAAGTTTTGTAGTCCACCAAAGATTTCTGGAGCTTCACAGCACAACAGTGTTGGAGCATTCTCCTAAACAACTGAAGTACATCAGGTCAACTGAAACAAAAGACACAAAATGGCTCCATAAAGCTTGTCCAGCATAATCCAAGTTTAAATTTAATTACATTTTTTTTCATTTTATAACAAGTCCCCAGCTACTTCAGTTGTTTAGGAGAATGCTGCACTACTGTTTTGCTGTGATGCTGCTAAATTCTTTTGTGGACATGGATAATGACGTCTTATTATTGGGTGAACTGTTCCTTTAAGCTCAAGCTGACAAGAAACTCTGAATCCATCCTTTTAATCAGATAACATGTCACAGGGCAGACCACTTCATATCAGGATAAACAGCAATTCATTCTTAAAGAAGTGATAATCTGTGATAGCCTAATCTGAAACCCGTCATGGGAGATCTAAGTCACTTCACAAACATTTCTGCTGCTCTAACTACATCTGAGACATGAGGCCTTGTCAGTCTACCCTCTGACATTTTTCTCACTTGCCAAGCCTTTGAAAATGTCAATCTGGCTACTTCTTTCCCTCCAGCACTTGACACTTAAACAGTTGCGGTCTTTTTTCTTTCTCGCGAGTAAAAGTTGTAACATGTATGCCCAGGAGGCCATTTGTGGACTGCTGAGTGGATTTTCTGCTTGTTAAAGCAAATTATGAAATGTATCCCTTTAATTAACTGCAGTGTTTAGGTGAAATTGTGAAATGTATACCTACAATTACCTACTGGATTTAAGTGAAAACATGAAATGTAGCCTCGCAGTCCATCATAGAATTTAGGTCAAGCTAGGAAAAATATTCCTGTAATTAACATCAAATGTGACAGGTGGATGAATGGGTCATTTCCTGTCGACCAGCCTCTGAGTCAGTTCTGACCAAATCAACCCTTTTTTACAGTCAGAAGAGATCATGTGAAGCCAATCTGAAGCAGCCCTGTTTGCAGACAGATGTATGTAATTACCGGCCTAGACTGGTATTGTACTGCCAACAACAGTTAAACCTATGGAAAGGTGCATAAAGACACAGCTGTAAGAGAAGAATGGGTGGATAAGGGGAAGCTTTAACAGAGATCAAGACTCAGGACAGCAGAATGAAAATGGTGTGTATGTGTGTGTGTGTGTGTGTGTGTGTGTGTGTGTTTGTATGTGTGTGTGTGTGTGCGTGCGTATGCATATTTGTGTGGCGAAAAAGCGGCAAGAAGCGAAAAATGCACGCAAAACAATAAACGTGTTAGTACAACCTTATCAACAAATGTTTATAAGGGATTAAGTTGAATGTTGTAATAGTGCTCAAAGAAACATAATATTTGCAGAGTAACTGTTTGTTTATTTGATCAATTTGATGTACTTTTCAAATCTGCAAATTAATCATCTATTTAAAAACAGCTATAAAAAAAATAGTTTATCGTTGAGACAAAAATATAATATGCATTTAGATATATATAGTGATTGTGGTGTTGAGTGTAGGGCATGTGCTGGTCACCAAAAAGAGACGGACAGATCACAAGAATGAAGTCATGATGTTGGATGAACTGATTCACGCTGACAGTCTGTGAAACAGTTTTAATAAAGACACACTCACCCCAAAGCAGATTCAGTCTGTCACACACACGCACACACACACACACACACACACACACACACACACACACACACACACACACACACACACACACACACACACACACACACACACTTCAGGGTTGCTGAGTGTAAATGTTGTCAACATGCATTTCATCACACACACCACAAACACACACACATACACTGAAAGGACTTACATTAATTTCCTGGAGACCTTCTCTCACCTTAACTGCAACCTTGTGTTTGATTTTGTGAATAGCAGATTTCTGTCTCCAACAGTTGCACATTTTGTGTTCCTGTCTCATATTTAGTAATTGTTGCACCAGTGAAGGAGCGCCACACATTTTTTCTCCCACTGTTTGATGTTGGACAACAGAAATCTCCTTGACTTGATAAGACGTGACACTGCAGCTCCTAAATGAAGTCGGGCAGGACGGGCCTGTGAAGACACAAACACCAAGCAGCAGACATTCTGGCTCGAGGGGAACGTATCAGCTTGTGTAGACGTTGTTTGGTGTGAACCAACGTTTTTCACAAGCTGAACAGACAGAGAGCGAGAAGAGAGAAACAGAAGAGAAAGGGATTAAGAGGGTGAGGAATACTCACTATACTCAGCAGGGCTGAATGAATAACATGGGCCATCAAAACTGTTTAGCATTTATAATTTTTTGAAAGAAGAGTGTTCATAGTACAAGTGAATGAAAAGAGCTACATTTAATGCTTTTACACCATATATTACATTTTATGAAAAAAAGTTACCATTTCCCGGTTCTCCAGATTTCCCTGGTGGATCAGCGCTCTATGAGCCAGAGGCGAGCTGTTATGAAATTGATGCTATTTAATGAAACAGCAGTTACACAAGAGTCATGGGAGTGCATCTGAGTTGTCTGAGCATCACATGACAGTTTGTGATGAGAGGGCAGAGGTGTCAGGCAAGCTTCTGTGTTTTGGGACGAGGCCGTCCTGACCCTCATTCCCCTCCAACATCTCTTAAGGGGAAAGCCAAGGTTGTTAAATAAGGCAACCTGACCTGAAACAAGAGAGGGGCTTTGTAGCCTGGCCCTACAGTAACGGCTGCTGTGTCAAGTCTGTGTCATTATTAAAACTCTGTAGTGTGTTTACCTTTATGGATGAACAAATTGAAACCCTCTGTGCGATTTATGTGAGTTTTCTGACAAAGAACATTTTACAGATTTGCACAAAAGTAGCAAATAAAATTCAACTCGTCCAGGTTTTGTCCACTATTTGGTGCAGTGAAAACTACATCATGCACACAAAACACAACATTTCAAATATCTTAACAAAACTTGTCATCCGTTCTTTAAGAGACAGCAAGATTCTCCCAGTGGAATTGGCAGGTAGTGGCACCGCAGTGGCAGTCTGCGGCAACTTGTGGCGAGGAGATGCCACCGACATGCCACAGGTTGCCACTGCGGTGCCAGTACCAGCCAGTGCCACTGGGAGGATCCCGGTGCTGATGCTTTCTTTGGCACATTCTGCAGTTCCGCACCTTTCATCAGGAAAATGCCAGATGGGCCTCCAAAGATTTGAGTTGACTCGGCTGCTCAACATTAAAACAGATGAAAGTATGATTACTTTGAAAAAAATCTCAACTGTTTTGTTTTAAATCATTTTATTTTACTTTACGGCAATTTCCTACCTTCATTGAACAGCGAGAGGTGAAGAAGCAGGCAAGGAATGGGTAGAGAAAGAAGAGTATTATAGGGAACGAATGTCGACAGACGGAGTGACATGATATGGCATGTAACCATTCATCTTCCAAGAAATTAAATAATGCTTCTTCAGCCCTTTTATGTGCCTGCTTTGGCAATCTTTATCCATTATTCAAAGGGTCATTCCTCTTATCATTTTTCAAGGCAAGGCTGGACAATACACATTTGGATACCATTGCCACGCAAGCCCCATAACTAAAACTGATTCATCTGTGTTGCGATTTGTATCTCATTGCTGTTCAGTTTGTAGGTTTTCAGCTTAATGCGGTTTGTTAGTTATGTGGATTACTGTTCGGTTTGGAAATTTGGTCGCTGTATGGCATAACTGTTTTTTGATCCCAGTCCATCACTGAGTGAGGCAGCTTGACCTAATTTAAAACTCTTTAAGAATGCAAAAAGCCTGTAGCTACACTTAATGTAGTTCTTAGTATTTGATTGTAGTATGTGTCCATAAGCTCCTGCTCTAATTAACATTTACATTAGCTTAACCAACTTTGTGAAGCCTTTTATGATTAACTGCCTCAGGTGATGAGTCTACAAGTTTAAAATGAAGAAAGTGCAGTCAGAACGAATTACTGTTAGTGCAGCTACATGTGTAACAAACCTGAATCTCTAACCAGTTGGGTAGCATTATGGGTAATTTAGGCATCAAGCTTTGATGGAAATGAATGTATATATAAAAAAAGAAAAGACATCTCTGGTTCTGCTGCATCTATTTTGGCCTTTATGTTAGTGAGTCTTATAATGTTAGCCTACAAGAGAGCAATGCTAACCTGGGGGAGGGGTCTTTTAAAGGAGGAAAGGAGTCTCAAATTGCTCTTCATGCTAATGTTCCAAGAATCCTATTACCGTAACAATCAGCCTTCACAAACTGCTTCTTAGAATAAAACTATTAATGTTTAGCCAGATTAGATGCTAAAGGTTCACCAAAATG
>CAEMYA010000106.1:2603419-2644925 GCA_903131615.1 Diplodus sargus
TCTGGCAGCACTGCGACGTGAGCGGCTTCTGCGAGATCGCGCTGATCCGCTGGCATTTCCTGATGAATTTCTCTATGAGCGATATAGATTTTCAGCCGAGGAACACGGTACATCTGCTCACTTATTGAGCCGAGTGTCGGGAATGCCACTGAAGAAGCTGTGCGCTCACTGTCGGGCAAACTACTTAGATTCAGCTGGTGATGCAGAAAATCTGAGCAGAAACACTGCGTGATGCGCAAAGTAGTTCTCGCTCTTACTGAGAATCTGCAGTCTGAAGATAGTGATGATATGAAAATAAAATGGGATACAGTATATTATCCACACACTTGCTGCCATGTCCGACTGCTGCTTCCACATCTTAATAAAATGCTATATAAAATATTAATTAGGCCAACCTAGTATTTATTTGTCACAGATAATGAGTAAAGTTAATTATTTCTTTGATATGGCCATGAATAAACTGATCAACTGATCAATGTTTCACCCGTTGTAGGGCAGTGACGCCCAAACACAAATCTAACAGGCTTGAGCTATTTTCACTGTCAAAAAGGTCTTTATTGTCATTGTACAGGGACAGAAGCTACATGTGCTTGTTCATCCCGACACAGTAATACAAAAAAAAAAAACACTGAACATTTATAGCCTGCGCACACTCAGCCTTGCTTTCAATAAAAGACACGCGCACATTCTATAACTGGGATCAGTAAAATGTGAAAACAATATAGACATCATTCAAAAATGAAAAAAGACAGTTGTTGCTTCAGTTTATTTATTTATTAAATGGATGAGGGTTAATATGTAAAAGTTACAAAATGTTGAGCTTTCAGAAATTAAAACACTAAGGGCTTAACATAATATCGATCATAACAGGCTATTAATCATCGTAAACTTGCGCATTTACACGGTCAGCAGTTTTCTCTCTCGCTCTATTGGCGGCGACAGTGCTACTTTTTGCCGTGATGGTTTCTTTGAATTGTTCATAGCTTTGCATAATAAGAATCTGCTCATCTTAAGTTAAATATGTGGCCCGGGATCGATCCATTTTCGCACGGAAGTAGAATAATATGACGTCGCCCCCTTTTATGTGAACGCGCGCTGAGCACAAAGCAGAGAGTCGGACTTAACAAACTAAGTTGATAACCACCGTCGCAGAACCGTTTAACTCTGTTTGGGGACTTGGGGCTTTGTTGAGCTGCAGCATGAGCACAAAGCCTGGCTATGTTAAGCCCCCTTCGCAAAACACTCCTCAAGTCATCTGTTCTGTTTTGTGTTTCTGTGTCTTCCTGTTCCACCTTGCTGTCGCGCGTTTCAGGCTTTGGTTACTCATTCCTTGCATTATTCCTGGTTCATAATTTGAGCTTTTGTCTTTGGTCTGTAGTTGTTTTTGATCTCCTGTTTTTCTTTTTGGACTTAAAGCTCACCATTTGTGCAGCTATCAGCCTGCCTGTGTGTCTTGCCTTTGGGTCCCCTTTGAGTTAACCTGACATTGTTTAGCAAGCCATGTCAACGATTGAGCATGCACAATACCAGAGCCCTGGCTCACCAAATGAAGTATAGTCATCATTAATATTACTATTTCTAACTGTGACAAGTGGGTAAAAAGAGCATGAGACAGAGAGGCAGATTAAAGCAGCATTAGCAGTTACAGTATGTAGACAAACCGTTGTGGTAGAGTGAGCTGAACCGGAATGCAAAGCTTTTGATTTACCAGTTGATCTATGTTCCAACCGTCACCTATAGTCATGTGCTTTGTGTAGTGAGTGAAAGAATGAGGTCGCAGATACAAGCGGCCAAAATGAGTTTCCTCCGTAAGGTGTCTGGGCTCAGCCTTAGAGAGGGTGAGGAGCTGGACATTTGGAGGGAGCTCAGAGTAGAGCCTTCATGTTGAAAGGAGCCACCTGAAGTGGCTTCATTGGTGCTGCCCTCTAAAGGTTTTGAGGCACGTCCAACAGGGAGGAGACTTAGATTAGACCCAATATCTGCCGGAAGGATTACATTTTTCACCTGGGTTTGCCATGGGATCCCTCAGGGAGGAGTTGGAAAATGATACTGTGAAGAGGGATGTCTGTTATACCCTGCTGAAACCTGCTGCCACCGTAATGGTTGGATGGCTTTGACGAGTCAAAACGTCTGCTGTGAAAAAATCCATGTCTGTAAATGTTGTTTAAAATCCACACCTCAGTTCAGAAAAAAACTGTGGGATTTGATGCAAACAACAAATGGTTGATATTTATGATGTTAGTCATTTTCTAATGTGTGAGCAAGCAGAAAAGCCTGAGACCAACAGCCAGAATGCCCCATCCAACCCTGCCTAAGTGCACACAAATCTCAAGGCAACCCAGCGTCTGGCTCGTTCTCTTTCCCACTCCAACAACAGCACGCACCTGAGGTGGCACAGACCCACAAGTCCGCACAAAACCCAATGACCCAAATCATTATAGCCCAATGCAGAGCGCCCCTTCAGATCCCTGTGATGCCACAGAACGCTTGGCCCTGAGCATCCAAAGCCCCTGAAAATGTCAAAATGTGAGTGCTGAGAAAACCCAAGACAGCCGGAACAAAAGCTTAGAAGAAAAAACCCTGTCAAATTCAATCAAAAGCCATATTTAGTATGATAATTGCATGATTAAATGTTCCTTAACATGTATATTTATGTGTCTGTGTGTGTGTGTGTGTGTGTGTGTGTGTGTGTGTGTGTGAGCAACAAGTCAAAAACAACATGCTTATAAATAAATACATTTAGATACTATAAAGGACGACAAACTGATAGTGGCCATGATAATTGTTGGCATAACAACCAACACCCAACCACACGTGAACCATGAGTCTTGTTGGCTGCCTCGCTTTGAAGCAGCCACTATTTTGTGTCTGTCCCATTTGCCCCAAGGTTTATTTTAGGAGCTGGTAAGCTGTATTTTCAATGTGTTTTCAGGTCAAGTCAGGTAAACCTGCAGCGCTCACCTGCACCTGAGGAATAAATGCCAACACACACTCTCTCACACACATACACACACACACGCTGCTTCATGCAGCTCAGGTGTTGTGAAGCTCTGTAAACAATGCTTTCTATCTTTCTCTGCAAGCCTTATGCAGGTTGTGTATAAACATACTTGTGTGACAAGTCTGTTTGTGGTGCCTGAGCCTCTCCTGACCTGACATGACTTGAATACATTACCATCCCTCTAATGTAGGTCAGACACAAGAATTCTGAATGCAGGTGCTATGGGCTTCACACTCACAAGGGTTGCACAAGTTATTTTTAAATTAATACAATACAAAGTTGGAGTCAGAAGTCTTCCCTAAGGTCTTAGTTGCCAGAAGAAAAATTTAGATTAGGGCTTTATTAAATCAATCTGCACGACTTTAGTAATGTGTAAAACAGTGGATCAGAAACCCATGTAGTGCCATCCAATCACATCTAACTAACAGTAAACAAGAAATAATTTAAGCATTATTAGCTGTGACATAGCTTCAAAAATAAAAGTTTTAGAGGTCATTCATAACTGCCATTCATTGTCTTAATAACAATAATATCAATGATAATAATAATGATGATGATAATACTTTTTTAGCTGTGGCATTGAAAAATGCTGAATATTATGATGTCACCGTGCATGTAACATCTCATCATATCAAATGTCATAACTTGATTATTTTATTCTATCCTTTATTATGAATTCTTTAGTAATGACCAACTGTGTTCTGTGAGGTCACAGTGACCTTGACCTCTGACTTTTGGCCACCAAATTCTAATCACTTTATCTTTGGGTCTGAGTGAATATTAGTACCAAACTTCCTTCAAGGCCTTCTTACGGTCACAATAACGGGTTAGCTGGACATACAGGCGGCTGGGCGGACAACCCAAAAACACAATGCCTCTGGCCACAGCTGTTGCTGGTGCTGAGGCGCAAAAACACAATAAGCGTAAAAAAAACAACCAAAAAACATTCAGAAAATATCAGTACAATCAATTTGAAAACATGCAATAAGAAATAGAACGTAACAGAGTTAGTCACAGTGATCCAACAATGTCTGGTCACATCCTGGACAAAGGCAAAACAACCTAAACTAATTTATTCTAACAAAGAGAAAAATGTTAAGGAGTGGGCTTTGTCTTTACCGCACTGTTTTCTAAAATATAATTATATGCTTTATCATCCAGATTTGACTCAATTTTAAATAATTGGCCTCGTCTTAACCAAACCGAAGCCTCATACTAAAAGCATAAAAAAGAATATAAGCAATTCAGTTTTCATATTAATTGTTTTTCATGTTTATCATCTCACAGTACCACAGGTTGAGTTGGGGATCCCTTGGAAGGATCCTGACCGTTATGTTGGGTACCAAATTATAGAAACACCTTGATAAGCATCAAACTAAAAGAATTCAGAATTTTTGCTTAAACCTTTTCCAAACGTTCTGTTCTTGTCGTTCTGGTTTACTTACTGTCTTTGTCTTAAACACATACGTACATAAAAAAGGGCTTTAATAGTCAGATCACTATCACAGGAATGGGACTTGAAGTAGGCCGTACATCCGTTTACAAGGGGTCACATTACTCCCTCACAGCCTTCGTAAACCCAAAGAATGTCTTTTTGTTTGCCGTCCTCAAGCCTTTCATAATAAAATCACGCAACAGGAGAAACACATAACACATTCATTCTGCGCTACCTTTTATCCACGGTGCCTTGCAGTGCTGTGACTGGATACGTTTTTTCATATGGGCGGCCCTGGTGGGAATCACACTTAAAACTGCCGATGTTATTGCAGCAACTGACCCAATAATCTACACCTTAAAATAACCTTAACACAAACACATTAGAGCCACTGGGCTGTGTCTTAAATCCATGTGTGATCCAAAATACCCTATCGGTTGTGAAAACAAGCCTCCACAACACACTTACAGCCAGGTGATGTAATCACGAGTTGCCTTTTCTGATCATTAGTTATGTACTAAGGGCTGCTGGCAGGAGGCAGTGTGTTACATCATAGCGCAATCAGGCCTCTTTGTAACAGTAGGGTTACAAAGGTTTAAAGTGTGTCAGTAACAAAGAAAGAACGGGGTCATTTGAAGTGAATGCCCAATTAAGAATTGATGGCAAATGTGATTTACAATTTTGTACATGTAAAGGATAACTTTCTACAGGGTCAGGAAACACTAATATAGATTGTTCCCTATTAACTTAAGAGTCCATGGCAGACGGGGCTCCCTGTTCTTGTGGGGCTTTGGGGTGTTTTGGGGGCCAATGTCCTGCTCATATCAAGGCTGGACCAACGATTTACAAATGTGATTTTCTAAGGTTCTAATCCAGTGGTTGATAATATCTAAACCAAATAATACAAAGACTAATACTTTAGGATTACCTGAGAGAGTGATTCAATTTCAGCTTCAGTAAGCTGCAGCATCTTATTAAAGATCTCTACTATAAACAGGCGCTCCTGATCTCATCTCTCAAGGTTCAGGGTGATATATATATATGAAATTATACAACACAAGGTTGGATAATCAAATGGAAGGTTGTGACTCCCTCTTGCTACACAAACATAGAATATATGTGCAGTTATATAGACTGTAAACATACATACACTTGTATACATCCAGGAAATAATTCTGTAGTGCATTTTTCAAGTTTGAATTACTAACAGCAGCAACAATGGTGATGCTAATATGGTCACCATCTCAATATTCACAACGTCAACATCAGGTAAACACTGTGTGAGCCCCGAGCATCATTTACGTACACAGAGAATCCACCTCTCCTCGTCCTTCGCTCTGTCTGCTTGGACAGTTATCTGGGCTGTTGAGTCCCAGTTTGACCTTAAACCTTAGGCTGATGCTTTGAGATCCTTTCATCTTTATGTCCTCAGTGAATAGTTAAAATGTATTTCTAAAATGGATTATTCCACTCTAACAGCTGGATAAACAAATTCATTGTACATGTTGCAGCAGGCCATCACTTGTCATCTTCACAGACAAATTGCAGTTGAGAGGACGCTTCTGTAGATCTAGAGTCTTTAGTATTGGCTAGAGAAAAGCATCAGGACGAATTCCACCTTATGTCTTCTCTGGAAGCATTACAGCTGTCAACTTTCAGGCGTAGGAGATCCACTGTCGTCTAAATATTAGTTGGGTGGGCATGTCGTCATCAGAGCCATGCTCTGTAGCTGAGACCCTGCCTTCAGCCTCACCCTTATGCGTTTTAAAGTTGGTTACTTGCAGAAAGATTAGAGAGAGAGAGCCTGATCAAGGTTACAGATGTCAAAAACAGGCAGGCAATGACCGATTCATCAATGCTATTCACAAGGGACGACAAAAATGGTACTTCAACTAAATCTGCGCCATAGCTGATAAGCCTGTTTTGAGGTGCTAGCTTCGTCATGCAGATCCTCGTTAGAAATGCATGTGGCTGCCTGTTGAGTCCTTAGTTTCAAGCAGCCGAAGACTGAAAGAAAAGTCTTTGCTGTGATGCTGTTTAGCCAACTATGCAGCAGAGATTATCTGGGAGTTTAGTGAAACATGAATATGTTCTTGATTGTGGAGAGTAGCAAATTAGACACAGCCAATTAACATGTTACAGGGAAATCTAATGACGTAAGGACACACTGTATGTACAATCAGTGGTGTTAAGGGGATGCTGTTAGATATGAGATAGGAGGAGGTTTAAGTGCTCAGCTAACTCCACTCCCCGCGGGGCGTAGCTTCAGTCGCTGAGCCCCGGCCTTCAGATTTCATTTAGTGAAGGACGGAAGAGTATCTTGATATGTCTGAGCCTGGCCGAGGGCTTCTCTCAGCTGCCCCTGCCAAGCTGGACGGTTGTGTAATGGCAGGATGTACGTCTCAGTGCCGTTCAGCCAACTATGGTGGGGTTTCTGGGAGGGCACGGCCTTTATGTAACTGGGATGTGGAAGAGGGCATGGGAGGATACTGTACCCTGCCATCTGTGTCTATCTTGGGCTGTGGACGCTGAGAGCTCTGGCAGAGAGAGTGACAGACAGAGGATGTACAGGGAGATATATGGGGAACATCTGCTGGTCCAGCAAGGCAAATGGGAAAGACATAACAGGTTTGGCCGCCGCTGACGCTGTGTTTGTATGCTGCTGCTCTGTCTGGTAACTGTATACACTCACAAATGCTCTGCGCACCAGTGATGCATTTGAACGTGATTGGACTGGTTCTGTCCCATCAGATTGGATGTTAAGTGTTACTGAGTTAAAAGTTTCAAGTGTCTGCTAACCCAGGTATATCAGACACCAGTGAATGAATGAAACCCTAGAAAAGGTATGTCGGGCAGCCAAATGGTTACATCATATGTCAAGTAGCCCCCCTTACTCTCTCCATCTTCCCCCATTTCCTTCTGCGTCTTCACTGTACAACTGTCAAAAGGCAAAAAAAGAGATGAAATTAATATGATATAATGTAATCTTAATTTTAATTTATTCTTTTTACATTTCTGAAACAGAGAAACCTTCACTGCAGAGTGTTTAGCTGCGACAAAATCCTGCTTTACATTATTTGGAATAAATGGGCGAAACATGTGAAAGCACTAGTAGGAACCTTAAACACACTACAAAGATAAGATAATGCATTTGTACCTCATCATAATTACAAATCTGCTCCTTGCATAAGCATATAACCAAATATTGCTCTATATGTGTTTGTTCCTACATCATAATTCATGTTGCCATCATTGCTACTGAACAAGAAGCTAGTCTGCATTGGGAGCAGAAGGGGTTGGCTGAGCAGACCCGACTGTCTCCCTCAGTGGAACCCTTTATTTTATCACAATGTTGACTCAATTAGTTTTAGAACATAGTTGACTTATTTATAGCTTTTGTTTCAGTTTTCTGACGCTGTTAGGCTGGCTTTAGGCAACAAAAAAACTTGTGATTGTTTAGAAAAAGATCTTGGTTTGGGTTCAAATATACCCTTTCACAACCTTAACCACATGTTAGAAAGGATTTGTTCTCCCAGGTCCTGGAGCGACATTATTGTTGATACTGCACTGTAGGAACAACACCAAAATGTTAATATAACATTGTGCATTCTCTGAGTTCTGCAAGAAACTGTCTTTAATCCATTATTACCATCTGAGGAACTCCTAAAGCTTCCTTAAGTTGTCTTTCACTAGATGCGGGTTACACTTGGTGTTTTTCCACCAGCACGTTTTGCTGCTCCAAGTCAAACCGAGCTGTGCTGATTTACTTTTCCATCACCAGTTTTACTGCACAGAGTTGATCTGAGTCGGGCCGTGGTAACGCCTCACGACTGCAGCAACAAAACCATTACAAGCACCCTCTACCCCTCAGATCGATACTCAGCTCATGTCTGTGCAGGAAACCTGAGAGAACGATGTTTTTATGAGTCAGTGTCTTTAGTTTCTTCCTGTTTGTACTTTTAAACGTCTGCTGCGTTTTACTGTTTCATGTGTTCACTTTCATCTGTTCACGAGTCATGTTTAGTTAATGCTGATGAAAACACATATCCTATTATGCTGCTTCATTATAAAAGCTTTTAAATGACCTAATAACAGGGGGCTTTTACTGTGAAGACGTTATAATGACAGTTATAATGAAACGTGATAAACTGAATTAATGTGTTAGTGGTGATTCACCGAATAGTACTGCAGGGTCAAGACAAACCTTCAAGCATGTTCTATGTTCTTACTCTTAGCACTGAAATCATAGCACCATGTACTTAAAGCTAGGGTCTACAATCCTGGAGAGCTAGCAAGAGAGCTAGCAATATTTGAAAGTGGCACCTCCTCTAAGTTCCACCCCCCTCCCCATCCCGTCAGTGCTCCGTCCAAAGCCACAAACTTGAACGTGCATCTGGCAGTGAGACTCAGCAGGGAAAAGGAGATGCCAGAGCACGACGCAGCAATTCAGCTGAATTTAGCACGGAGCAGACAGGAAGTCAAGCGCCGAAATAACAAACTACATCCGCTAACTTTTCAAAATAAAACACTCCGTGTTGAAACCAGTCTACCATACTGCGCCGCTGCGGACTCAAACCACAACCGGTGGGGATTGCCAGAAGGCGGAGCAAAACCGGATCGGAGCCGCAACGCAGCGGACCCCTATCAAGTGGAAATTGGGCTGACTCATTAGCCATTCTCATGGCTAAAAACAACACAAAGAGAGGCTAATGTTAGCATTGGGCTAACACGAGCTACAAACGTAGCCAAGTTGGCAAACCTCACATATTTCATGAAAATAACAAATCCCCCTGAAACAAAGCAAATAATTACCTGTCCAACAGAAAGAGAGCAACCTCTGCATCACTTTTCAAGCCCTTCACATGCCCCAGTTGTCTCCACCGCTCAAACACGACTCGGTCCGACTTCTTTCTTCATCTAGAGCCTCTTTTGTCGCAGCCTTTTCAGCCTCAGGCTTTCTTTTCCTTGTCTTTTTAGTGGGGTGAGCTGTTACAAGTAACGCTGGCTGCATTTTCTCTGCCATTGTAACCAAATGAACGTCTTCTCCTGCAACTCGTATTTCTGCAAAGGAGTGTGCTGAATATTTCCGGTATCAGTGAAACGTAACGTGTGCACGCGCAGAGGAGGGAGGGACAGAACGAGACATGAAGGCAGCTGACCAATCCGCGCTATCCGGCCCGGAAGCACGGATTGGTCAGCTTTTTATCAGTCCTGCAGCTGCCACAGAGGTCCGATTATTTTCGTTCCTTTTTCTGAATACATAATGTATTGACGACTCTCAGGATAGCAGGATCATTTCACCCAGTAGACCCTAGCTTTAAGGTATCGTTGATAAATAGCAGCTACTATGCTCAGACTAGGGCTTGAAAATTGTTACTATTTTTTACTCTTCTACTTTATTGACAGTGATATGTCGTGGTTTCTCTCTTGCAACAAATGTACTTATTGTAAGTCGCTTTGGACAAAAGCGTCTGATAAATGCCTTAAATGTTAATGTAAATGTAAATGTAAGCAGGTAGCCCAGCTGTGGTGGAAATGCAAATCCCTGCCACGCCGAGTCAAAACAATAGAGCTTGCCCGGCAGATTGACGCCAACATGTTTGGTGTTTTCCCACATTAGCTGACTGGATGTATTCGTTCCTGATGGCATTTTTCCTCCAAGACTTTGTCTGTGGTTTGGTTTTAGTAACACTTGGTCTAAATGACACATTAATTGTAAGACACAGATTAATTGATTAAATATCAGGATAAGTTGCTGTGTTTTTCCAATGTGGTGTGCCACTGACCTTCAGTATCATAAAAACACACCTCCCCATGATTAATCACCACACTGAGAGCTCAGCATAAACATCTGGTGAAACTCTGCATCGTTACGGACTTCCCAAAAGAGAAATACGTCTTGTTTGAAGGTTCAGTTAAAGTATGAAATGCCACAGACCCACAACTTGTTTACAATTTCCATTAATTTGTTGTGGTACTATGACAAGAAATACTGTTACGTTTGCAGAAAACATGCTCACTGATGTAACAAAGGTGATGTAAAGCCATAGATAGTTCACACAGTCTTCACAGACTGAAGTATCTGGGTTGAATATAATGATGTTTTTAAACTTGCAGCATAGACAAAAGGGAACAGAACACTGTTTTATCTCCTGCTGCAATTCATTTATTTTGGCTCTCAAACACACACACACACACACACACACACACACACACACACACACACACACACGCACACACATGCACACACACTATAAATATTCTGGGAGGAATGTTTTGACGTCACGGCTCTGCTGATGTTATGTTTTATTTGTTAAGTATATAGGCAGAAGGAACATCTTTGGCACTGCAGAAAAGTGGAAGATTTTTGTGCTGAGGGATTAGAGTTAAGAACGAGATGGTCCTACTAAATCACCACAGAAACACAAACATGGTAACACAAACACCCCCGAACAGCAATGAAGAGTGTTTATGGGTAATAATGAGACGGAATACGGAGTTCTTCTGGTAATTATTGGTGATGGGTTGCAGAACAGCCTGCAACGATTCATTAGACGACAACTCAATATATAGTGTGGCTCGGACCGACCTTTTCTATTTCAGTCATTCAGTTTCTAACAATTAATCTTAGTAACTGTTGTTGTTCTTGAGGCTGATTGCCTGCAGACTCCATCGACAGAACTGTAGTTGCTACTAAACAAACAAGTCAAAATTGAAACTGATCGAACATTGTACAACGAGGAGCAGAAACTGGGCAGCATGCAATACCAAGCTAATTGTTGCCGCAGGGTTCGTCATCTTCTCATTCTCCAAAGGACAACAATGGCTCATGTTGGCATAAAGAGATTCTACTGATCATATGTGTAGAGGGCATTAACTTTCCCAGTCAACAGCACCAGTTTACCCAAAGATATTCCTGCTGGAAAGGTTATCGTGTTGGGACTTAATGCACAATGCAGAGATAAACATTACACGCACATAGGAGGCTAGAAGTAAGAAAAAGTTATTTTCCCTGTCTGAAGTCTATCTTATGTATACAGTAAGCTCTGGTGTTCTCACAGTAGTGTTCTTCAGATGAGGTCCACCTTAATGTTAGTCCACCTTAAGTTGGCCTAGGTCAACGTTGTCGCTGACTCCCTGGCCAGCCCTGTTCACTTTAATCAATAGGATGCAATTGAGAAACAGCTTGACAAACTAAACAGTCTAAACTCTCTTGTCACAATGCTTTGCTTATATGTTGGTTAGGTTTAAACACAAAACCCACTTGGTTGGGGGTAAGAAAAACATCACATGGTTTTGGCCTATAATACTTCTTTTGATTGCCGCAAACACGGCTGCTAATTGTCCCTCATCAGAATAGTCCCTAAGCAGAATTTGGTTTGGGGCCCCCCCTTTATTTAATATGTAAAAAAAACCCAATAATAATAATAAAATAATCAATAAACAGCCGTTTAGTTTGCTTATGCCTTATGCCATCATAAATAACCAGCAGTTTCACTCTAAGAAATGCCATAATGCAGACTCAAACAGCGGACTACCAGTTGGCACCTTTATCCCCACCACCATCGCCACCACATGTAATGTATATGGTTATCATGGTGGGTGGAGTTTTATTGAATGGGCACCAGGTTTCTTATTGGTCTTAGGCACGATAAACAGTAAAGTTACTGCAGAAATACATCATTGTTATATAAATGCCTGTAAATACACTAAATGTGTTGCTTTAGAGTGGCATGTTTATGAAGGCTCTTCCATCTGCTGCTAACTAATGATGGTTAGATTTGCTCTGAGCGTCTCCTGGCAGCACAGTTGGACTCAGAGAGAGGCCATTGCCTCAACCCTCCCCCTTTTACAGACCCCCGCCAATAGTCAAATCCTCTTTTGTTGGGTCTGAATGATGTGGCTGTAGACCACATCGCCGAGGCTCCAACACAACAGTGATTCACACCAACTGAGTCACACAGTGTCGCTGCTTAAATCATCTTGCAGTGCTCATTTAGCCTGTGGTCCCATCTCTGTCACTGAGACCCTCCACTGTGGCAAAAGGCTTTGGAGCGGGATGATTTGAATGTGGCTGCTGTGACACATAAAATCATACAGCATCAATTTATTTCCACACACACATATCAATATCATATAAATGGATCTTCTTTAGGTTTGAAACATCTTGTCAAACCGTTTGTTTTTCAGTCCCCATTCGAACCCATAATGCCCGTCAAGAGATAACTGATCCTCCCTGAAAAAGTACCTTCATTCTAACAATCTGAGGGTTATTTTTATGCCCTCTCTACCAACCAGAAGCCTCTCTCTAGAGCAACCACATGCTGGCTTTCATGGAGAAGCCTGGGATTGTGGTTATGTTGATTAGTGGCTTAGGGACGTATGTGGCTATATATATACTTCAGAAACACACCCAAAATACAGGCCATTCTGGAAAAGCAGTGGGGCGGGGGGGAGAAAGAGATAGAAAATCAGAGAGCGAGAGAGAGAGAGAGGGAAAGCGAGAGAGAGGGGGGATAGTCCCCAACATACCACAGATGTTTCTGCAAACCATTTTTGATCCACAGGGAACTGAAAGAAAAAAGTGACTTCATTAAGCTCTTGACTGATTCCTCATGTGTTTTGTTCCTCTACAGCCAAACTACAGGTCGGCCTCAGACTGTAAACATATTCTTTCGGCTAGTAGTGCTAGTGACTATTTCACAAATCCTGAAACAAGCTTAAGTTCAGGATGTGTGCCATGACAGTACGGACTTTAGAGGACTGAAGGCTCCAAGCCTGCCAACGATTTCCTGAATTAGATAGTTTAAAAAGCATTCATCATACACTAGCTGACATTTTTAAGAGAACAATGTAAAACAATTTTTATTGTATTGTATTAAGGGATTGTAACTTATAATACAATATATGACTTTCCTCAACTTTCATAAGTCAGGCTGCATACTGATTGGGTCAGTTTCGCTGAAAAAATCTAAAGGATGAAATTTATACATGCTTCCAAGTACCTGGCTTCTCTTTGGTTCCCCCACAGAGCCAGAAGTGCGGAACACCTGCCAGCGTTAACTTGGAAATAGAGTCCACTAACACCAATGAACGACTGGCACCCAGCACAAGAAAGAGTCCAACGCTCAGCCATGTACAGTAAGTATTTTGCTTGCTAAGTATGGTGGATAAGTTAAGCCTGTGCGGCCAAACAGGAATGTGACCGACATCAGGGTTACAACAGGCTCACCATCAGCAGGACAATGATTCAAACCACAGTAACAGCGTCACTTTACTTTCTGCATGTTGTAGATGTTTTTGTTTGGCTCCACTGAACTAGTTGTTTGAATGTTTTTCGTCTTGTTGTTTTAATTTGATTGAATTTATGGTTTCCAGATGTGCATTTTAGTCCAAATCAGTGATTAAACTTGCAACAGTGAAACTCAGGATGATATGTGTGTGAAACGCAGAGGAGTGCTGTTGTTTTCACATCATGACCAAAACCAAACATGTTTGACCACACCGCAAACATTTACAGTTCAGAATTGGATCGAACGAATAAGATGTGCTCTCCATGAAACACGATTGGCGTGTACTCTGTTTTCTCTTCTTGAAAAGAATTGTTCGAGTGTAAACACAGCACCTCAACCTTCAGCCATTCCCAAGAATATAATGTATCATCACACTACACTGGAAATGTGAAGTGAACTTCTGAGTGTTCATGTCGAAGGTGGAAAACAACACCAGGTGAAAGACAGAGCGACGGACTGACACACTTCCCGATGATGGCGATGAACAGCGTTAGTCATCTCTGTTGTGGGATCAAATCCCCGAAGGCATCATTTCCAAGCATATCTGAAATGTGTTAGTCAACATAGTTGTAATTCTGTTATTATTTTCTCAAAGCTGAGTACTTCAACAGAAACCACCCTGAAATAGAAACCATATGGGCCTAATTTTCCATCAGTATTTGTGAGGATCAACAACTCTCTTGGATAATGGAGAGAGGAGGAAAGTGTTAAGACTGAACTGACAAACACAACGAAGATGATCTCTCTTGGTTTGTATAGGATTAAGATTAAAGTTCACACATTACCAGAAAGGCTAAAATATAGATACCAATACTACAACTCGGTCACGTTATCATTTAGTCAGAGTTTACTGTTAAGTCGTGTTTGGTATTAATTTGAGGGCAAAGTTTGCATTCGTGCTTCGGAGATCTTTAACTGTCAAAGTTGCAGCCAAAACCAATGATAAAATAAAGGATGTGTGTTTAAACTCTCAAACCAGAAAACTGATGCATGTGTGTCACATCCTGCGCTGCCCACATTCAGCACCCAAAAGCAATGGTTATTCACCTACATTCACTCATGTGTGACTGTGCCTGAAGGTTGATGCTGGCATGTTGAATGCAAAGGGAGTTACTGTAGCTTAACACAATTTGTTATTGGATCATATTTTGTGTGCTAAAGATCAGCCTCATTCCATTTCCTGTTTCTATTTGTGTTTTCTTCCAAAACACAAAAATGTGCATAATAGAACACGGATACCTGACCTGAACCTGTCAGCTCCAGTCAGGCCAGGTCAGGTTTGGACAGAAATGTGGCCTCGGTCACGTTATCGACAAGGTGCTTAAACATTCTTTAAGTGAAAATAGAGAGTAAAACACAGTGTAGAAAAAAGTGATAAGTGAGATTAAATGACAACTATTAGGAAGTTCAGACTTATTGTCTGCGGGGGGGTATGTGTTCTGTTAAGTGCTAGGGGTTGTTATTTATGCAGCACGGTCGCATTTCAACAAGCTCTCTTAGCTTTTTTAATCTTAAATTACATAAACAACACCACATCAACACGTATGCAAAATAGCCCTATGAACGTACCTCTGCCCAAAAAGGCTACCCTGTCCAGCAGTGACTGCTGTTTACTGTGTGTGTGCCTCCTGCTAAAGTTGGCCTTGAACAAATCTGTTGCTGCTGCAGCTGCTCTGTTCTTTGGCTCAGGGGCCGTGTGCTTTGTGCTGTTAGCTGCTGAACAACGGTCTCAGGGATTGTATACTGTGAGCACAGTGCATAGTTGTCATCGCTAACTGTATCGAACCACCTCATGTCTCACTGTAAGAGAACACCAATTTTATCATAACGAATGTTAACAACAAACATGGCTATTTTTAGCATTTACTGCTGTCGAGCTAGCACGTTAGCATTGGGAAACTTTGCCTACTCTTTCTCTTTGAATCTTGTGGGACTAGTTCATCTAGCTTTAGCAATATATTCGCTTGCCACGCACCTATCTTTGTGGCAGATTCTGGTCATGCGCAATAAAAGTCAGGTGCACTTTGTAAATATAGCTTCAAATGTGCTTGTCTTTCACAGTGAACACCTCACTGCTCCACATGCTGCAGTATTACAATGAGCAAAGTAAACACATGGAGGCACGACAGACGTTTTGCAAATGACGGCTCCTGTTCATGTCATCACTGCTAAAGCTAGTGCTAGACGGCACAACACTTAACTTCCTTACACTTCAAAATAAAAGTATTACCTGTGAACACTGTCCACAGTAATGAATTACCATTATCTGCACAAAACATTATATTGTATCTATAAACTGTTAATTTCCCGCAGTCACTGTACGTTGTGTAAACAGCTAGCTTTAACTACACTGTATTTTATAATTTCTTTGAAAAACATTCGATCTGTATGACTATATTGGATGGGCTTATTAGAGAAGAACCACAAGCACCAGATCATTTTTTTTCTCAGCCTATTTAATTTATTGGTCTGTCTTGGTATGTTAATAGATTTTATACAGATATAACAGCGCTGCTAAAATAATTACCCAACCCAAGGTTTAACAGTTTGATTAACTGTATCGTTGAAGTGATTCTTCTTGTTTCTTGTTTCCATCTCTGAGGTTGAGAGACTGTTCAACATCACACAAGATAAAATCAGTGTAGCAAGACTGGGATTAATGTGTGCAACAATGTTTACCTACAGTAGGTGAAGAAAGAGGTCAGAAGTGATGCAGCTGGCTGGCATGTTTCCCCTCTGAGTCACCCGGTGAAACACATTCATTTTCTTTCCGAGCCGCATCTCTGGATGCTTGAACAGCTCCTCATAAATGTCACATTAACCTGACGTCTCCCTTGTAAAATATAGCGCCTACACACCATAACAGCTCAGTATAATTCAGGTCATTGACAAAATACGTGTTAGGTCGTCTTCACCGAGCCACACTGACAACGCACCTTAAATGACTTCATGTGGTACTTTCTGCTTGTTTACTTTTCTGTTGTCATGTAAGGACAAATGCATACTTTTGCTTGCCTCACCTTTCTTTTTGTCAGAGTTAGTGGTCATCCTTATATCATGCTGTTGTTGATGCTAAAAAGTGTACAACTTGCTCTGATAATTTGTTGGACTTCTCTCCTGCAGCGCTGTCGAGCACTTTGCTAAAACAAGGAAAAGCCAAATCTGTCCCTGCCATTGAAACCCAACAGAAGACTGATTATCCAAGATGCTGAGCTTGCTTTGCATAGCTTGGTTTTCAAGATTGATTAAATGGTCTGTTACGACCCTAGAGGTCATAAATGTTTGTCTGTAATATCCCTCTTTTTACCTGAGTGAGAGTATTTGTGTGTGTGTGTGAGATTGGTTGCAAGTGTGTCTGTGATCGTAGGGTGTCCCAGGGAGCTGATTGGCTGTTTTCTTGGAGCCAGAAGTTTAAAGGCCGGCTCCTCCCAGTTCCTGAGGGCTCTCCTTCATTGTCCAAGACTGCCAGCATGCATGATTGTGTCCAAGCCATTTAAAAACGCTATTGCTGCTGGTGCTTGGAGGGGGGGAGTCTCACTTTCATGTTACGCCAGGGTTTCCCCTAGGCCCTGGCCGTAGCATGGTCCAACAATGGCAAAATTCAAGAATTTATGGGAGGCAAAGCTCCCCAGCATTGAGGACAGCATTTTGGAGAAAATGTGTTGGAAAAAATCAATTAAATTACAGTGAAACTATCATTGTGGAAAAGGACTGCGGAATTCAACATGATATGATTTTTAATTTCATATTAATCCCAAAGCGTGAATTTCTTTTTCCCCCCACTCACATTACACATAGGCGTGCACACACACAAACAAACAATGTAGAGGCGGGGGTGAGGGAGTGAAGGGGCTACCTGACATGCTACTGCCTTGCTCAAGGGCACCTCAGCAATGGCCAGGATGTGAACTAGCATTCTCCATGGGCCAGTCCACATCATACTTTTTTTTGGTGAGACTGGGACTTGAACCAGTTCAAGTCCCCAAGCCAAGTCCCTACGGACTGAGCTATTGGTCGGCAGTCAAAAGGGAGAACCTGTCCTTTGCTGTCTGTCATTCACCCTCCATTGGAATGAATGACTTCCGGTCTCCATTAATCTGGTAATGTGTGAAGTCCTGCGTGTGGTGTAACTCTGTGGACAGAGCATTGTATGGATTGTTGGTTAGTGGGTGAAATTGACTGATTCCTGCAAAATGAACATTTTCTAACAATATTTGCATCACACTGACACTCACGGGTCTGCTCATCTGACAGGCACGATGGTGTGTTTGCACAAATATTTTGAAAGACGCAACTAGAAATGATTTAATACAGGGCAGACCATTTAAAAAAAATATATATATGGCATATGATTGAACAAACCATTTGACTTAAGTCAACCCGATCAACAGTGGGAGAGCACCGCCACTAGGAGAGCCAGTTGGTATGTCAAACTTTTTTCGAAGTCAGTCAGGAGAAGAGCAAAAACATCTTTTCCATTGAACAAAGCCTCCAGTGTTGTACTTTGCTCTTCTTTCCATGAAGAAATACTCTTCACTTCTGAGATGCTTCAGCACCATCCATGCTAAGCTCTTCCGGAACTGTCATTGTTCTTTTTAAATAAACAGTCACCATTAGTTTTTCGGACACTTATTCAGCTTCTGCCAATAGCGCATAGTTCGAGGTAACAGGTCTGCAGTCCACAATAGTGGAATTCTTCCTCAGTTGGCATTGTTAAAACATCTCCTGTGCATAGGACACACTGGGGGCTTAGGAATTACCATGCCGACTATGTATACATTTGACTGCTGCGTCACCAGTTTGCATCCAGCCAGAGACATTTATTGAATGTCATTCCTCACGTCTGTCTCCCCACATTTCCTTTCATCGCTCTATTGTCAGCCGTCCTATAAAGGCATGACGAGTCCAAGATATAATTAAAAACATCTGTTACATGTCACAGTCTCAGTTTCTGCTACAAGATTTACAAAGTCTATGAAGCATCTACAGAGCCCGTATGTAAGTGTCAGAGTGGTCAGAACACATCGGCTAAATGTATCAAAGGTAATAAGATTCTGCATTTACATATACAGTTGCAATCAAAATGATTCAACCCCCACTGCAAATTAGGTTTATTGGCAAAATGTCCAAATTAGCAGCTGTTTGCAGAAAATAAATCAAACAAGAACAATTTGAATAGCTCAACACAACTAATATTACAAGTGGTTTCTCCAAATTCAACACAAAATGTCACTTTTAATGAACACTGCAGTCTCAAAATTATTCAACTCCTTCTTGACAAGCATCTTTAGTACTTAGTCGAGCACCCTTTTTGCTATTATGACCTGCTGCAAACGTGATGCATAGCCAGACACCAGCTTCTGGCAGCGTTACTGAGGAATCTTAGCCCATTCCTCATGGGCAAAGTCCTTCAGTTCACTAATATTCTTGGGTCTGCTTGCTGCAACCGCCTTTTTCAAATCCCACCAGAGATTTTCAATGGGGTTCAAGTCAGGTGACTGTGATGGCCACTCTAGTATCAGGACTTCTTCTGAAACCAAGCCTTGGTGGATTTTGAGGTATGCTTGGTATCATTGTACTGTTGGAAGGTCCAATGATGCCCAAGTTTCAGCTTTCTTACAGAGGGCATGACATTTTCTCCCAGGATTTCCTGATAATTGATTGAATCCATCTTGCCCTCCACATGCTGCAGGCTTCCAGTGCCAGAGGAGGCGAAGCAGCCCCAGAGCATCACTGAGCCACCGCCATGCATCACTGCAGGCAGAGTGTTCTTTTCAGTGTATGCTTCATTCTTCCTCCTCCAGACATATCGCTGATCCATAGGCCCAAAAAGTTCCAGTTCTGTTTCGTCGCTCCACGGAGCAGAATCCCAAAACCTCTTTGGCTTATTTATATAGTTTTTAGCAAATTGGAGCCAGCTTTTCATGTGCTTTTGGGTCAGTAGTGGTGTACGTCTAGGAGTTTGAGCATGGAGCCCTTCAGCGCTTTACTGTGGAAACTGAAACCTCAGTGCCTGCTGCCACCAAGTCTTGCTGCAGGTCTTTAGCAGTCAGACGAGGGTTTTTGTCCACTTGCCTCCTCAGGACTCTGGTGGCAGCCGCTGATAGCTTCCTCTTTCTGACATGTCCAGGTAGTGTAGCTACTGTTCCTTTAACTTTAAACTTGCAAACTATGCTTCCAGCTGTATCTCTAGGAACATTCAGTGCTATTGCACTTTATATCCTTTTCCTTGTTTGTGCAAGGCAATGATCTCTTCTCTGAACGTTTTGGACAATTCTCTTGACTTGGGCATATTTCTAACATGCACTTAACCATTTAAACTGTTCTTGTGTGATTTGTTTATTGCAAGCACCTGAAAAATTTTACATTTTGCCAATAAACCTAAAATGCAGTGGAGGTAGAATCATTTTGATTGCAACTGTATGGTTTATGTCTCCCAGTCTTCTGGAAGGACTCCACATCTCCAGGACGACTGCTTTGTCCTTTTGAATGGCAGTTTTCCCAAATATGCCAGGAAAAGTATGTGAATAAGGGGGTCAGTCACTTAATATAAATGTGTATTTCATTTAACAGTACTTGTAAGGCTCAGTTGTTTGGATGAAAGACATCCATTGAAATGCAAACCCACACAACTGCTATGACAGCTTCTTTGAGAAACAAAGAAAGAAAGAAAGAAAGAAAGAAAAAGAAAGAACGAAAGAAATACATTTTGGCTTCAAGCACAGCTTTCTGAGAACATGTTCAAGGTCACTGGGAGGTGTAGCAGAGAGAGCGTGACTGACACCGAAGCATTTTGTTTTTGGGAGTTTCTTTGAAGTGGACGGGGAGTGAACAGCGACTCAGCTTTGTGCCAGTCCCCGAGGGATTTCAGCTGCGTGCCCAGTGGGATCGTCCGTGGCTCTGCTGCTGCCAGCGACCTCGGCCCCTCATTCCCCCAAACTCCGTCCAGATCTGAGACTTCTGCTCTTCATCGCCTGTGTGTGAGGTTTGCCCTCTGTATGCTGCAGTAAAGCAATACCGCTCTAATCTGGAGTGTGGGAGTCAGCGTGTATGTCTGCACTTTCTTCACAGGCATTCGCTTAAAGCGCTGCGTTGATGTATACGTACACGTAAATGTGTTTACATGTGGATATGTAAAACTGCAGTCAGTGTGTGTAAGTATTTATGAGATCCAGAGCAGGGATCAAACTGCTCCAGCTGTGATTAAAGAGTCCTCACTGCCTTTTGGGAGTGTTTCATCAGCGAGCATATCAGTTATTTCTGCAGCTCAGTAGGTAGGGATTAGGGATAAATAACACAGATACACACATATACGGCGTCAGCGTAATGACAGATGAACAAGGTGATGTGTTTATGAGCATATTTGGCTCAGGACGACTCCTTCTCTTCCTCCAATGAAACAGATTAAGTATTTGGGCCGCAGCTGCATTGTCTTCGTCACTTGTGTGAAGAGTTATTGGACAGCTCTCCCACGAGCTCTCCGCAGGAATGCGGCTTGTTTATCAGTTTTTACACCACGTTTCATGATCACCAAAGCTAATAATGTCAGGAATGTAAATGTTGTACTTACAGTATTGATCCCTGAAGAGAAATTCACTGCCTCTCCAGGGGATTCAGAGGTCAGCTGCGGAGCAGCAAGCGAAGGCTGGCAGGAATTTAAAGTTTTGCTCAGGGGCACTTAAGCAGAGCAGCGGCATGTCTTTCTCGAACCTGGAAGCCAGCTGCTGACCCAGAAATATTGTTTACTTGATTCTTTGCATGAAAAAGTCCAGCTCTGACAAACACCACTTTCAGTAACTGCTGCATCATTCTTCGCAGTTGCTTTTTGAGGAAAGTGTTGGCTGAGTAAGATTTGTTTTATGAACTGTTATTAACTTTAATAAATGCTGTTTTGGCTCGGTCTTGTGGGGTTTCTGTGAAATATGAGATAAAAACCATTTATCAGTGAGCAAGTTTTTATCATAACATCAACATCAATAACTATGCCTAATTAGTTTCATCTCAGTGTGTCTGAGTCATGGGACACAGAGCTCAATGTAAATTAATTACAGAGTACAGTCCCAGTTTGATACATCATCACGGCTGTTGATTTTGGATATGATGTCTGTTTCTGACTGCAGTATATCACTGGATACACCACGAGGCTCTCTGCATCATTCCTCTTCTGAAGTGGAAAAGTTCACATTTTTCGGGAGGGTCCTCCAGAAACCGTTACCTCTGATGTGGGCCTCTCTCCTCACGTGCATGCGCTCGAAGCAAACTCACCTGTTTTGACAGAGCTTAACTCCAAATTAGTCACTTAACTCAGATAAGATCTTGGGGAAGTATCGCTTTCCCCCGCCTCTCGGGGAAATATTCTCCGTAGCCATACTTCACTGGGTCTGGTACACGCCGCGGGCTGTCAGCAAGATTTAAGAGCAGCAGGGCGCCGAGATGCAATCGCTTTCAATTTGTGATTACACACAAACACAGTCAGAAAGTGATTGGAAGATGTTTGCATGGCAGTTTTGTTTATTCTTGGACTGAACATGCACACATTTTCTATCAACTACATCATCACCCAACAGGAAGTTGGCTGTTCGCCACATGGGGTTGGATGATGGTGTGTTGAGACTTGGGTGTGGTGCACATCAGTTGATCCATGAGTCTCCATGACCGACAGTGACACACAACACCCTTTTTGAAAAAGATTACCAGGCACGCACGCACGCACGCACGCACACACGCACGCACGCACGCACGCACACACACACAGTGAACACATTGTCATTCAGACACAGGTGCATGTGGACTAACACAATCATGATACAAGCCATATTGGAAAATCTTTAACATAGACTCAGTGAAATGACCCAAACTTTTTTTTTACTTTGTGGAAGTCTCTGCCTCATCGACTTGTCGCGCATCATCACAGCAAAGTGTACATTAAGCTTCGTTTTTGTATCCATACTGCATTAGAATTTGCCAAAAAATGACAGAGCAATGACAGATTTATGATTTCTAGAAGTAACTGCTGTGCTCGACATCACATTCTCCCCTCTCATCAACATTATCAGCTGTAACAAATGCAATTGAGCGTCCTTACCCTGCGCACTGTATCAGGCAGCTCTGTCTGTATGAGGCAGAGAGATGTTGCAGTTCCAGTGAATAGGTCCCTTTGTTTAACTGGTGATTCGCCAAATGACATGTTATTTGTTTCAGTCGTGACCTCTGATCTTTAGTTTATCTGTCTCTGAGTGTCTTGACAATATCAGATAAAAGGTGTTTTATTTCACGATGGACCTCAGCGGTGAGAGTTGTGCATTCAAAGCGTGATTTTAAGATGCTCGTAGCTGAACTGGGCTGTTTTTTGGCAGTTCTACTCTAAACACATCTTGTGACATCAAAACCACACATGCACACACACACGCACACACACACACACACACACACACACACACACACACACACACACACACACACACTCTCAGCAGCCAGTGAGCAGCTGAGCGGAGGGCTGAGGGAGGCAGAGGAAGAGGGTAAAGAAGGAGAAGAGGATAGTTACTGACAGTCAGAGTCCCAGCAGACTTGAGTCATCGACTTCACGCCTCCCTGCAACTGTGTGAGCTACGACTGGCAAGCCATACACACACACATACACATACACATACACATCCACACACATATATGAATCACCCCAAATATGTACACACACAAACCTGCACTTTGTCTGCTGAAGACGAACTCAGATCCAGGTGTGGGAGTGTGAGGTCAGTACATACATCAGATTCCATCTCCTCTCTCTCTGCCTAAACTCAGACTTTAATCAGCAGCTTCACTTTCACTGCCTCGGGTCGACACGCTCCTTCACTGTTAATCATAAAGACCGTGGTTACGTGCAGATGTGAGAAATGCATACACTGGATCGGCAACGGGGCTGATGCTGACCTTACTCATCAGACATGACTGATCCTCATGAAACAATGTGTCTTATGTCTGTTTTTCTTATTAAAGCTGTAACAACAAAAGAAAATACATGAAAATGAAAATCATTATAGCAGAATCACCAACAAAAGATTGAGGACAGAGGTTTCCCCTCAGAAGAGATATATTTTCCCATAACTTTCAACACCTGGGTCATCGTGGTAAAATTAAAAAAAGGGGAACTTTCTCCTGTGAATCAGGATTACATCTCCAACTACAGCTGTTTAGTTTCTTTCTTATTGAAGTCCATTTCTATCAGTTAAAGATAAAAAAAGAAAAAGCCCTAACTTGACAAATAAAATATTTCCATGGTGAGTGATAATCATGAGAAAAAGTCATAATCGTGAGATTATAAGGTCAAAGATATGAGAGAAAAATTATTATTATTATAAGATAAAAAGTAGAAACTATTAGAAATGAATAATTATGAGATAAAAAAGTATAAACTATTTAATCAAGTTTTCCTCAATCTTTTTTCTTTACCTGACAGAAACGGGCTTCCACGTGTCGTGCTTCAGATAGGTTTAATAAACCCATTCACCCAGAATGTGACTGTGGCAGAAATATTCTGACCCGTTTGCTCTGACACTGAACTGGACACAGCTCAATGATAAACCAGCTGTTTATTAATGGCCAATGTGGGTGGATCGCTGCTGCGCTGCCAAAAACAACTGCGGCTCTCCCAGCTGCTAAACAGAGATTTACTCTGAAATCATGTTTTGTTATCTTTGACATTCTTTGTTTTTTCATTGTTGTTTTTTCATTCAGTCTTCGGCCTCTAAGAGTCGGCTTAGAGTTAAGGTCAGTGTAATGGAACTTTTCACTAGAAGTGCCTGTTAATAGCTGGTGATACTGTCTCGCCGCATCATAATTGTTTATTGTCCATAAACGATCAGAAAATAATGAGAAATCCCTGTCACAGCATTCCAGAGCCCAGTTTGACGCATACAGAATCACTTGCAATAAGACAGATCCGAGAAGAAAACAAGGAAATTTCAAATTTAAGAAGTTTGAATCAGTGAATGCAATTTTTGCTTGATAAATAATGTAAATTATTTCAAAGAAAGGACTATTCTCTTTTTCTCTCAGTAGATGACGTAACCAGCATTTTGACATTATTTTGACATTATTTTGCAGAAACGTTAAATACGTTCACACCTTAAAGGAACAGTTTGCATGTGCACCCACTAGAGAAGGCGTGTGTGCTGACAGATACAGTGAAGATTCTGGCTTAATAAAGGGTGTAAAGAAGAATTCTCAAGTCAAGTTCAGATCTCAGGGCTTCTGGAGACTGTTTGGAGCCAATTTCTGTTTTCTTTTGGTTGTTTTTTTAATACTTTAGTATCGAGCTGCTTCAGTTGTTCAGAAGAATACTGCCACGCTGTTTTGCTGCAAAGCTCCAGAAATGTTCTGTGGACTGCAACACTTTACCTGACTCTCCCATCAGCATGGGGTGAGGAGATAATGACTGAAGTTTTCCTTTAAAGCTGCTCCATTGCATCCATTGTACCACCTCCACTGGAGCTGAGGGGTTGAGTCTCCCTTTGTTTATATCTTACCATCTGGTTTTCAATTTGTCCTTGATTCGAACAGCCTTTTTTTCAGTTTTTCATCCTAACCCTGACACGCTGACCCTCACTTTGATATTCTTATTGTTAATCTAGAAGTTCCAGTCTTTCTTTTCCTCGGCTGGTCTTCGGTAGCTTTGCACTTGGAGCATTCAGCTGTTAGCACTGAGTGTTATCAAAAACAATATTTAGCCTGGCTCCAGACCAGAAAAATGGGCCTCATTAGCACTCTGAGCTAACTGTCCTAACCTGGATAATACTCCATTGGCAGAGAACCAGAGAGCTGGCTAATGCTCACACAGTCAGAGCCAGAGTTAAGTTGCAGGGTGATGATGGCCACAGTAAATTAAATTAATGAGGCTCTCGATCATCTGTCGGCTCTGCAGCGCCTAGTGTCCAACAGCTATGAATCTGCTGCTCTTAGAATGAGGTCAGAAGACTGTGTAACACAACACTGTATAGACTGATAATTAAACAATGTCTACTACAAAACCCATGTCTATAAATTCCAGCAGAGCTTTTATATGATGGAAAGTACACCAACTGGGAGATATACAGTTAAAGGTAGGTGGATTATGTCTTGATGTATATTCGTATGACCACTGCTCTAAAGAATATGGAGGATTTCCAGCGAGAGGTGTGACTACAAGGCAGTCTGCGCAAGTGTAGAGCACCCACAGGTGGCAAGGAGAAAAGAAGGAGCAAATCCAGATATAGGGCATGGATGTTACTCTGAATCACAGCCTTTCAAAGTCACCCTGCCTTTTTTTGTAACACACTTACAGTAATAACTCATTGTAAGAGTTACTACAGTACCCTTGTCAACACTCTTGTCCTGGTAAATCAGTTCATGACTCTCATACTTACTCAACAGTAGACATAATGAGTTACACTGATCCTTCCCCGTACTCATAGCTAGTCAGCCTAGCTCTGTAAAAGGTAACCTCTCACGACTTAATAGCTGCCATACCTACTGCTCATGTCATATCTTCAGTATGTTACGTGTACAGAGAGTGTTGGAGCCATTTCGCATCGGTGACTGCATGTGGCAGCCCAGAGGTAACATCCTCACAGCCGAGAGGAATATGTTAATAAGTCAGCTGGTTTCTAAACAGTCTCTTTTGGCAGAGGCCAACTGTCTGCATGTGCCCCACTCCAAGCTGACACGTGCCACAGAGAGGTGGAATTTATGAAGCGTTTGTTTATCCACATCTTCTTGTTTGGTTCAGTTCACAGACTATGTCGTTTATTCTCTTATTTCTAAGGTGAGCAATCATTGTTCACTGTTCAAATGCAGTCTGTTGCTCGTTCAACCTGTTAAGTTCGGTTCAGTGTAAAAGTAGGCTTTGACTGAGTCATCACATCACGACTGTTTCAGTGACTTCTGCTGACTTTCAATACATTTTTTATGAGGAAGCAGTGCACTTTGTGCCATGGCTGAGCTCACTGAACTCATGGATTTCCGAAAGATACTGACTGGGTCAGCAGCAACTGGAATTCACTAAAATCAGTTGAGCTTTATGATCAGGGGCTTCATTTATAAAAATGTTCACAGATTCATACTTGAACTTAGTGCTGTGATCATTTCAAACAGTGCCATAACAGATGCTGTGCATAGAAAAACGTGCAGGTTCTAAGAAACCCATTTATAACTCAACTCCTGTGGTCTGCAAATCTCAAAGCAGCTCAAACTGACAGCGTCTGCCTCGTGAATTTCCATTATGTAATACAGGCACATATAAAGGTTTAGTC
Organism: Diplodus sargus; assembly: GCA_903131615.1. Lineage (NCBI taxonomy): Eukaryota > Metazoa > Chordata > Actinopteri > Spariformes > Sparidae > Diplodus > Diplodus sargus. Next base: position 2,630,432 of record CAEMYA010000106.1, read on the forward strand.
AGAAATAGTCATGGATCAAAAGAGAAAATCAGACTGTTGGTAGATGAGAGATAAGACAGTACAACAGGCTGAAGCCAGGCAACGTGTACTATTTGGTAGGCTAAATAAATGATTGGCAAACACGTCCACATGGAGCTTGGGAGTGTCACTGCTGCACATTGTTCTTGAAGCGCATGCAAAGTTCACAACAGGCTTGGATGCATATATGTCCCATCCTGAAATACCCCTTCATAACCAGCGGGACATCACTCCTGTTGAGTTTAGAGTTTGATCAGATCATTTCCATGTCTAAGTAAGGTTTTATAAATGACCACATTTATGGTATACTGCTCAAGTCGTACTAAAGATCTTAAACTGGCCATAGGTCCCCTTAATTGAACCATCCTGCTGGTTAGATTCATACCATGTAACTGCTCCGACCTTCCCAACACTCTGCTCAGGATGGGAATCTGCTGCTGCTGTCACCCTGATCTCTCTCCTGATGTTTCCTTGCTGTCTTCACAGTTGCAGTCAATAAAAGAGGCTGAAATGCCAAAAACCCTAACATCATGGAAAATAGAAAACAAAATCACAAGCCTTGCACCAGTCTTTATGGAAACAGTATTCAAATCACTGTCACCCGTTGCAACACCTGAGTTTATAAGTATTGTGTTACACTCAGCAGTGTTGACACTCTGAGCTGTCTGACACATATCCAGATGATATTTCCCATGGATTATAATCAGGTTTGTCATAAACAATGGAACAATGGGCCCTTTGTCTTGGAAGTGTCCCCTTTCCAGTCACAGCATGGAAAGATTTGCTAATTTCTCTTTTATTTCCTGACTTTTTATTTGCACCTCGTTTTATTCTGGATCCAGACATCCAGCACCACGAGCAGTAAAACATTCAGGCAGAGAAGAGTTGTGCATTTCCCCTTCGAAACTGAGCAAGAAAATTGTTTTGCGTAAATCAAGTATAGCAGCCTTAAGCCTTGACAGCATTCATCCTGCATCTGTCTTGTATCATTTTTTTTTAATTGAAAGCTGCACAGCAGGAATGAAATCAGTATAAACACCAAACTCAGAATCTCCCATAAACTTCCTATGAAGCATCTTTTTACTGGGATGTTTCTTTTAAACTCTGACAGCTGAAGGAGAAAGATGCAACGGCTGCTCCCTGCAATAAAAGCGTGAGTAATATGGCCGAAAGAGTTTATTTACTCTGCGTTAAGTTAAAGTATGCAGGTAGAATTCACCAGTCACAACTGTTGTAGCTCAACACTCCCCTCGCACATGATCTCTAGAGGTTTATTTCTAAGAGATAAGAGGATTGATTTTTTTCTCATGCAGCCATCTTCAGACGTTTGGCTGCTCATGCAGAAATAAAGAAATACCCCCGGAGCGCTAATGCACAGTGAGATTTGAACTGAAGTGGACAGCAATGGTGTTAATACCTGGAAGCCTTGGTGGAGGACTTATTCAGATCCTCACCTATACACCAGTATTAGGCCTAAAACAAGCCTGTTTGTGGATATTTCTAATTATAGATCAGTAACTTCCAGGAACGTGCTACTCCACAGCTTGCACAGCAGTAGCATAGGTAGATAAAATATTTTGACTGTATCCCTCCACTGAAGGCTCATCTGTCCTTGTTTTACGCAGGATCCATATTTCTTATCTCACCTCTGACTTTCTTCGCTCTTATTAAAAGCTCCCCTGAGAGCAGGAATAATTCAGCTCTTTATCTCAACAATAAATATCCTGGGATTAGAAGCGAGATGGGGGTGAGATTTAGGTTTTTGGGAGAGTGTGCGTGTTTGGGGTTTATACGTGCGTTCCTTACGCGTGGACTTATGTGTGCTTGCAGGTCTGTCAACACCACTATTCTCGGACAGGAAAAGGAAACCTGGCAACCTCAGTGCGCACCTCTTCTGTCTCTTTCTCCCTTGAGTAAAGATGTGAGTGTGAGATTAGTCTCAGCTTCTAAAATAATACTGTGTACAGCCTGATATGAGCCCAGCGAAACCTCACTCACCTCCAGAAACAACATTGACTCTCCAGTTTTCAGAAATCCAGTCACGTGCTGATAAGACCTGTGTGGCATTTCAGAAATAGGCTGTGGACCGGTCCTATCTGCTTCATTCATCACTGTGTCTACACGGTCACGGGTGCTGCGTCAGTCATGTAGAACACGACCCCATCACAATGAGGGTTTGCTGGTTCAAGTCTGTCTTTAATACTTTGAAATATGAATGGCTACATTCCTGCATTATGAGCACAATACCGCGCATTTACCAGTGTATGCAAATCAAATTCCAGCAGACAGTTCCATGACAACTTTATCTGCCTGTTTTGCGTCATATGAAACCTAAATTTCACAACTCCAGAGGGAAACGAATGCAGCTGGCTGAATAACTTTACTTTGAAGGATATCGGATTCTGCACAAACCCAGAGTCATTTCACATGTTTGCACAGGTCCAGCAGTAAATACATCGTGTTGGAAACATTCCAGAGGAGGGTCTTTACTTACACCAACACAAGAAAACAAAACTTTTTTCAGCCGTCACAACTATGCAGTGTACACGTCGCCTGGATATCCCAAAATCTCAGGTGACACTCTTTCGGGTTAACTGGTGTTTCAGCTAGCAAGGTAATCAGACAGACTAGAGTCCACCCATGGAAGCAAATGATCATCCGAGTTCTGCATCGGTGGACGATTTTTAATGAAGTGTTACGGATAAAGGGAGAGACACGAATGAGATGCGGTGTGATGTCAGGATGAGTTCATCTCTCCTGCACGTGCTCTAATGACTGTGTTTCAAAATGCAACCTGGTTTACTTTGGTAATTGGCCCCACCTGTGTTCCGTGTCCATTAGCCCACTCATGAAGACACCTGTGAGGTCTTCTGGATGAAAGCTCCCTTCAGCTGCAGCGCAGTGACACAAACCAGAACCCTGGTCGAGGAGTTGCTGTGGTTTCGCAGCGTGCTGTGTCTCGGAGGGGAGGATTATCCACTATTTGTTTTGAGATGTATGATAACGGTGACTGGCATGAAGCATACATTCTTTAGATATACCACTTGTGTGTTGGCTCATGTCTTGCTATCGTTTATTCCGTGTGGTACTACAGGAAGCGCAAGTACTCCACTGCACTCTTTGTTTCACTCATAAGTATAACATTAGTTATGAATGATTATTTGGCATTTTTTAGGTTGTCAGATGTTTTACTCTTTGTGTTTGGTGACTTTACAGTATGTGTTGTTTCTACTGCTGCTTTATGTGGTGCATCTGAGATGACTGTGTTGGCGTTGTATCCAGGACCCTCATTTCGATTCATGTAAGGCTTACACCACACCTGGGGAAAAGCCTGTATGGTTGAGTGGGTTGTGTGCAGCTTTGTATCCCATCTGCAAAACATTATTACACTGTTCACTTACTATTTTTACAATAAGTTTTCTTATTATTTTGCATTTCTTTTCAGTTGTTCTTTGTTTGTTTAGGTTCATGGAAACAAGGTTTGGGTCAAAATAGACCCTTTCACGATGTTAAACACGTGTAGAGAGGATAACTTCACCCATGTGTGTATTTTTACTGCTTTTTCCCTAAGCTGCAGAGCTATGTCATTCCAAAAATGTGGCTGGTCAGTTTCAGTGATTTTTCCTGGAGCAAAATGAATCATGGTGTTCCAGATCAACACCAACACAATGGTGGCAGATAGTCCACTGTATGAGAAATGTTGAGTTCAGGGTCACAGTAAATAAAACAAAAAAGTGCAGATTACGAAACAAAACCTTTGTAGAGGAGGGAAAAAGACTGACTATAATAAAGCAAAATAATCTTTTAAAATTGAATTTTTAACATAAAACTAAAAACACATGTAGTAAATGCAAAAAGAGGCCTAAATAAAAACTAAAGAAAAAGAAACATTTATTTTTCTTCTCTCACTTTTTAATATAATGCAACCTGACGGTCCACATCCCAAAACACAGTACTGACTAAAATGGCACTTAGTACAGTGCATACCTCTGTCAGTATCAAATAAAACATATTTAAATCGGCTGAATCAGGACTATTTGTTCTTACCATCAAATCGTACTCACTCATAGGTACCAGCCACATAAATACCCCTGATTTTTTAAAGATCCGTGCATAATTCTGTATCTTAAAATATTAAAGAATATATTCCTGGACCCACACCAAAAGTTAATATGGTCTATTTTGGGCTGAGACTCATCCTTCCATCCAAGTTTCATGGTAATCAGTTCAGTATTAGAACACAAACAAAAGCAAACAAAACATTTGTTCTACATTAGTTCCCCTTAGCTGCGACATTAATTTGATTCATGTTCTCTGTAAATTCTCCAGTTACTCTTGTTTTGTTCTTACCATTTGTTGTTTTTAGAAGCCTTTGTTTCAGGTTTTTTGTAATGAAATTTAACTCATTTCCAGATTGTGCTGTTCCTGGACCAGTCTGATCATTGCCACGGGACTTATACATAAGACCATGGAACATTATAACCACAGAGCACACCAAATAAACAGGAAAAGTATTATTATCTTATTCATTTAACTTTTATACTATTATCTTAAAAGAAATGTGACAAAGATGAAACATGTGTTAGTGAGAACAGCCATGTTTCCATAATTGTCAAGAGAATTTTAAGCAAACTTTAAGTAAATATTCAAAAAAATCTAAATGTGAATCAGGTGCGTTTCCGCAACTTTTTTGAGCAAATGAACTACGTAAAGTGTAATTTGGTCAGAGGATGACGTGGTGTAGGCCACGTGGCTACATCACGTGTGGTGTAGAAGTAAACAGTGGCTAGAGGTAAACAAACAAGGAGACACAAAAACATCTGAAGCAAGCATGGAAACATTTTTCGGTTTAGAGGAAGTTTTTTTTTTTTTCCGAATTTAACCTTTCCATAACACTCCTAATACGCTATTCTTCAAATTGCCTTATAAAACACAGCTAGTGGCAGCAGTGTGTCTGTAGCGTCTGTGGTTCTGCTTCCACCTCGACCTTTGATACGATCAAACTAAGTTCCTGAGGGACAGGTTTCCCTCTGACTGACAGCTTACATACTCGACTGATGAATGGCTTGACTCCCCCCCCCACACACACTCACACAACACACACATCAGCCCAATCACACCTCAGGAATGTTTACCTGCTGGGAGGCGTCTATCCAAGCTTCCCTGACCATCTCTGTCCTCCACTCTGAGAGCTCGTGGTCAGCCAGGAGTTCAGCTCACATTCAAAAGAGGCTCTCACATTGATTTGGCAAAATAACAGACAAGTCTTCATCCTTGCAACATGTTAGTCTGCCTGGGTCCTTTGGCCTGATGACAACGTGACTGGATATCACAGTCTGAGAGAGGCTGATACTTGTACTGGTATCTGGCAAAAACGGAAGTATTCTTTCATTTGTCTGATGCACTTAAACACACTGTGCATCGCCATGGGAACCTGTGCTGTGTGCGTACACGTGACACGAGTCCAGTGAAAGCGAAGCCACCTCTGGGTTGGCACAGCCTGTAACTTCTTGGTGCCTGCACTCGGTGTCCTTGCTTTTCTCTCACGTTGCCTTTACACTCTGCTCTGCAGGTCTGGTGCACGTCAGGGTCAGCCAAACAGATCCACACCAAACAATGAGAAATATTTTTGTATCTTTTCTTCTGCTGCCAGCCAGCACAAGGAACTGCCAGGAGCACGGAAGCTGAAGCCAGGAAGGGTGCACTGGAATTTTATCACAGCACCTTTTTATTTTGTTTAGCAGTCAACTGTCGCTGACATTTTCATTTACCAAATGTGAGGTGCCCACAGAAGGCACTTGCAGGATTTGCCAAAATCCAACCTAGGCTTTTTTTGTGAATGTACTCGAGTCAAACCTTCGTATAAAAGCATAATTACGACGAAAGAGGCACTTACCATATTTTCGTTTTCGGGTCAAACTCATTTTCAATGGAAATGCTACGGGCACTTTTCCCCTTGCATTACAATAGCTATTTTTAAAACACTAAGAAGGCTCGACACAACTTGAAACTTTGCTCATAGTATCACCAGGGTCTCTACACATGAACACGAGCACTGAGAACATTGTTTGTGTACACAGAGTTTACTAAAAAGAAGCTTTTTGAGCAACTCACATTAGCAGTAGCTTGTTCCGCTCGCCTCCATCCTGCCAGCCAGAAGTGTCGATCTCTGAATGCAACTTAACATGGAGGACAGTTAAGGTGGACCACTCCTAAAGCTTAGTTCCATGTAAATGCACAGATAATTTGTTGTTTTGTCATTAGCGAAAAACAATATTGACCTTGAAGTTGAAAAAGGAGCCTCATATAAGAAACAATACTAAAATAAAAAGCCGGAAAAGTCACGTGAGATATCGCGTGGATAGTTGTTGCTGGAAGACAGTAGCGTTCCACCTTAACTGTCCTCAGTGTTACGTCGCATTCAGAGATCGATACTTCTCGGCTGCCATGACGGCGGCTAGCAGAACAAGCAACTGTTAACGTGAGTAGTTCAAAAAGCTTCTTTTTAGTAAACTCTGTCAACACAAACAATGTTCTCAATGCTCGTGTTCATGGGTAGAGACCGGTGATACTGTGAGCAAAGTTTCATGTTGTGTCGAGCCTTCTTAGTGTTTTAAAAATAGAGATGTTGATGCTATCGCTAAAGTCCCCGTAGCATTCCCATTGAAAATGAGTTTGACCTGAAAATGAAAATACGGTAAATCTTAAAAGTTCCTCTTTGGTTGTAATTATGCTTTTTTATGAAAGTTTGATTCGGGTACATTCACAAAAAAAGCCTAGGTTGCATTTTTCACTTTAAGTAAATAGTGTAATCATTGTTGTTGTAATTTATAATTTTTTCAACAGAGGTCGAGAAAGGTTAGACTAGCTAACAGACAACAGTTCCCTCAATGAAATCCCCCAATCAGAAACCAGCTGTAGTTTGTGGTCAGTTGCAACATATATACAGTAAAGGCTGCTAACTGTGTAAACTCTGATTCCCTCAAAACAAGGCCTCTTTCTCTCCGTGTGTGTTTACTCTCGCTCAATGCAAGGTTGAGAGTAATTTTGCCTAATAAGCGCTGCAGCTGACTTAAAGACCCAGTGTGCTGCATGTACCGCATAAGTACTTGGACTGTCGGAAGGCTTTGAAACAGCCCCAAATACACAAACGCCCTTCTGACGTGGGGTGAGTGGGGCTGTGTCCAGCAATTTCTGTAACTTTCCAAAAACTTGCAGTCAGACGTTCACGCACTCTTCGGTTGACGAGGCAGCCGGTCTCCAGCTACAACTTTTCATTTGTTACATGACAACATGTGGCACTTTTCATGTGAGCATGCACCATGGGCCGGCTGACTTTTTACCCCACCTTTGAACATGTAATCGCATTGATTTGAACATGTAATTCAAACTACTTGTGTAACTTTTGGTCCACCTCCAGCTCTGCCATAAAATCAGGTACTAAATGCAACCACCTTTATAGGAATGATAACATTCATATGCTAGTATAATTTGTGGATGTCATTTTTTTCCCTTGAGTCATCTCAGTTGGAGGGAAAAGTCTAAAAAATGAAGCATAAAATGGCTCAAAACAGAGAATACAATTTGAAATCTTTAAGTGAATGTCTTGTGGACGTGAAAAGCCGTCTGCACGTCCTCTCTCCTCTGAGTCATGCACATATTCAATTGATTACACCGTACCCGGCTGCATCCCTCTCTGTGTTGCTGTCCACCCTTATCTGTTGTATGTGCTATGTGACTCACCTTTAACCTTTTGTCCTTCTTACTCCCCCCCCCAGAGTGACACATTGCTTACAGCACAGGCCTAATCTCTCCACAATCAATGTGCTTCCCAGCACACAACAATTATCATCTGGTCTTCCTTTCACCCACAGATCCTGCTGCGCCCTTTGTTTGCTGGTTAAATGATTGTGATCATGTTAAAAGACCCCAAGGCTAAAATTAGGGGGGAGAGGGGGGAGAACTTGAGCTTAGTTGACATCCCCGTTATAGAGTACATCGGGACATCTTAAACAGTAGTTCAGACTAGTTGGGGATTGTCAGTCAGATTGGTGCAGTGTCAGCAGTGTTGTCATTCAACCTGTCTTTCATAACCTTCACTGTTTTTTCAGTTTTTCTCCAATCATGCCTATGGGCTACATCAGTAACATGGTCCCACTAAAACCTTAGCAGCTCACATGGATGTGTGTCGTTTTGCAGGATCTATCAGTGCACGCTTCGGCAAGCTCCATGACCTTCTCAGCCCGTGCTCTGAGTGCGCGTTGTACAATCCTTCTTGTAAAACCTTTTCTTTGGTCAGACAGGAAGTTTTTCTGCTGCAAAGCCCTTAAGAAGACAGGTGATGATGGACAAAGACTCTTTTCTCAGCATGTTGTGCCAGATGATGGATACGACTTCTGTGCAGATTACCAGAGCATGTGTCCCGTCTGTGGATACATGTTTTTGATTTTCTTTTTTAAGTATTTTCTTGGCCTTTAATGGCTTTATTGATAGTGACAGTGCCTCCTAGTGAGCAAAGGGACCCAGGCCAGGAGTGGAACCCGAGTCTGCTGCAGAGCCTCGGCACATGGGACGCCCATTCTACCAACTGAGCTAAATGGTGCCCCATGTTTTTGATAAAAAATATTCTCAGTTGCTGTCACCATTTGTTTAGGTTAAGGCAACACAACTACAAATAAATATGGTTCTGGAAATAGATGGGGCAATAATAAATGAATAAATGAGTAAATTAATGGCAATTTGAATTAGAAAGAAAATAAATAGTTGAATTAATTCAAAGGTTAATAAGTACAGAAGCTAACCCTTAAACCTTGAATATCTATTTATGTCACATTCTATTTATTTATAAATGGTAAGATTTATATTCTATATTATTTTAGGTGCATTGGCTGACATATTCATTTATTTATCAAGCTATTTATTTCATTATGTATTTCTGATTTTGTCTTGTTTCTGTCCTCCGTACAAACCTAACCTTGCGCAGTCTGCTTTATTGCAGAACCAACATATGTGCCCTGTGACCTTTTACATCTGCTATCAGAGACATTACCAGAAAACAATTCTTTAGAGTTGGAATGAGATCAGAAGTGTGTAAAGTCATGTTTGGTGTAAATGCGCTGTAAGGTTAACAGTTGTGATAGAGCAGAGTGGCACATCACCACCTGAGCAGCTTCTCGACAGGGAAAAACATTAACACTTAAATTTATTCTTTAGAAACTGATTCATCGAAACAAAAAAGTCTTTAGGGAGTATCTGCCTGCATTTATCTGTGGGTGGGCGGGCTGTCACTTCAGGTTATAGAATGACTCAGTTCAACACTTGAACCACATATTTCCACTGCATATCATTCGAAATGATTCTGCAGTGTGGTCAAATGTGACGTGAGGTCAGTGGAAAGAAACCATCCCTCCCCGCAGGGAGAGATTTATGATTTACAGTTCTCATTAGAATGGACATAAAATATCTCAGATGGGTAAACACACTTAGTGGAGGAGACAGGGGTGAAAAAAATGAAGATTCGACTCGGCTTTCATATAAACCAGACTGAGAGAGGGGGGGTTTAGATGAAGAGGGTGAGAACATGTGCGGAGGGGGAGCGAGGGAGATGGAGAGGGTGTGAGGAGAGGAAGGGGGACGGAGCGAGGGGAGGGAGGGGTCCTGAGGCTTCACGCCAGATGTCCAATCACTCTTTCACATCCTTGGCAGAGCCGAAAGCTCACTAACTAACTGAAGGTGGAGAAGACATCAGCTGTCAGTCAGCACTGTCTTCTGCTCACACTTGGGACCAACGTAGAGGTAGCATTTGGAGCTCCTTTCCTTATATGGGCATAGCATTCCGTTTGATAAGATGAGCCAAGCTGGTGATTTGTCCAGAGTTAATAAGATGGTGATGGGAGCTTGATGAATGTTCTCGCTTTATTGCGGAAATTTGTACTTGAATGATTTGTACTAACAGGGGAGATCACATGGCTGAGATACAAAGTGCTACAGCAACATTCAAGCATATAGTGCTGCTGCTGCTGCTGCTGCTGCTGCTGCTGCTTTAGATAGAAGAGATGGGGCACCAGGGAGAGGAGATGTGAAGACAGTAAAGATGGCAGCACCGACAACTGAACAATTAAAACACCTTTGTCTGCAAATAAACAGTCAGACAACTGTTGAGGCTAGAACATGCTCATCCAATATCCAGCATTCAAGTTTGGAGACATTTGTATGTATTTCTATAGTTTTTTTTTTGTAGCTTATATCAGAAAAAACATTAAAGTTCTACACAATACTCTTGTTTCCCCTGGCTGTGCCACGGCATGATTCAGCAGAATTCCAGAATCAGCTCTCGGCTCTGCTCTTCGGGGAATACGCAACAAGTCCATATTTGACGCAAGTGGACCGCAGCTGCGTCAAAGTACACAGAGAAGGTTGTGCCAGATCAGGGAGTCAGGCAGCAGAATGGCATAGTGCATCAGGTCAATTTTAAAAAAAAAGCCCACTTTCGGCTCTACAGCGCACAAATAAACAAATCAACACACTTAATAGGACACATAACGAAACAATTGAACTACGTAGACTACTTAATCACAAAACAGGCACAAAAATCAAGAAGAAATGAAAGCTGCAAACAGCGATGAACGGGCCCTCGCAGTCCACGCGTGTCGGGGCATGCTGCTGTCGAGGTGTGCCATGTAGATGTGTTCAGATCAAGACCTTCTATATGTTTAAGCAATTTGAAGTAGATGGCAAATTGTATGTGGAAATTATAATGAGTTGATGGTTTTACGGCAAAGCATCAAAATGGACCGTGCCAGCAGGTGTGATGAAGGTGAAAACTTTTGATAAGTTTTGTCCACAGATGCTACTTGCAAAGTTTGTTGCAAATCGGTGAAATGGCCTCGGAGGAGTTGTAAGTTGTAAGTAAGTTTATCATTTTTTCACAGCCGTAGTGGCTCATGGGGAAGTAGTCACCTGAGTTAAATGTCATTCAGACAGATCAGTGTGGAGATATGCAACACTTTGTGTTTTGAGCAAAATGTACAGGAAGTTATTTAAGGAGAGTCCACAGATGCTGTGTGCAAAGTTTCGTGGAAATCAGCGAAATCGCCTGGGAGGAGTTGGAAAAAGTAGGTTTGCGACATTTCGTGAATTTGCGGAAAAGGACGTGGCCTATATCAGCATGATTCAGTGAACGCGTGGATATAAGGTTTTTGAATTTGCGACAAAGTATATGTGAGTTATAAGGCAAATTGCACTTTCCTCGATTATAGCGCCACCTAGTGGTGGAAATGGAGGACGACAATAGATTATGACATTTTTCGGCAGGTGTGACGTATATTCCAAATTTGGTGAGTTTTGGGGCCTGTTGAGGCAGTGAAAAATGCGATCACATGGGACGAAAAAGTGGTAATTCGAAAAAACAATAGGGACCTCGCAGGTCGAGACCTGCTCGGTCCCTAATTATGAAATAAACACAATCTGAGCAAGTCAACAACATCTGGCAGGCATGACGCTCCACTTCTGAAACGCTTTCAGTGGGAAAGTCGTGTGGAGGACTCAACAAATCAGCGGTGCACATGCCAGGTAGCAGAGACGTGCTGGTTGGAATCAGGTGGTTAGCCATTTTAATGCCAGGGGCGTTTTTCTACTACAGCAATTCTAGTGAATGCTGCGGGACCTTTCTTCAGTGTTGACACAACTCTGTGGAGGCAGGTCTGGCTTTGTGAGATGACACATTACACTTTTCTCTGTAAAGCAACGTCTTTGTTTGTGTCATCCAAGTAACTGTAATTCCAGGCTTGTTTATGACAGATGATACGAATGGGGGCAACTGCAATCTTGAGGTTGTTCAGTAATCCTAAAGATTCCAGTGCTTATTAATTTGGCACCTCCCATCCTGTTGTCCAAGGTACTACAGTACGTTCATCAGACAATTCCAAACCTCACAGTGCATGTCCAATGCCAACAGTCAGTGCCAGGAGGTAGTGAGCCCTTTGCCTGACGCTTTGGAGGCTGAGGCTGGATGAGCATTCAGGAGACCAGAGTTTACATCCCATCACAGACTGCAGTCAGAGTTTGAACTTTTTTTTTTATATCTGTAACCTCCAACAAATGCTTTGTTTCCATGAAGAAATGATCAACTCCACTTTGGGAATAAGAGAGACCCTCTTGTCTGATGGTGAGGTTGCAACACCTGTGTTTGATTAATAATAACCAGAGTTCTGCTTGAAATTATGTGCAGTAACCACTTGGCGCAGCAAACACGCCTGGAACGGCTACTCTGCTAGAGTTGCATCAGAAGAAGAGCACCTTGTGTCTCAGTTTAAGTGCATCCAGGCAAACTGGGAGGAATCATCGCATCACATGGTTTTCTAATGAGGATTTAAGAAAACTGTCAACAGTATAATCTGACACGGCTCCTCTGAAAACATGATTAAATGTCACGTTGTTGTCATGATGAAAATGTGCTACCTTTCTGTTCATTTTTTGGCTTTGTTGCTAAAACACAAAAGTCAGATCCAACCTGACCAGCTCTCACCCCAGGGAGGAAGACAGTCGGAATAAGAGCCATCCAGCTTTGATTTAAGGCTGCTCCTGGCTAGTAGCCAGTTGCAGAAAAATAAAATCGACAGAATGGTTCTCAGGTTGCCCAAACAACAGTATATCAGAGACTGTTGTGTACACAGCTTCACAGAGACCTGTCTCCACCACGACGTCTCGGTTCAAGCTGGAGCACTTGGCAGGAGGACGGTGATCTGAGCCGTCAGAGCGCCGGACTACAGTGTGACGAGGAGAGTTGGACTGTTTACATCATTGATGTATGTGCTTACCTGTTTACCTGGTGAACTTGAAATGTGAAGATGCCGACCGCTTTATCATCACCAACCCAGACACAGATTTGGAAAATACTACAGAATTATTTCCTGGGTATATACTTGTTCATTTATACATGTTTATAGCCTAAATAAATCCATATATGTTCTTTGTTCGTGTAGAATGAAGGAGTTACAAACTTTCGTTACTCAACCCGGTGGTGTATAATGACAAATAAATCACATGTGTGCATGCACTGGCTTTAGTCTTGCACATCAGTATGTGTATGCATCATTCTCTGTGAATCCCCAGTACAGCACAGTTTGAATTCCTTGTTCTCAAAATAATTCAAGAATGAAATAATAACTAAACTCTCTACTAATAATCTGGTAATAATGACGACAATGATCATATCGTTTTAAAAGTATTAATCCCGTTCTGACTTAAAATGATGCAAATAATGGAATATCATTCATCAGATGGCTTAAAGTAAGACATAGCTGACCGCCACACAGACGCTAATTAGACATCTTGTATTGCTCTGCCTAATTTAAACTCTTTGTCTGCTTGTCTTTGTCAGCTGGCCGTTTGGCATTATAAAAGCTTGAGTGAGCCATGATCCAATTAGTCAAATCCAGGCCCAGACCAAAGGTTGGCCAGTCACTCAATTCGGTGGGCTTATGTAAGATTGTCTCCTTTGTATGGAGTCAGACAGCGCGGCAGTTGGCAGCTTTGATTGGATAAACCAGCTACAGTACCTGAGTGGACGTTTTCATCCGAAGCACCTGCACTGCATTTCCATAACCACTCCGGGTCTTTAAATGCATTGTGTGTATAAATATGTATGACCCCGAACATTGTCTCCCACTCCGATGTGTGTGTTCAGGATTAATGTCATTAGTTTGATTTTCCAGACATGTGATGACATCAAATCTGGAGATTTTTTTAGGGGCTATTTTTCTAAATTTTAGGGCATTTGTGTGACAACAGACTGTGTACAGTGGATATGTACAATTTACAATAAATGCCTCTCCAGGTTTTACAGATACGTCGTTCTTTCAGCATGACGGCAGCCGGCGTGTAATCCTTACATATACATACACATTGCTTCTATAAACTGCTGAAACCGGAGCACAAGGGGAACGAGAAGAACCTAAACACACGGAGGGAGAGAGTCCAGATACGGCATTAGGCTCGGGTTTGAGAAAGAGTCCAAACAAGCCATCACACGCTGTCCAAATATCTTATCTTATCTTACCTTAATGCCTAATCTCTGCAGTTTGCAGCTCGCCAGCACGAGTGGGATGCTTTTCTGGGGTGGTGGGGGGAGAAACAGGATGAGCGTGGAATGGAAATATTTTTTTTTTTATCATACAAATCAGCTATCATATTTTTTTTTTTACTGTAACCTTGTTGGGTAAGGGTTAGGGTTGCCTTTTGCTCATGATACTGTAAAGTGAACACCTAGCAACCTTCCTTCCCGTGGGCTTATTAATCAAGCCTGGAAAGAGAAAATGAAAACCCTGCCTCACGTGTCAGAGATCATAATTCTGCGTTTGTTTATGTCTGCAATTTGAGGTTACACTTCATCTTTGGGGGGATGTGAGCCAAACGGCTGCGAAACACTGACAGAATATTTAAGGGAGAACAGACATTTTCCATGAGTGATGAGATT
>CAEMYA010000106.1:2646505-2658632 GCA_903131615.1 Diplodus sargus
CAAACCTCACAGTGCATGTCCAATGCCAACAGTCAGTGCCATGAGGTAGTGAGCCCTTTGCCTGACGCTTTGGAGTCTGAGGCTGGATGAGCATTCAGGAGACCAGAGTTTACATCCCATCACAGACTGCAGTCAGAGTTTGAACTTTTTTTTTTTTATCTGTAACCTCCAACAATTGCTTTGTTTCCATAAAGAAATGATCAACTCCACTTTGGGAATAAGAGAGACCCTCTTGTCTGATGGTGAGGTTGCAACACCTGTATTTGATTAATAATAACCAGAGTTCTGCTTGAAATTATGTGCAGTAACCACTTGGCGCAGCAAACACGCCTGGAACAGCTACTCTGCTAGAGTTGCATCAGAAGAAGAGCACCTTGTGTCTCAGTTTAAGTGCATCCAGGCAAACTGGGAGGAATCATCGCATCACATGGTTTTCTAATGAGGATTTAAGACAACTATCAACAGTATAATCTGACACGGCTCCTCTGAAAACATGATTAAATGTCATGTTGTTGTCATGATGAAAATGTATTACCTTTCTGTTCATTTTTTTGCTTTGTTGCTAAAACACAAAAGTCAGATCCAACCTGACCAGCTCTCACCCCAGAGAGGAAGACAGTCGGAATAAGAGCCATCCAGCTTTGATTTAAGGCTGCTCCTGGCTAGTAGCCAGTTGCAGAAAAATAAAATCGACAGAATGGTTCTCAGGTTGCCCAAACAACAGTGTATCAGAGACTGTTGTGTACACAGCTTCACAGAGACCTGTCTCCACCACGACGTCGCGGTTCAAGCTGGTGCACTTGGCGGGAGGACGGTGATCTGAGCTGTCAGAGCGCCGGACTACAGTGTGACGAGGAGAGTTGGACTGTTTACATCACTGATGTATGTGTTTACCTGTTTACCTGGTGCCGACCGCTTTATCATCACCAACCCAGACACAGATTTGAAAAATACTACAGAATTATTTCCTGGGTATATACTTGTTCATTTATACATGTTTATAGCCTAAATAAATCCATATGTTCTTTGTTCGTGTAGAATGAAGTAGTTACAAACTTTCGTTACTCAACCCGGTGGTGTATAATGACAAATAAATCACATGTGTGCATGCACTGGCTTTAGTCTTGCACATCAGTATGTGTATGCATCATTCTCTGTGAATCCCCAGTACAACACAGTTTGAATTCCTTTCTCTCAAAATAATTCAATAATGAAATAATAACTAAACTCTCTACTAATAATCTGGTAATAATGACGACAATGATCATATCGTTTTAAAAGTATTAATCCCGTTCTGACTTAAAATGATACAAATAGTGGAATATCATTCATCAGATGGCTTAAAGTAAGACATAGCTGACCGCCACTCAGACGCTAATTAGACATCTTGTATTGCTCTGCCTACTTTAAACTCTTTGTCTGCTTGTCTTTGTCAGCTGGCCGTTTGGCATTATAAAAGCTTGAGTGAGCCATGATCCAATTAGTCAAATCCAGGCCCAGACCAAAGGTTGGCCAGTCACTCAATTCGGTGGGCTTATGTAAGATTGTCTCCTTTGTATGGAGTCAGACAGCGCGGCAGTCGGGAGCTTTGATTGGATAAACCAGCTACAGTACCTGAGTGGACGTTTTCATCCCAAGCACCTGCACTGCATTTCCATAACCACTCGTCTTTAAATGCATTGTGGGTATAAATATGTATGACCCCGAACATTGTCTCCCACTCCGATGTGTGTGTACAGGATTAATGTCATTAGTTTGATTTTCCAGACATGTGATGACATCAAATCTGGAGATTTTTTTAGAGACTATTTTTCTAAATTTTAGGGCATTTGTGTGACAACAGACAGTGTACAGTGGATATGTACAATTTACAATAAATGCCTCTCCAGGTTTTACAGATACGTCGTTCTTTCAGCATGACGGCAGCAGGCGTGTAATCCTTACATATACATACACATTGCTTCTATAAACTGCTGAAACCGGAGCACGAGGCGAACAAGAAGAACCTAAACACACGGAGGGAGAGAGTCCAGAGACGGCATTAGGCTCGGGTTTGAGAAAGAGTCCAAACAAGCCATCACACGCTGTCCAAATATCTTATCTTATCTTACCTTAATGCCTAATCTCTGCAGTTTGCAGCTTGCCACCACGAGTGGGATGCTTTTCTGGGGTGGTGGGGGGAGAAACAGGATGAGCGTGGAATGGGAATATTTTTTTTTATCATACAAATCTGCTATCATAGTCTTTTTTTACTGTAACCTTGTTGGGTAAGGGTTAGGGTTGCCTTTTGCTCGTGATACTGTAAAATGAACACCTAGCAACCTTCCTTCCCGTGGGCTTATTAATCAAGCCTGGAAAGAGAAAATGAAAACCCTGCCTCACGTGTCAGAGATCATAATTCTGTGTTTGTTTATGTCTGCAATTTGAGGTTACACTTCATCTTTGGGGGGATGTGAGCCAAACGGCTGCGAAACACTGACAGAATATTTAAGGGAGAACAGACGTTTTCCATGAGTGATGAGATTTCCTGTACAAATGGTTTCCAAGTGAGATCACAAAATTGAAGAAAACGTTTAAAGGACCCCGTGTAGGATTTATGGGGCCCTACTTGCAGAAATCGAACTTAATATTCATGATCATGTTTTCTTACGTGTAAAACACACACTGGGGAAGTGGCAAATAAACAACATGAAAAGGTGAAATACTCGCCTGAGAGGTTTCAGTCCACTCCAGCCTGTTAAGATGTATTAATACGTCATAGCAGCAAAGTTACAAATGAACGTACCCATGGAGGCAACGGCAGAACAACAACTCCCATGCTCACAATGACAATGTTTACATGATGGTGTAATGCAGGTGCAGTGTTTACCATGTTTACCATTAGCATGTTAGCACCATAACGTTTGCTCTTTTGCGGCAAACACAAACTACAGCAGGGGCTGATGGGACGTCATCAGTTCTATGGGTTGTCAACCAAAATATCTGACAGACAGAGAAGAGATAACAAGTGCGAGCACACCGTACACAAACACCCTCTTCCTGTTAAAAACGTTTGTGTGTGTGTGTGTGTGTGTGTGTGTGTGTGTGTATGTGTTAGGGTTACGTGGCTCAACACAATGACGTCTACTGTCACATCAGCATTTGAATAGCAAAGGCTAGAGGGGCAGCCATGGGTGGGGGAGAACAACACAGTGGTACAGAATCTGTTCTTCGAGAGGAGCACAGGGTGACACACACACACACACACACACACACACACACACACACACACACACACACACACACACACACACACACACACAAACCAGTATGTCTGGCTTGTTAGCTGATTTGGGTTCTCTGTCTCTCTCTTGTTTATGTTCTTCTACCCTCATTACACTTTAGCAAATTTTAATAAGCTACGAGGATGCCCCCCCCCTCAGATTCCCATTGTTGTGTTTAGTTTCATGGTCCAGGAAGAGGCTTGTTGCTACTGCTCTCTTGTTGACCCCTCCACCTCGGGACAGTAGAGAGGAGGTGAAAATCAACTTAATCTGGACCCCCTTTTCCTTCTCAGCACATTTGGACACAGTTGATCATTTTCTCCCTCCTTTTCTGTCTCTGTGACAGTTTGGGGGACGCTGTCAGTCCCCTCTATAACCCCCCTTCATCCATTTCTGTATACCTCCTCCTCCTCCTCCTCCTCCTTTTTCCCCTCAGCCCCTCCCTCTGTTTGTCCCGTTCCACCTGACTAGCCAATGGGACCAGACGGGCTTGTCTGGACATGGAATGACCGGGGAGTGGGGGGGGGGGGGTCACTGACTGGACAGGACCAAACACCTTGCAGTCCGGCAGCAGCGGAGAGGCTGAGAGTGTGTGAGCCGAGTTAAAGACAGTCAGATTTTTCTCGCTTGTTGACGAACAGGTTGTTTTCAGCTGAATGAAACTTCCCTGCATGCTGTCTCGTCTCAATGGATCTCTATAGCTGTATGTGTGGAAGAGGGGGCTTCTGTACCTGAGACCTCCAAAGAAGACCAAAAAAAGAAGAAGAAGAGCAGAAGATACACAGAGGGAAAGGAAGACAGGAAGCAAGACTCTAAACTCAAAGAGGGAGGACACGAGCCAAGCACATCTGACTCAGACACGGACACACACCCACAGTCCTGCACGATGCCAGCAGGAGGACAGAGGTTTTCAGACATGGAGATGTTAGTGGGGATGGAGGACATGCAAGTGAACACTGCCAGGAGCAGAGCCGGGAGCTGCGTGGAGTTTTACAGCATCAAAGTAAGATTTCTTTGCGCTCTTTTCCTTTACAGTTGAACGGGGGACCGAGGGAGGTTTGATAATCAGCTTCTTATAATAAAACCTTCCTGAGATTCATTGATCATTTTACAGGACAAACAGCAGAATGCTTTTCTACTGGTTGCACCTACTTGTTGCATTTGAGTGTAAAGATTGTCAAATCAGGAATGAAATACTGTTTATTTCTCACTCACAGAAAATGAATGAATAACTTTTGGAAGCAAGCTCATTATTATGTGTGACGATGTATATTGGCTATTCAGCATTATTTTGAAAGCTAGAAATGATGAGATGATAGTATCATCGTACCATTGATAAATATTACTAGTAATTTTCAAAACAGTCAAAACCTGCTTTATAAAAAAGACACACAGAATACTGCGGGCCGCAGGCTGGAAACCAGAGCCACAAGTGTGCTTAATCCTCGTTTCATAACTGTGGACTCTGTGGGTTTTCATGCTGATACAAATCTCCACAATACAATAAAGTACACATAATGTCGGTGGTATTTAGGAGGATAAGTTCAACCGTTATTACAACCACTTCACTGTGCCTCTGTGAAAGCCAGCAGACCAAAAGAGATTTGTATGTGATTGCAAAGAGCTGAGCTGTTCGAGGAGGGTCTGAGCCTCGCTGCCAGATGCTCCAAACGCTCAGCGTGGTGTTTTTTTCCCCCAGTTCTGCCTTGCATTGTCCTGCGACAGGTATGTGCTTAATTAGCAGAGAGGAACAGTGTTTGTGTTGGGCGACACTTACGTTAATGCTGCATGACTAATGTGTGGTTTCGGATGGAGCCACCTCTTCTTCTGTGTTGGAGGAAGGTCGATTCAGATTTGATGAAATCTAAAATGTTAAGCAAAGCGCTGAACATCCAGGATATCACACTCATCTCACAGTGCTGTGCGTTAAACAGAGACACAATTATGTAGACAGTATGTTCAATCTGTTATGCAACGCACCCTGCTAACTGTGAATCTACAGTACAAGAGCAGACTTTTAAATGGCTTTTTTTTTACTTTGTGTTTGCTACTTGTGTCCTCAGGGGAACCTGAGCAGGTGCACTGTGATAAATTGCCACTATAACGTTGAGTATTTGATGGTTGTTGAAACACTTCACGGCAGTCAGCTGATACACGGCTGTTAGAGTCAACAGTGGACTATGAAAACAAAGTGATACCTGATGTACTGTAGTTTCAGACACGTTTTTGGCCCCTGTGGAAGAGATACCGCCGAACTGAGTTCAGGTGCTTGTGAAGACGTCTGCTTATGATCAACACTGGCAGCAGTCAACCAACACTTCTCTAAGGCCGGCCAGGCAGCCGTCCAACATTAATGCATCTGTCCATCTGATTCCCGTTAGAAAGAAACACTGGCTATCGAATGTTTTTATATTTTATGGTTGCATGTAAAGATTATTTATGACTGTGATTAATGATAAACATGGAATACCGCAATGCTCCCTAAAGGGTTTACACTGATGTAGATATTTATCAACCTACAAAACCCTAAAGGCTATCTGAGAGTTTAAGGAGAGATGTGACCGCAGTGTTTTAACAGGCCGGTGGAGTGTTGAGGTTATTCTGTAAATCTCTGGATGTGTTATGTGCACGCACATTAAATGTGGACTGATGGGATTACAGAGGTGTAAGTGTGAGTCAGTGTGTACAGTAGGAAGTCAGGTGGCATCACGTGAGGTGGCTCACAGACCGGACAGACGCAGAGGAATGCTGTTTTTGTGTGGAGGGAGACCGCTGGCCCTTTGTTCAGAAACCTGGCTGAGGGGCTGCTGCATAATACGTTTCTGTGAAGCTAAAAAGCATTCGTATTAGTTAACAGATAGCACAAATACATGGATTTGGTCTTTTGAATGTCAAAATAAGCAATCGTTAATTAGATTTTGCAGAATAATTCAATAATTCCTTTGGCAGTGGCCTATAATAGTGATGTTGCATCACTTCATCTCCTACTTCTGCTTTGTGACGCCGTCTCAAAGTTCGTAAAAGAACAGTTAAAGATTTTTCGTTCACATGCATTTCTAGTTTTATATCTTACACATTTTTCACCTATATATTTTGATCATGATTCAATGAAATGCTATTTTAGGTTTTTGGGTGAACTAGTAGCCTCATTCTGGCAGATCCGCTGTTGTCCTTTGTCTAAGCTCAACAGGTCAGTGCTGTAAAGCAGCACGCAGGCAGCCGGCAGTGGCATGTCCTCAAAGTGTCCCACTTGGCTGCGAGTTCACTGTTTATCGTTGTTGTTTTTAAACTCCTCTCTAAAAATCACTGGAGGTCCCGGCCGTAAACATCTCGCACCTGAAACACAGACGCACTAATGATCTCCGATGACTTCATGTGCCCTATGGTGGAGCACACTACGTCCGCAACGATCCACTGCTGTGTTGTTATCAGCACAAACAATAAAAAAAAAAAGCCCACAAAAACATGCAATGTGAACTAATCTGTAGCAGATCTGTGGAAACTAATAACTCCCATTCACTGAGTGTGTTATTTACAATTAAAGCACAAGTTGGAGTGAGTGATTAGCACCTTACAGATGTATTGGTTGGCTGATATTATCAGCCGATATTGGCCCATAACAGATAAGTCGGGATTTACATTTTTGTTGCTGTTATGCGCAGTTGGGAAAAATTATGATGCAGAAAAAGTTGCTCAGGGTGATTTATGATCATTACATTCTCAGTTTAGTTTACTGTTTCTGTCCACTGATGTCATTATAGACAATAAAGTTTATTGTTTAACTATAAAATATCCTGCCTCCATCACATATCTTGGTCACAAGTTTAATGGATCATTGCAAAAAATCCCCAACAACGATACCAGCAGCGCCCCCCGAGATACGGTTAGGCTCTATAATTTATCCTTCTGCCATGTTAGCTGCCTGTCACTAACTGAAGCATATGTAGTCTTACTTTATTAATGTTGTCATTAAAATCAAATGTTGTTTTTCTCTGTGAACCTTTGAATCAACAGTGTGTTCAGCTCCAAAAGGCAGGAAAAACTGTAGACTGATCCTGACCTGACCCATCATGGACTCACTCTTTTCCTAATATCAACATTTCGCCCAAGTACTATGAAGCACATGCAGCTTACATCACTGCTTAATTGTTCCAGTGAAATTTGAAAAAAAGAATAAGCACGCTCTTGAAACCTGTTTGAGTTCTGTAAACCATTTCAGTCAACAGGCAGTCTGCATCTTGTCAAACGTTTATAATTCTTTTTACACCATGAAGTGACTGTTCATGCAGTGGCTGCCTGGACTTACGCATGATTTGTAGTTAGGGAGCTGAACCTTTAATACTCTGGCTTCAACATATTTGAGCAGGTAGAGGAGGAAAAACCACGGAGAAGGTTGTGTGACTCAGAGGTCAGTGTGTGTGGGGAACGATGGTCTGTTTGTGTTCAACACAGCCCAGTGATGGTATGAGCCTCGGGTCTGATGCTACATCAGATATACAGCCATCAACATGTGTGCACGCACACACACGCACACATGTATGTGCATTAAGAGTTTGAAGTTCAGAAGCCGTGAAGCTCAGTATATCATTAAAGTTATCTCCTGAGTCCTCCAGGTATATCATTACTGCCCCTAAGTCATAACAGATCAGGCCATACTGATGTATATGTATTTAGACATGTATGGTGCCTGTGTATATATTCAGCCCTGTGTGTGCTTGTGTGTGTGTGAGGGTTCAGGGGTTAACAATTATGCTATATGAGGGTATGCGATTGTGACTGATTTAATACGTGTACAGTGTGTGTGTGTGTGTGTGTGTGTGTGTGAAAGATTTCCTCTGAGGATTTGATGTTTTATCTCCCCACTGTGTCCTTGTTTGATGGGGAATCCCACCAGAGTCTTGAAAAAAAACCCCAAAAAAACAGAAATCAAGTCACATCTTTGAAAACCATGACCTTCAGATGTTTCAGAGCTAAAGCTTGGTGTGCTCGTTGGGAAAAGATGGAGGGGGGTGGGAATGTGTTTGATCTAGGGGGGCTTTGTGTTTTAGCATCAGTGCTGTAGGGTGTTTATCCGAGCTGCAGACTGAGACTTTGGACTCAAGTCATTCTGAGGTCACACAAATTAAGACTTAACACTTGACTAGAAATCGACTGCTGTAAGACTCGACTCCCTGAAGACTTGAGAACAAAAACACTTTGACCTGATGAAAATCCAAACAATGAATAAAATGTCATCAGGCAGGTCTTGTAAAGCCATACACCTCGCTTGGTAATGTAATATAAAGTGATTTCCCCATCGTGATCAAAGTGGGACCCACCATTGTTGAACCATTGAGGATCCATTTCAGATCCAAGCACTCTGTTTCCTGATCAACTAGTGTTTTTCTCTCAGCTTCCTCCCATCATGGGTGGCCATGATGCCTCGATGCACCCTCCTTGCATGTCCTCATCAGAGCTTTGCTTCCTTAAAGAGAACAAGAGCAGGGGATTCAACGTCAGGGTGCATTAAGTTTCCACGGCTTCAGTTGGCGGTTATGACACGGCAGGTTGTGAAGTCTGAGACGTCAGGGTGGCGGCAGAAGGTATTAGGCCAGCTGTAAGAGGAGGGATTACGTCCTGCTCACCCTGGGTTCCCAGGTTAGAGAGCAACAGGAGGAGGAGGAGGCGACACTACAGGGTAGAGACAGAAAAAGGGAGGAGAGGACCAGGTTAGTGTTGGTAGTTAGAGAAGGGAGCAAGGATAGGACGCAAGGAGGGACAGGGATCAAGTTTTTGATGAGATGGCATCTGACAGGTTTTGGCCGACCCTCCTATAACTTTTACAACTACAGAGAGAGAGGTAGCTCCCTCTGCTGCCGTGTCCATGAACCGATTCAGAACAGCCTGAACAAAAATGGACAGACTGCACCTTTACTTACTCTGAAACATTTAATCACAGTTACAGTGTCTAACATATCGAGTATTTAGCGGCATGTAGAGGTTTTAGATTTAAACTCTTCTTACGCTCACCCCTCCCTTTCTGAAGACGTTGGAGAAGCTCTTGAAGCTACGGTGGCATTTGCAGACAAGAAACTAATTCAATTAATATGGACTTGTTCACAACAGCGGTGAGTAATTCGATATCTAACATCGAAATATTCACATTCACATTCACATTTTTTTTTAATGAGCAGTGATGTGCAGACTTCTCTGAGAGGGACATTCTGAGGCTACTGTGCCAATATTTAATGTTGTACGTACTAGCATTACTTTTCAACGAAACTAATGTACTGCTAATAAACATCATACATTATCTAGATTCTGTATCATTAGCAGCAAGGGGAAATATATATTACGGTCAGTTGTAATCTTTAACATTACTCTTACCTGTCCAGCAGGTAGCGTCTTACGGTTTTCATTTTTTTCAACAACAATTCCCGACACTGTGATTTATAAATATGATCTGCCATACTTACTGCCGCTTCTCACTATACAGTTTGGTTGGCAGGAAACAGCAGCCACGCGCTCTTCTTCTTCTTCGTCTTCCAACCTTGGTCATTTCCAGGGGCCACATGAAACATGAAAGGCCCTCACTAGTGCTAGTTTGTCTGTTCAGAGCTACTGTAGCAACATGGCTGTGCAACAGCGTCCTCTGTTGAACGGGGACTGGCTCCCTATGTAGATATAAGCCGTCATTCTAAGGTTATGAAAACACAACTCTTATATTTATTTTTGGGTGATTATACACTAATTAAAACATACTTGTGAGTATAATATTCCATTCCTGCCAACTCTGCTAGATGCCACTACATATTACACACTGTACACTGTAAAAAAATAAAGAGAAATTGCCCACTTAACCCTGATCATACCATAGCTGTCCACAGGGGCCGCCAGAATCACCCATAAAAATGACATACTTTGAGCAGCTTTAAATAACGATGATGGACCTGTCTGATGATGTACTCATGTTTTAAACCCTCACAGGATTTCAAGACCTTCCTCTCTGTTCACTTGTGTGTTCTCTAATAATGTTGTTGTGAGGCTTCACAAGTGGCTTTGTATGGTCTTACTGATAAGGGCATTACCATGCATGAGATACATACGTGAAGTTCCCACAGTCTTTATCATACCAGCAGGGTATTATATCTTTACTTGTAAGAGCAGTGTGAAGCAAAGACTTTAGGCAGACATAGCTCCATGGTGGCTAGCAGAGCAACCATTATTCCATATACATATGTTGGCGGTGTACTTTTTCTTCATCACTGAGGTGGTGTGTCTTTTGACTTGTTGGTTTTTGCATGCAGGGTTTTGTTTCTTTACATGTTACGAAATCCAGAAATTAAGGGTGTTGGGGATCAGTAACCACAATGTAAACTTTTGTTCGTTTAACAAAACATTTTGTCATCCAACGCAGCACGATGACTTTACTGCAAGATGGAGCTGCATCCTGCAACTTGCATGTATGACTGAGTACAGTGTTGTGCCTGAACGCGTTCATATTTTGGGCGAACGTGAACTGAACGTACTGTATTCTGCCTGATGAACGTTGCTGTGAACTCGTTAATTCTGGCGTTTGTGAACGGCGCGTTCTCACAGTTTAACTTCATTCAAGACAGTGCCAGACTTCCATCGAGCCTTCCAGGCGAAAACCGGCTAAAACCCACCCTGAACAGGCCTTAATATGTAGCGGAAAATCACCCAATCTGGCTGTAAAAAGGATGCTGGACGAGAGGTTTGTGCAACTCGCTTTACTTTCGATCAAAACAAAACGTAACTATTTCAGACAGAAACAGCTGCATACCAAACATGCAGTGAGGCATTACCAAACGAACACAGATTAATTTGTCCTGAACGGACAGAACACTGGCAACACCAGCCTCCACAGAGGCGCACCGCCGCATGTATCATCAATGTGCTCAGCATGGAGGCAAAAACAAATGAAGGCTTCACATCTGTTTTTTTTATTGTGATATATCTAAAAAGTTCTGGAGTGATGTTGAATCTCATTTTTTTGATGCTGCTAACTCTGTCCATTCTCTTACCCTGAAACATGTTATTTGCTACTATGTTAACCCAGAAGATAATGCTCTTGAACACATGATGAACTTCTTCTGGAACTGAGCTCTTAACTTTAATCTCTGATTTTGTTAAATAACAAAAAAGTAATACCTTACTGAGTCATTATTAAAGGTTTTCCCTGAAGCCACTGTCTGAACTATCTATTTATTTATTATTTTATTTTATTTTTCCCTTTCTTCTTTATTTACTTACTTATTTATGTATTATTTAATTTGTAATTTTTAATTTGTACTCTATCCTGTACCACAAACCTGAAACGGCACATTGAACTAAAGCACCCAGCGAGCCTTTCAAGGTCTGTGCAGGTGAATAAAAAATCAAAAGACACGGCAACAGTGAGCCAGAACAGATCCTCTACCACCCAAACTGCATTAACCGCATACAGTAGCGGCTCCGTTGTCTTCATCACCCAGACACAGCCAGACAACCTGGTTTTGCAGAATATTGTGGGAGAGCTGCAGTTTCAGTGTTAAAACTGATCAAATAATAGCTGTCTGTGGTTCTATATGGGCTGTGGCAATCATTTTGAAAAACAATAGCTCGCATCAACCTATTGAAAAAAAAAAGAACTATGAACTTGTTCATTTTTGGGACTGTGAACTTAGTTCAAAATTTTGAACTATGAACTATGAACTTAACTAGTTCATTTAAAAATTTGTGAACTGAACTTTGAACTAGTTGTAGCACTGTTGATATTAGCAGATAGCTAGGACTAGTTGATAGGCTCGGAAAAGCAGTTTTTAAGACTAGCACTCAAAAATAACAGACCACAGACCATGAGGTAAGTTGGAACTGCCAGCAAA
>CAEMYA010000106.1:2684805-2702305 GCA_903131615.1 Diplodus sargus
AGCCAGCGATGACAGTATAGTTTGCCTATGGAAATAATCTGGGCAGCCAGAGGGGAGTCAGGTAGTACCAGGGAACAGACGGCCGGCAAAGAAGACGTGAAGTCGGTTTGATTTTTAAAATACTTTCGTTACTTCAGTCTTTCTGCACATCCGTGTGCCTCCTGTCAGGCATAGCGTGGACAGGATGATGGCATTTATCTTTGGATTTTACATCAAAGAAGTTAAAATTTCTTAAATTGATCGAGTGATTCAGTTCTCAGTAACAATGAATTACGCATGCAATTTGAAATGTGTGACTTGCTTTTTTAGCTCGTTTCGAGGTTTTTCCATCTTACAAAATAAATTATTAATCTAATTTCTGGTGGCAGCACCTACTTTTTCAGCAAATATTAACAAGTGTGACTATTTGCAGGTTTTAGCTTGAGGATTTCTGTAAGAACAGAAAAACACAGACTCATGTCAAATCATCAGCACTAAAATTGGGTTAACTTGAATATAGCTGGCCAAAGTTTATTCATTGTTTCTTTTTCAAGAAAACATGTACAGAAAAAAAACGTTATTATTGGAGTGTAAACATTAATAAATATATCCCTTAACTTTCATATTTCCTGCTGTGTTTGTTGCAGTAATTAACAAAAGCCTCCACTGTGGGCCAGGAGATGGTACAGATTGGTGTGCAAAATGACGTATCTGCAATTTGCATGATGACACACATTCACTCTCTCTTTTACTCTCTCTCTCTCTCTCTCTCTCTCTCTCTCTCTCTCTCTCCCAAACACACACACACACACACACACACACACACACACTGAGCCGTCAATTGTTGCTTGTCTGGAAGACCTTTATCTGGGAGAAAGAGGTCAAACTACTCATGATGCCATCCTCCGTGTCTTTTGGCCACACACACACACACACACACACACACACACACACACACACACACACACACACACACACACACACCATCTATGAATCACTGTCACATCTCTGACTCTCCTCTTTAACTGTGTTTTCATCCCAGTCAGAGTTCACATGTTGTGTAAGGAACAAAGCCGCGAGCTGACGGTTTCTTCTCCAGCCAGCAGCCCTCTCTGTTCATTCACTTCTTTTTTTTCGCTTCGTCTTGGATCGATGCCATAAAAACTTAAAATGTGTTGGAGTCAGATTTACCACCTCGGGCACATCAGCTGCAGACAAACAGATGATACAGAAAGACACACAAACACACACAGAGTCCTTCTCAGGGTTATTAATAAAGCCGAGCAGATGGACGGACTTATATAAGCGTGTGTCACTGCTGCCCTGAGGGACTCAGTCTGCTCGGAGTAGAGGTGATGTCAGTCGAGCTGCTGGCTGCATCAAGGTCTTAACAGATGAAACTGAATGACAGAGAAAGAGAAAACATTAGTTGAATGGATGAGTGACGGCTGGAGAGAGATTTAAAAAAAAGATGGGAAAGTCAGCAGTCAGCAGACTAAAGGAAAGATCGCCAGGGACAAAGAGGAGAGAGAGAAAGTTGCAGCTGTTTGTCCAGCTGTTGTCGTCAGGGTGTATATTTACAGGTGTGTGTGTGTGTGTGTGTGCATCATGGTTCTCTCCATGACTAAGACTTCACTTATTTTGGTCATCAGTTGTGCTTGAGTATTGATGAATGGTGCGGCTCACTAAGTCCACTTGTCTCTGGTGCCGGAGTTTCATTTGGACCAGTAACGCCACATAAGTGGTTTCTATTTCTGATGCCGATGTTCTTAGTTAATTTTGTAACTTTGTAAAATCATTTCTTAGACCATACCTATACGGGGGGACTATGGAGTTATCAACTGATAACAAATTTGAATTAATGATCTGAGTCTGAGGCTCAGAAAAACAACCTTGTTCGGAAAAAATGAAGATTATGATGATTTTTCAGTGTGTAATAATTGTGCTCTATGTGGAACAATTGACATGCAGACATCAACATGCAAATTAATTGCACAAAAAAGACGGCCTCAGTGTGTTAGATCCTTAAAAGTGCGTGAGATCTAGTAGGGAAAGAGCAGATACGATAGTTAATTAGCTAAAAGTAATTGGTAAACTGTTGAAATCGGCCACTAAAAGCGACGGATGATTGGTTCACCACTTTTACCACTCTGTGCTGCGGTAGCACAAATGCAATCTTGACCAAACATTAACTGCTCCATCGTCTGAAAATATCGTTACATCCAGTTTTATATCGACTTTTATATGATTAATAGTTAAATGAGATTCAACTTGACAGAAATTCAAACGTATGCATTTGAAACTGGCGGTGTTGATGAGAGTGCAGGGTCGTCTGATGGATCTGTGGGTGTGCATCTTATTAAAAAGGTTAAGAACGGGTCTGGTCGTTGGATAGAGAACTGTGTGATGTATCGACCTCTATGTACTAATCATTCCGGATGCCGCTTGATTATTCATGCTGGGACATTAGTATGCGGTGTTGTGTGGTTCATTGTACACCGGCCCCTCATTGTGTTCCAAAAAAGTCAACAGTTCTCCCCACACAGCCGCGCCTCTACAAAGGCGGCCATGTATGCGCGGGCAGGCTGAAGACTCAATTTATCAACATCACATGACGTACAATGGAGCCATTAGCTGCCCATCCATCAGATTCAAAGGGCGGCCGGCTCAGCTGTCAATCTCACATTCAGGAGGGAGGGATGTGTGGTGAATACGGAAGATGTTGTCTTTTTGGGGGCAGCGGGATGTGAAAAGGGCTTTACAGGAAAGGTTTGTCCGTTTGCATCTGTGTGTGTGTGTGTGTGTGTGTGGGCTCTGGTGACAGGAGCATTTCCCGGTTCCGTGTTGACAATAAGAACAGAGGAGGACGTGTTGATGAACTGAGTGGGGATTTCTAAGACTTTTTGCTCTGTAATGGTGAGCCTGAAAATCCTCCAAACGTCCCTCTGCGGTGGTCTTTTAGCCCTCTGCAGTCCCCCTGCAGTCGCATGTGACACAACATTAAGAGGGCACTTACTGCCGTATTGAGAAAAGCCACAGATGGTTTCACATGCCGAGAACAGAGGAGAATCATTTTGAACCCTATGAACATGTTAGGATAGATCATGATAAAAGGGACAGGAAAAATATGGAGGCTTGTCACACCAATAATGACGCTTTGCATGTTGTTGCAAAGAAAGAAAGGAATGCTTATTTTATAGCGCTGGCAGGGTGCGTGATTTATGTACAGCATGCCGCATGGAAAATATTTTCTGTTCTCCAGGAACAATAGATGGTTGTTTTGCAGTTGCAGATTTCACAATTGTTACTGCCGCACAGTGTCATGTTTTTAATACAGTATGAAGTATTAATACGATGAGACACGATCCTCGCGTCCCATCCATCAACCGTTTTTTACCCTCAGACGGTGCCTCTTGCTGGGCGACCCGTCCCACTGAGGATCAGCGCCTAATTGGTTGCATTCATCGCTGTTAATTGAACTGACTCGGCCCTCTTAGGATTTATTTTTGGATGACACACAAAAGGGAAGCACTCCAGCGAAGTGGTCTGTTCTTCATTAATTAATTGCGCAACCAATCAATTACGCAATGAAGCTGGACGGATTTCGGGTGCATGAAAGAATCCAAGCCCCCTCCCAGAAAGACTTGGACCACTTCTGGATGCCTTGTTGGAAGTGTTACCAGCAGAATTGTGTGTGGCTGTGTGCGGGCCTCCTGGGTACTGAGGATATTCATGTGTACGAGGAGGGAATGAGACAGAAAGTATGTTAAGACGTGACTGTGTGCATGCGTGAGAGTGCGCATGTTTGTGTACACGTAAAGGCCGAGACAGAGACAGAAGTGTGTATGTGTGAGTGTGAGTGGAGATTCAGCTCTTTTATCTGGGTAAACAGGAAAGGATGGTGCCCTCCAACTATTTCCTCTTCCTCCCAACATTTCCCCTCTGTTTTCATCTGTCCATCAGCGGCTCAGATTGACAGCAGGGAAACAGATACGAGGCACACAATTTGAGTTTGAACAAACAAAAAAAAAAAGATATCGCTGTCACAGGCGAGAAAGCCAGACATGATCTCAATAGAATGTTCGAAAACAGTAGTGATCAGTGCTGTATGGGGAAAAGAAAAAGAGGAAACAAAAGTGAACAGGACAGGACAATATAGAGAAACAAGACAAACTTAATAAAAATACATAATATGCAAATAATAAAGCATCAATCAGTTGCCGACAAACGACTGCACCACAAGTCCAGAAGTTCCGCCTTAATTTATCCTTGATTATATGTGCAGTTTCAACTCTGAGGAATCAGCACAGGAAATGCAGGAAATGATAAGGTAAATATTTTAATGGGGATTTGAATCAGGCTATTTGGGCTGTTAAAGTCTTGCAGCCTTTCTAAGTTTGGCTCATCACAACATGGCTTCATTTTAAAGTTGCTGCTGCACTGTTACTCCACTCTCGGTACTCTCTGGGAAAATCCCCCGGTACCGTAAAAACACTGGGGTACGTAGAGTCAAATACAAAAAGATCAAGGTTATAGCTCATTTTAGAATTTTCTCTGCAACCACCGAATCATTGGATGATTGAACGTTGACTGCAATTTGTAAGCTAACTTACATTAGCTATGTATTGAGCCTTTTTCTGTGATGACTTATTGCATGTTCACACAGTTTTGCAATTTACAGAGCTGCTCTAGTCTTCCACTGATGGTCACTCAGCAGCAGTACTGTCACAGTTGATATGGGCGCAGTGCCCTGCTCAAGGGACATTTTGTAGTAGTTGTTTACGATGATGAAGAAAACGTGATTATTTGCAACCCATCTCTCTCTCCCATATATAGCTGCTTGAGGCAAATTTGCAATATCGTCTTATATAACTAGAATAGACCTACATTTGAGTCCAGTCACATCCACTGTTGGGGTGCAAACATAATTGTTTGGTAGCATGCCTCAACAACACATCCAGCTCACATCTTTTCTCCGAGGATCAATAGTTTATTTCATCCTTTGTGTGTCTGTCTTGGTTTTTTTGTCCCCCAGGGAAAGCTGCATGATGCCAGTCAGCCCAGAGTCCTGTCCCCTTGTCCAGGCCTTCCTGGCTGAGTGTCCGGGCCGTGTGTTCCTGGGTCATGCTCAATCACAACTGAAGACGGGCCTGCAGACCCAAGAGAGACACCTCTTTCTCTTCACTGATACTCTGCTCGTTGCCAAGGCCAAGTAAGTGTCCTTCTGTGAAATGGCAGAGAACGGACAAGCGTCTGTGTGTGTGGTTGTTTGACACAAGCAGGAAATTATAGAGCAGAATACGTTTGAGATTCAGAGCAGCAACATTTCGTCGGCTCCTTGTTGTCTCTCTAAAGCTAATAGGAAAAAAAATACGTTTGTCCGTCCTTCTGCTATTTTCCCTTCAATTCTCCTTCCTTTACTCTCTTCTTTCACTTCCCCCTCCCTTATTTTCTCTCCACTATATAATTATTTCTCAGCCAATTAAATCCATATGAAGCCTGGCTCAGATCAAAGCCACACTGGCCTGCAGCACGGGGCTCCCCACCCACAAACTGCAACACACACAGTCAAAAATAGAAACTTAAAGACCACATATATGTTTTTGAAGTCCACAAACACACATGCATGCACTAACACACACATATAAACACATAGACATGTTGAGAGGGTAACAAAGCTCTGTGTACTTTACTTACTGTACACACACACACGACACAGCAGGACCTCTGTGGTCATGTGCCAGTGGGCGGAGCTGACCCCTTCCAGCGCAGAGCAGACGCTGTATAATTGGCTATTACATTGTGGCTGAACACAGGGTGACTTGGAGGAATGTGTTGGTATGTGCGTGTTTGCTGAGGAGAAAGAGGAGAGGTTAAATGATGCGTGTTTGTGTGCTTTTATATCTGGGTAACAGCAGGGGGAGAGTGTGTGTGTGTGTGTGTACGCCACATGTGTGCGTTTGGAGTCTGTCCCTCTGTAATCACAGATGCAGCCGGTGATAAATAAACTTCTACTGAGCACGCCTGGCTTACAGTGCTGAAAATAAAACCAGCTCTTTTAATAATTCTCATCTATGTAAAGAATTTCTTGAGGGACGACCATATGTGATGGCCAAATGGAAGAATGCTTTACGAAAGAAAAGTAGGTTGAAATAGACGGGGACCCCAGTTTGTTCCCTGTGGAACACCTTGATAAGGAACTTTTAGGTTTTTATTTTTACAAAGTATTATAAGTAATATAAGTAGTATTTCTACAGTATTTTAAAAAGAAACCCTCAAGGCTTCTCTCATGCAAAGATTTCTAGTTGTTTAAAGGTTTAAGGAATCAAATTGATACTCAAAACGAATACAAGGCAACAAGTGGCTCGAGTAACAGCTTACTGCCCGTAGCTAGTTAGTTTAGTAAGGGAGTACGGTAGTGCTGGTGTTTAGACTGGGATGGGTTGGGGATAGCTGGTTAGCATGCTAAATTATACCTGTGCAACATAATACATTGAATTTCAAAAACTGATGAATTTATTACATTTTAAGCCAATTTAACATTACTGCTGGTTGCATTCACTCAAATGTGACACGCTTTTTCTGTTTTTAATCACTGTAAATTAAATTAAATTAAAAAGCAACAAGGAAATGTCATGCCAAGCAAGGGGGAAGTGTGCAGGGTATTTTTTTACTGTTTTCTAGAGACAAAGACAAATTACAGACAATGAAAATAACTCTTAGCTGGAGCTCTAGTCCGGTGTCACAATGTGTCAAACTGTGTTGTCTGCAGGTCTCCCACTCATTTCAAAGTGAAGGCCCAAGTCCGAGTGTGTGAGATGTGGATGGCCAGCTGCATAGAAGAGGTGTGTGAGGGAAGCACCAGCCCGGACAGGAGCTTCGTCATGGGCTGGCCCACCTGCAACTATGTGGCCAACTTCAGGTACACACATTCACACACACAGAGCAACTCCTGGAAAGTGAAATACACTTTGTAAGATTATCTTAATTTGATCAAACAGGAGGAATTCAATACCACTTCATTTCCTCTTATATAACTCCATTCAGTACATCTGCTTGCATTGCCCGACAGTTGTTAACGCCAGGCACGCTAAATGTATTTCTGAAATTCCTATCTGAGTCACTCCAGTGCACTTCTATAAGAGTACACTGTGTTCTGAGGCGGTAGTGCACGCTAGGGACGGGAACTAAGAACTGAACACGAAACCACAAAATCCCTAAACCCTCAAGCGCAAAGGCAGTTCCCAGTCGTAAAGCTGCTCGACCCAACTGCAGTAAGGCAGTGTAGACACACACACATGCGCAACAAGCACAAACATGCAACACACATGCAAATACATTCATATATGCCGTGCTGTTCATTTGAAGTTCGTCGATGGCGCTCGCGCGTTCGTCCTTAAACACACCCACTCATTACATTTTCCATCAGAGGGAATCCAGTCATAGCTCGAGGTGAAGTCTGTGGTTGTTAACAGGCGGAGTTACATAACAGAGCAAAACAGACTAATGCTTTTAAAATGATTTACTCTGATGATGTTTTTATCTCTCGTCACTCTCTCTCCAGCTCTGAGGAGCTCAAGGACAAGTGGTTGGCACTCATCAAAAGGTAAATGTTTAGTTGTTCCCCTGCTGCTTTGCAATGGGTTTGTTTTGGTGATTAGCTCACAGATCATCTTACAAATCAAATTGTCCTTACGGGGCAGCAAAGTTTTGATTTGGATGGAACAGTGGTGATTAGACAGAAGCCTGTTTATCGTGAATGAGAGTAAACACAGAGTGAATAAACAGGAATTGGCATGCCAAACAGAGGTTATGCAATGAATTCATCAGATACAGTGGAAATGAATACCTACAACTATTATATGATGAGATGAATTATTTCATTTTTTGCAGCTCCAAATGTTTGTCTCCCATTTCAAAGGTCTGAATGGGCCGTATGGACTTCATTTATACTCAAATGACATCTTTCCTTTGTTTTTCCCCAACACAGTCGGATAGTTGAGGGTAAAGAGAAGGACGACCCCAAGACTATTCCTCTGAAGATATTTGCAAAGGACATCGGAAACTGTGCTTATGTAAGAACCTCTTCTTTCCTTGTATTGCTTCAGTCAGCACAAAAATAAATATTGTTTCGATCATCTGGTCTGTCACTAAGTGGGTAATTAATGACCTTGCACGCTCCCATTTATGTAACATACAAGCAACCAGACATTTCCATAAAATGTTTCCACCAGGCCAAGACGCTTGCGGTCAGCAACAATGACAGCACCACCGATGTCATCCGCATGGCTCTGCTGCAGTTTGGCATATCAGTGAGTAACCAATGACCGCTGTTGATGCGCTTGTGAGACTTTGCTTGTCTATGTTCAGTTTATGTTTTCAATTTATTTTTATGGCGGTTTTAAGGTCTAGCTGTCAGTATGTCACTAATTAAAACAGTTTTTTTGTTTCATTACATTTATTTATGTATTTATGTTATTTATTTATTACATGAATTACTCTAGAAATTCAATCCGTTGGCAGACTGGATTTGGGACTTGCCTTGACATTGGGTCTTGCTTGAGACATGGACCAAATGACTAAAGTGTCTGATATCCAGTGATTATACTCGATGTGACGATGTAAAACGTAGCCTAAACTGTAGATTAAGGTTTGTTAAACATCAGCACCTGATTGCTGGAAATATCAGCAAACAGCAGTGGCTGAAGGTCCAAACCAGTCTGTATTATAGCAGCATTTGTAGAAGCATATTTACACCACAGATGTGCATGAATGAATGTCAGCAGCCGGAAAAGAGGCCAGATTTTTCTTTTAGATGTGAGATAAAACCCGATTCTCTTCTTTCTGTCTTTCTAGGGCTGCGTTAAAGACCACCGATTGTGGGTGAGCTCCAGTAAGGACGACCCTCCATACCCTCTCATTGGTGAGCCCGCCTGTCATTGACTGATTATGTAAAATATGTTTGGAGTTAGTTAGAAGAAACTACAATTTTACCTTTTTGCATTATAAGCAATGATAATTCACCTACTAGCAAAGATAATTATGATTGACTCCAGTACGAAAGTGCACATCAGTGTGCATGTATGTGCACAATTCTATCATTCATAAATGCATTAGACAACAAACCTCCCGTCTCACTCCCCCCATGATGAGTACTTTGGAATACCACAGCAGGGGTCAGTACTCTATGAGCATCTACTGTGCAATAAAAAACTCAACATCTGGGAGCGTTTCAGGGCACTTAATCTTTTATCGCAGTGGTATTTCTGTGACAGTCCCTCACTGTAATCTTTTTGCTGTAGTTTACACTGAATTCCGAACATCCCAACTCAAAACTGCTGATTTATGCACATGATACGCCCTAATTTGTATCATATTTTTGCACATACAAATGACCTCTAACCTCTGGACCCATTCAGGCCACGAGTTTCCCTTCAGCATTAAGATGAGCCACATTCGGGATGGTGGAAGCAGTGGTGGAGGAGCAGGGAGGGATCCGTCGACTCCCACAGACTGTCCAGGGGTGCTGCTGCTGGACCAGTGTCTCCCACCAGACACCCAGTGCCAGTTTATCCTCAAACCCAGCAAGGTTGTCCCAGTGCAGTCTCCGCTCATAGGTAAGACAGTCAGCCAGGACTGTAGTTCACATTCTGGGGGTCAGACCCCCCTTTCATGAGATCACATGAAGGCATTTTGGGACAAGTCATGAGACGTTCTTCAGAACACAAATAAGTTTATTTCAGAAATAAAGGCAACTTTGTTCGCATGTGACGCCAAATAACTGCGAGGTAAAAGTTTTGAAGCACCTTGAACTTTAAAACCAAGAGACATTCAACAATCAGGGGATTATATCTGGCGCTAAATGGAAGGGAAAACGCGCTGATAACACTGATGATGACTGATTTGCAACGCCAGTGAGTGCAGGCACCAGAATTGTCTTGAGGCAACCGTGGCATTTTTGCTTTTTATCTTCTCCATAAAATCTGATCTTTTTACCATTCGTTGTTAAACTGTCCGCGATGAGTCGAACAGTGCAATGTTAGACCGGTGGACTGTTAAAGTTTAAAGACACAAAATGGCGGATGGATATAAACAACAAGCAAGCTTTATTAATACGCTGAGGAACTGAACTGACGCGGGGATTCAGACAGGAACAGGAGATGCATGACAAACAGACCAGACGAAGACAGAGCGGAAGACAAGGACTTAAATACACAAGAGTGATAACTAACACAGGTGAGGAGCAAACAGGGCGAGAAAACAGACCATATAACTACTCTGACCACTGGCCATCTGCTGGTGGGCCTTGATGCACTGAGTGAAGATGAAGTGAGAGCACCGAAAGTATGCGCCGTCACAAGTAGTAGAATGATAATAATAATAACGACAACAGCGTTCTTTCCATCAGCATGACAGTTGAGGTTTTCATGTGGATGGTTGGTCAGTGTCAGGAATCCATCCATAAATCTAATTCTCTATGAAACCACAAGAGGAAATATGAGGATGGAGAAGTACTAATGCAGAACAGAAAGTACTTCCTCTGAATTTGTTCCACTTACATAAACCATCTCGCTCTGTTTGTGCACATTCTTGACTCTCGGACTTACAGTCGCGTTGTTAGTGCAGAGGATGAATCAGTAGGTGAGCAGGAAGAAAACGGGGCCGATGTGAACGGTGGGAAAGGAGACGTTAGCGGACGAGAGGTTACAGCAGGGGTTAGCAGAGACGTAGTGTCAAAAGAAGAATAACACCAGACAGACAAAGAGGAAGAAACCCCAGAGGGGGCGGACGAGTGTGAGAATAGGAAGATGGAAAGTGAAAAGAGATGACACAGCTATTGAGTAAGCCTGGAGGTCAGCATAGGTGAAGGAAAAAGAAACAGCAGACTGAAACACGGAGAGAAAAATGAGCAGAAGGAGAGAATGAGAAGGGGACCGCGACAAAAAAACGATGAGGAGGAGGAGAAAGAAAAACAGTGTGGACGGTTGACAGGAACAGGGATGAGTAATGGGGACGCAGAGATCAAGGTGGAAAAAGGAGAAGATGAGGAGAAAAAATGTGTGTTTTCCAGTCAAGGAGGCTTCAGTGTTCCAACCACAAGCTCTGCCTTGAGCATAAACGCGTCTTACGTAACCGCTCCATAGCATCGAAGCCCGATCGCTCACACCCAACGCGAACACTAACAAACGTGTGTGTTTATTGAGTGGATGCCCTGGCAGAAACCCCCTTTTATGGGATTTATTCTCAAACAATCCCTGCAAGCAATTCTCTCTTGAATGTTCGAAACTTTGGTGAGGTTATTTTCTTTCCCACCGGTATTTTTGCAAGACACGCTATTGCAACAGGCTGCATTTGCTTCAGCGGCTGACTTGAATTACTGTACCTCCACTGTTGTGGTAGCATCGCTGGCGATCCTAAACCAAAGTGCTACAATTCTGCGGCATATTGTGGAGGCAGCGTGAAGACTTAATGTCTTTCTGACCCTCTGAATTACCGAATTACCAATGCAGTCCATATCCAACACAAAGCTCTCTAGTATTTAGGCTCTGACTGAGCGAAAGGAATGAATGAATGAGTGAATGAATGAATGGAGGTCAATGTGGAAGAACTGAGCCTTTAAGGTAGATCTTACTTTGACTCATTTTGGTGGAGTAGAAATGTCAGGAGGTGAAGGTATCATGTCAATCCCCTCCAGGCAAAATGTTGTTACCAGGCTTCTCTATCAACAAGATCGTGTATTAGTTCCTTTATTAGAAACGCTTGTTATTTGTGACATGACTGTGGTTAGTTCAGGTGAGGAAAGACTCTCACACTGATTTAATCATGTGAAGTTCCTATTAAATGATTACAACCCAGGCTTAACAAGTCCCACCTAGTCTTTATGTTTTATTGGCCATGAGGAGAAACACTGCATCGAGCACCTGTTTTGTAACACACCAGCAGAAGATTACAGCAGGATGACAGACGTTGGCCACCCAGTCTGTCTCTGTTTCCTCGCTCCCCCTCTCTCAAGCTGCTCCCTCACTAGAAAAGCTGTAATGATGTAACGCCTGATTTACAGCAAGGTCATGTTTTTTTTCCGATGATGGCGAGGCCTGCTGAGAAGTGCCAGAGCAGCCCGGCAACACTGTTAAAAACTGAACTTTGTTCCAGAGTGTATTTGGGCGCGACGCCACAGCGGAGCGTCAAATAATGGATCTGTGTGAGGTATGCCATGTATTTTGGCCTTTCGTGCAGTCGGCTCCTCCACCCACTGAAAGAATTCCTCGTTTGTTAGGAGAGTCCCACCCTTGGATATAAATCACAGTCGCTTAATAACATAAATGTTATCACTTCATGATTGTTTGCACATCAGAGTTGCTACAATTCCATTCCACCACAATGGCCCTTTAAAAGATTTACTGCAGTGTTAGCAAATGTACAGACTTCACCAGCAGTGCAGGCAGTCAGGATCCAGAGGAGTGCTGCAATTAAAGATTATTTTCATTATCAATTCATCTATTGAATATTTTCTTGAAAATCATCAACCTTAATTTTGCTTAAGGGCCTATGTTGTAGGAAGTGAGATTTCCATGTGTTTTAAAGCAGGTCTAGGTGCGATAAGTGAAGTAAAGGTATCCAAACACTGGATCCGCGGAGAAGCTGTACCTTAAAACAAGCAATCAGGACTTCTGTAACATTGTGATGCCACAACTATACAGTCACCACCCTCAGCATGGGCCATAGTTGTAAAAAAAAAAAAAAC
Organism: Diplodus sargus; assembly: GCA_903131615.1. Taxonomy (NCBI): domain Eukaryota; kingdom Metazoa; phylum Chordata; class Actinopteri; order Spariformes; family Sparidae; genus Diplodus; species Diplodus sargus. The sequence goes on from CAEMYA010000106.1 coordinate 2,697,530, forward strand.
ATCGGCAGGGCTGATGCAGAAACACGGTGGATGGTGCCTGCTCAGGCGTCTGAGAGCTAACCAATCAGAGCAGACTGGGCTTTCTAGGCGGGGGATGTTAAAGAAACAGGAGCTGAAAGGAAGCATTCAGTCAGAGGGTAAATGGAGCAATGGAGAGTAGGAGAAATAATGTGTTTTATGAACACTAAATGATGTAAACATTTTCTAGTAGACACCCAAAACTCAAATATGAACCTAAAAAATGGCATAGTATGCTATAAATGACCCTTATTGTTAATCAATCCGTTAATTTTCTGCTAACCAACTCACACATCGATTGATTAATGTGGATTTCAGCACAACTCCAAATCAGGTTCATACCAGAACTAGAAAGTCTCCCTGCAGTTGTGTCTTTAAACTTGGTCGCTCTCTGCGGTGTGTCACCTGAGGGCAACGCAGCTTTGAATCAGTGAACCTTGTTGGTTAGATCTAGATTAGTTTAAACAGTAACAGTGTCTGCTGTACATCTTCATTAACATATACTCCAGCGCACGCACAGCATGCAGTTTCATAACCTGAGCGGTTATGTCACAGAGAACATGCAGGCGACAGGCAACACAGGTCGACGTTGTGACGCTGAGCAAAACGCTCAACAAGGCAGGCTCAGTCAGACGCACAGAGCCCTTTACACGCATACATGCTTTCACACACAAAAGCACACGTATGGATAAAGACACACACACATGCACACACTCAAACCTCAAATTCATGCTTCTGAGTCCGTGGTTGTGTCTAAAGTTGTCTTTCCCTTTAACAACATCCCTCTGTGTCTGCGTAGACACACCGAGCATTCATGCGAGTGTGGATAAAGTCCACCGTCAGGGACTTTGAGGCTAACTGCCTAACAATTCACAACCTCCGAGAGCACAGAAAATAAATATTACAAAACCATTACAAAGGCTCCAGCTGGCAGTTGCATTCCAGTGATTTCAACATGCATTACTCAAGCTGCAGCAGTTTGCTTCCGTCAGAGACCACAGCTCACCTCTTCCTCCTTCTCTCTCCCCACAGAGCCCGGTCAGCAGAAGACTTTTAAGAGGAAGAGGTCTCTGATCAACTGGCCTTTCTGGAAAGGCTCCAACACACAGCTGGACGGCCTGCCCCTGTCCCCGACCTCGCTCTCCCCCACTCAGGGACGGCTGTTCGGACGACCCCTGAGCTCCGTCTGCTCTGCAGAGCCCGGCCTGCCCAAGCCTGTCATGGTGAGCCGAGTGCAGGTCACACAGGCCAGCAGGAGGGGGTCAGGACCCCGTCTGGAGGGGTCAGAGGATGATTTGGGGTTTGCAGTGTATTTGGGGAAAGGGAGATGCAGTGGTGATTCTGACAGAATTAGCATTGCTTGCAACATTTTATGCTTCAGACAGATTGTTTAAGTTTTGAACAACAAATGAAATAAGTAATGGACATGCTGGAGGTGGTAGGGAAGTGAAAGCTCAGTCTGTTGATTAAGCAGTCCTGACTCCACGATCAACAGAAATGTTTCCTCTTTTATCATATTGTGCTCTGAAGGATCTTTAAGACAGGCCGGACTGGTTGAAGACAAAAAGAAAGAAACTACAGTATTTTTTTTAAAAATGTTGGATAGTTTACAATTGGATCAACTCTAATCCACGTTCACTGACTAATAATGAAAACCAATTTGGAGCTGCAGAAAATAACTCAGACAGATTCACCCTATTTGCTCAAATTAGATTCTGATTCTAGGAAATGGTGAATCAAAAAGAAACAGCAGGGGCCGAGGGTGCTAAATTCACTTAATCCCTGTCTGTTTGATTCCTTTGGTGTGAAACATCTCTGGACTTCTGGCAGGCTTTCTGAGAAATGAAGTCCTTTGGTGTCAAACATTAAATGCTTTCTGCTATAATGAAGCTGTCAGCAATAAAGGCCTGCTCATTTCTCTGTGCTGTTTGAAAACTTAAGGTCCTCTGTTCCTTTCAGAGCACTGACAAATATAATGTCCAGACCTTCACAGAGGGTAACCTTCCATCTCCCTCTCCCCTTTAGGACATGTTGGTGTTCCTGTACCTGGAGGGGCCGTACACCAGGGGCGTCTTCAGGAGGTCAGCTGGGGCCAAAGCCTGTCGGGAGCTTCGGGACCGACTGGACAGTGGGACCGAAGACCCAGAGATCTCACACCAGTCCGTGTTCGTCATCGCCGCTGTCCTCAAGGTAACACACTCCAAACCACACACACAGTCAGCCACACACAGCTCTGCCCCGTTCCACTGGTTTGAAACCAGACAACAGAAAGCAGCAGCGACTGATGTGCGTCCAAAGTCACAGAAGTCCAGACAGGATAATCTGTCTGTGCACAGCCAGGCAGGCTGCCAGTCACACACACACAAGGTGCTCATTGTTCAGCATCCAGGCCAAAGAGCCACCACAGCGCCGGGCATCCAGGGAGCATCTGAGGTGCTTCAGGTTTATACAGAGCGGATTCATCTCCAGTCTTTGTTATGTGCTAAACCTGCACAGTGGACACATGACCAGAGACAAAACAGTGTTGTACTTAATAAATGAGTCCAATGACAGGAACTCCACTGATGCTGATTGTTATAACACAGAGGTTTTCACTAAACGATTATAATGATAACTAATTATTTTACACTGTTATAATGTTGTTGAAGGATCCTTTTTATGTATTATGGAAGACAAAATCCCACTCAAGGTGTAATATAGTATCCTTGCTCTCATTTCCACACGGTCTCTTTTTATGCTTCTTTTACTTTTTGACCTTTATACCTCGATGGCTATTTCTGTTAATTCCTCAAGGTGCCTCATGCTCCAGATAACCTAATCGTACGTGGCACTGTGGGATGGGCTGTTTTGTGAGGCTTTCTGTTCGTGAAGTAAGGATGAAATAAACCAGCAGTGTGCAGGAGATTTTCATTTTTATTAAAGTAAAAATGCAAAACATTTGCTGGACACAGCTTATATAATGCAAGATATGAGCTCAAAATCTGGCATGACAGAACACATGAACAGCCGGACCTAAATGAAATAATAACACTAGAATACAGAAAGTCTAACAGTTAGTTGAGCTGCCGTTACCAATACAGAGTAAGTATTTTTTGAAGAAAATAACCATTTGCTGTAGCGCTCATTGTAAGGCATGTTTGAGCTTGTCAATAAATTCAGTTAATAAACTGACATGATGTGTCTTGACACACAGGACTTCCTGCGAAATGTCCCGGGCAGCGTGCTGAGCGTGGATCTGTATGAGCAGTGGATGGAGGCGATGGAAGGGGAGGCGGCAGAGGAGAGGATGCAGGCCGTCCAGAGGTAGGAAATTCATCGCCAGACACCAAATGAATGTCTGAGTCCTTCAGCTAATTTTAGTGCAGTGGCAAACAGCATGTTACTGTTTGTGTCAGTCTGTCTCGTGGCGGCCCGGCACCTCACTGCGACAACGGGTTTTTTCCTTTAATTTCACTCAGTTAATGTCTGAAGAGAGACAGACAGACTGAGAGAACCCTCGCAACAACAAACTAAATTCCTTCCTTCCTAGGAAAATAAAAAACAAGTAACATGGAAGTAACACTGAAATTGCTTGAGGAGGAATTCCTGTGGAGAAAACATGACAACACACACACACACACAGACAGACACGCACACACACTGTGAGAGCAAAGGCCAGGCGCAGGGTGTTTTAGGATGTTTTCTGTGGTTGTCGTAGTCATTTACCATCCTTCCTCCTCTACCTCCTCCCTCTTCATCCTCCTTTTTCTCAGGTTGCTCCACCTCCTGCCCAGCGAGAACCTGCTCCTGCTGCGTCACGTGATCGCCGTGCTGCACTGTATCCAAGGCAACGCCCACGACAACCAGATGAACGCCTTCAACTTGTCTGTCTGCATCGCACCCAGCATGCTCTGGGCTCCGGCTCCGAGCACACCCGAGATGGAGGGGGAGGGCACGAAAAAGGTGAGGAGGATCACACACACACGCGCGCATGTGCGCGCGCACACACACACACCTACACACACAGAGGGTGTTGTTGGCTATTAGTGCTAAAAATTTAATCTTGGATCTTGTAGATGATTTTATTAAATGGAATTGTTCGACATTTTAGGAAACACGCTTACTCTGTTGCTAAGAGTACGATGCGAATATCAATAATAGGGCTGCAACCAAAAGTCACGTCATTGTTGATTAATCCACTGATCTTTTTCTCAATCAAAAGACTTATAAAATGTTAAAGACTTTAAAGAATGCCACAACTTATGTTGCAAACTCAAATTTCTATAGCGCTTTTCCAGTCTACTGACCGCTCAAAGCCGCTTTACACCACTTGTCAGATTCACCCATTCACACACTGATGTCAGAAGCTGCCATGCAAGGTGCCAACTGCACATCAGGAGCAATTTGGGGTTCAGTATCTTGAACAAGGACGCTTTGGCATGTAGCTAGGAAGAGCCAGGAATCGAACCAGCGATCTTCCCATTACTAGATGACCCGTTCTACCTCCTGAGCTACAGCCGATACAAAAAAAAATAAATAAATCTGGAGGCAGCTCCAAGAAGTCTTTGCATATGGAGAAAAATGAGTCCCAGAGATGATTCTCTGTAAAACCACAAATTGTTGTTTTTCCACTTCAGTTTTTGTGCAGATTTCACAAATGACATATAATGTGAAAATTTGTGACTTTCGGGGATGTCTGTAGGCAGATTTATTGGCCTCTGGAGAGAACCAGGCTAGCTGTTTCTAGTCTTTTCGCTAAGCTAAGCTCAGCTAAACAAC
>CAEMYA010000106.1:2704805-2732366 GCA_903131615.1 Diplodus sargus
AATCAAGAGAGGGAAGTAGAAAACTGGAAAAAAACGAGAGTCACGACGGGGGAGAAAGTGTGAAAACAATAGACAGAAGGCGCTCAGAAGGTTCGTATTTCAGCAAGCTGTGTCACGAGTTGTACAGTCAACATGTTGTGTTTCCTGTAATGATTTTAATCAGACGTTTCGGTGAAATAACACAGGCTGGGTCGCAGCTTAAGATGTTTTTTTCTATCCCACGGTCGTCTTTAAAAAAGGTGGTTGCTCATCTAATCACCAGTCCGTCTTTACAGGCTGACTGGAGTTACAAGCTATTCTAACTCTGACTTTGCAACTTGTACATTGATCCATTTATAGAAAAGTGTGTATAGTACCGTGTACCAAGAAAGGCTGTAGTTTTTTTTAAAGCCAAACATTAGCTTTTTAACTTCCACCAATTGCGTTTAAGCTTCATCCGTGAGAATTATGTTGCTGAACAGAATGTATCATAAACCTGAAAAAGCCTGATGAAAAATTATGCTTTTTCCTTTTTGATGAGGGAACCAGGGTGATGCCACGTCATCCTTGCAGAACCCTATTGGTTTAAAAAGCAGTATTATCAACAAACCGTAAGGAATCCTCAATAATACAGGCCTATTACTTTGCTGATAGTCCTGAATTTATATATTGTCTGACAATACTTCTTCACACGCAGTGGTGGGCGACAGACTGTATAGTAGCTTCAGAGTGGGATTTCATTATTTATTTCAGTATATTTTCTCTGTAATTATCTATTGCCTGCTTCCTGCTTCATCTATTGATGAATTCAGCCTGCTTCCTACTGAGGCATGTAGACGTTTGACCTTTACTGTAAATCATTAAATCTGTTAAACACTGATTTGGGTGCACAACTGATTGATTAGGTGATTGTCACCATTGATCGCGCTGTTTTCCAGTGATAAACACATGCTAACCAGTTTCCCTGTGAGGCATTTTCACTGTCAGTGAGTGATGTGCGGCTGTTCAGGAATGACACAGTGGAATGCCATTGTGCTCTGATAGCAGACCGATGAGTAGCAACTGTATCCAGAGGTAGACATATATTGGCTGTAATTAGAAACAGGTTTAATTCTCTGGAGGGATGGTTGGGCACATTCGCCCTCGCTGAAGCACAGCACTGAAATGCCTCTGTGTGTTTTTAATGGCAGTTTAAAGGTAGAAGTGAGGCGCGCAGCTGTGGGCTAATCTACCTGCAGACCTCGGTCAGCAAAGTTGGAGGCAACGAGGGAGGATCGCAGACGGATGAGGCATCTGTACAGTCATATTAGCTTGTTGCATAAGTGTATCTTAAATGTCACGGCAGGTTATGGAGAGTTATCCGTAAGCCTCATAAAAACGCATACAGCAGTCATTAGCACATGTGGCATCTGAGGAGAGGCGGCGTGCACAGAGAGGATAAAAAAGGAGAAAGGTTAATGTTGCATTTGTTCTCTGGTAAAAGAAGCAGGGGATTAACTGCCTCTGATTGTCAGAGGAGCTATTAAGTTATGTAACTACTGAAAATACAGCACTCATCATGGGAACAATTTTCATTTGCTCCTCGAGATTAAATAAAGGGTCGCAGAATTGGATGCTTAAAAGCGCAAACTGAACGATTTGCTAAAAGCAACACAGCTCTGTGACCGCTGACTCGGCATTTTCAACAGCTTTGCTTTGTACTCAAAAATCCCTGCTTTTAATTTTGCCTAAATGCAAGTTGTTGCTAATGTGGTCTGTGTGTGTGCGTGTGTGTGTGTGTGCGCGCGTGTGTGTGTGTGTGTGTGAGAAAGAAAGAGAGAAAGATTCCGCTGTGTGTAACTTTAAACATGTATGTCCTGTTTGTCTAGTTTTCAGTGCTGCTCTGTCAAAACTCAATTGTTTTTAGTGGAGCATGTTTAATGATCTAATCAGATTCTTGTTTTGAGGAAATATATTCCTTCTTTTCTTTTTTTGTTGTTGATTCTGGCTGATTCTGGCAGCCCCGGGGATAATAGATGATGCTGGTGAAATAAGTAAAGTTTGCTTTAGTGCCATACCACCAGACTACAGAGCAGCCTCTTCCCTCAGGCTATGAGACTCATATAGGACTGATATAGGCCATATGACAGGCAGTAAGAATAACAATCATAGCCAATCTTTTTTGCTGTGTATCTCGTTTGAAATGAAGAAGAACCAGTATTAAATAGACACTCTTTCATAACCTGCTCCTTGTAGTGCGTTCAATAATAAGCAGATACTTCACAGTGTAGTCTGGTTGTGTACTGATCAGCCAGACAGACTCTCTCTGAACACTGAGTCATACACATATGGATACCATACAGACAAATGAACAGACAACATCTGGCTCAACCAACAAACAAACAAACAGGGAGGCCCTGAAGTGTGTTTGTCTCTGTTTTTCACAGTGTCACAGCGGCAGAGCAACAGCAGGCAAAACAACTCATTTGTAAACACAACAGGCATAATTCAGTGGAAACTTTCCACAAGCTGGGGAGGATATGACTCCAGCGTTTCTGAGTGGCTCTGGCGTTAACCGACTGTTTGTGTCACAGGACTTCATAAGTGTTTAGTCAATTTTGTCTGCTTAGTTTTAAAAGGCGGTGGTTTCAGCCAAGTGCTGTGATTTGTTTGAGGACCGATTCCAACTGGGCTGATAGTTCCCAAAAACCACTGACACCGTCTGCGTGTCTCAGAACTTCAGCTGGTTGCGTTGCCAGGTCTTGAAAGGTCAAGTGTGTAGGGTCTAGGGGGGTTTGCAGCAATTGAATTTCATATTCAGAAAAAAAAACTGAATTTATATTCATAATTATGTTTTCATTAGTGTATAACTTCAACTTGAAAGGGGAGTGTGAGACGAGGGATGTTCAGTTGGTTGCAATCTGCAACCTCGCGGCCAGATGCCACTTAGTCCTACACACTGTACTTTAAAGAAACTGCAAACAATTCATATTGCAGGACATTTGAGAAATCCTCTCTTTGGCACTCTTGACAGGGATTTGGGGTATTTGCTGTTAATACGATGACAGGTACAGTAATCGTTTGTAATTCACTTTCTTAGAAGATATACAAATGTGTCATTGTAGAAAAGCTGCTGTCAGAAACTCTTACTCTTACTATGTTTGTCTGTCTTAGTCATTAAACGAGCACTTAAGCGAATGGTGATCAAAGCCAATACATGATGTCATACATTACTATCAGGACATTATCCAGGACCAGGGAGAGGGAGTTTGATGTTTTCTTGGTAGGTGCGGAATGCAAATACTTTTGTAGCTGGAAGGTCGACATCAGTGCAAACAAACGAACACAAACTTTTCTCAGAGTGATTTAATGGGACACGCACATAAAAACACAACGTTGGACAGCTGATATCATTACTATTATTCAGGTCACGATTCCACAAAATGAAGCTGCGTGTGTGCGTGCATGCAAGTGTGTTGCCAGTGCCAGTTAGAGAATCTGTGAGTTTGCTCAACATGTTGTGCCGACACTTGGAAACTACTTGGTGAATTACTGCTGAACTTTGGCTGATTCCCCGAGAATTACTTCAGCAAATGAAGCTCTGCATAAACAGAATTACACCTCCGCCCAGCTGTATAACAGTTCAAATGAATGGTCGGCAGCTGCGGAGAAAAGAAAAGAGCAGTCAGAGGGTTCACGCTCTAACCCCGGTGCTGCTTCTCTGCCTGCAGGTGTGTGAGCTGGTTCGCTTCCTCATAGAGAACTGCTGCGGCGTCCTGGGAGAGGACGTCACCTCGCTGTTCAGGAGCTTCAGCCAGAAGAGCAGCAGCAGCGACCACGGATCAGGTGAGAACCAAGGAAACTAAGATAACTTGAAAATGTTTCATAGAAGGGCAAAGGAGGAGCAACAGGTTTGTACAACAGACAAGCATAACGCTGAGGATTGGATGTAGGTCTTACTGAAGCTCACGATCAAGGTCAAAGTCTGCGTGGATAAACGACCGCCACTTTACTTCTGCTGCTCTTTCAGTTTTACGCCTCAAAATATCTTAAAAAAGGGGGTTGAGGACTGACTGGCTCACTGTGTGTGTATTGTGTAATTAAACGGTAGGCTCTTCAACGGGCCTGTTGATTGGGGTCAGCAGACCGACCTGCGGTAATTTCAGTGATTGCCAGGGTCACAGGTGCTGATTCACGCACCATTGAATCTCCTCATTCATAAATAGCGCTAACTCTCTTCCTGGCGCTATAAATAACCGCTGGAGGTCAAGGAGCACACAGCAGGACCACTCTTTGTCCGCTGTTCTCCTCGGCTCCCGCAGTGAACCGTGGCTTTGTCCGTTTAGCTTCAGGGGTCAAGATTCCTCAGTTTCCCTCAGACTGCTCTCACTCTGGATGAAGTTGTTGTCGTTAGAGAGAGAGAGCGCGCGACAGAATGTGAGTTACAGTTCTATTAGGGAGAACGTTGTGTAAATAAATGACATTTTCACTGACTCAACTTAGATTGCTAGGTTAGTGGGCTGGTAGGTTGAACAACCCCAAATTGTAGGATAGTTGCATGAAAGGGGATCTGTGCAGAGGCTGCTTAATTTGAGGACTTCTTTAGCATTATAGGAAATGTAATGGGGAAGTGAAACAAGCAGTGTGTATTTTGTCTTCTAAATGATTGTTTTTCTCTTGATCTTAATTTGGTGATTCCAAAGTTGTCAGCTTATTTGGTCAAAATCTCATAATAATAGTCTTTATCTCCTCTTCCTTTACTCATCTATTGCCCTCCCTTCCTTTCCTTTCCATCTTTCTCCCCCAGACGTGTCGTCCTTTCAGATGAACGACTCATCCTACGACAGTCTGGAGAACGAGCTGAACGACGACCCCGAGTCTTCCTACCAGGAGCAGCTGCCCCTCCGCGACAAAGACAAGCCGGACAGCCGCAGCCGCGACTCCGTCATCACGCTCAGTGATTGCGACCCTGATCCCGACCCTGAGACCGACCTCCTGCTGCAGCTCCCCCCGCTGGCCAGACCCAGGAGGTTCAGCCCTGCGGTTCGACAGAACCGCACCCGCCAGGCCAACGGCCAGTCGCAGGGTCCCAGGAGGCTGAGGAGGAGTTCAGAGCCCGCCTTGGCAATCACAACGCCGTCAGGCGCGGTTACTGCCCACATTGATAACCACTGCCTGCCAACGCGAAAGGCAAGCTATGATGCTGCGATGGAGGGGGAGGAGGACGAGGTGTTTCTGGAGCAGCGGCTGAGCGGGCTGCAGCTGAAGGAGGAGGAAGAGGATGGATGTGAGAAAGGAGGAGCCAAAGTCCAGAATGGCGGGCGGAGGAAGGCTAAGCACGCCCCTCCGCCTCCGCTGCGACTGGATGCCAGCTTCTCCAGCCTGTCGTCGCCGGCAACCTCACCCACAGGCTCCTCCCTCAGCTCTTTAGACTCCGCCTTCTCGCAGTACTCTACTGACTACACCACCAATGGGGTGATTCCAGCGGCTGAGCCGGCCCCTCTCTCCCCTGTCTTTCCTGGTCGGCCCCAGCTGTCACCCAGAGGCTCCCCACCTCAGAGGGAAGCTCCGCCTCATTGGCCACAGCCCACACAGCCCCCTCGGAGCAGTCAAACCCCCTCCCACCCTCATGGCCTCCACCCTAACACATGGCTCAAGAGGGAGCGGCGGCTGTCACTCAGGCAGCCCGATAATGGACACACAGAGGAGGACTTGCCTGTGGTGAATGGGAAGACCCACACAACCAGCAATGGCCACTCCAGCAGTGCCCAGGAGGCTGATGCAGCGAATCAAAACTGCCAGCGGAGATCCAGCAGCCCTCCGTCCTACCAGCAGGCTCTGCTGCAGCTGCAGCGCAGCCGCTCTCCTTTCTACAGGGGGACAGAGAAACCTCTGACAGTCAGAGAGCTGAGGCAGCTCCACGACCAGGTCTGCACCTACAAACCCCCTAACAACCCCAAACCGCACACAGGAAGTGAGGTCACACAGAGGCTCTCTAGAAATGACTGCTTGCAGCCCCCACAGGGTGTTTTCTATGGACAGAGCGCCACCACTCTGGTCCTCCAGAGGCAGAAGTCCCACTCCCTAACTCCAGCCACTGAGGCACCGAAAGGGACGAAGACCCTCACCCTCCCCCGGCGAGCATCCGATCCTGCCAAGGTCAATGCAAACCCCGCCCCCAGCATCACCCTGGACAGACCTCGCACTTCGAGAGCCCAGCCTGAAGATGGCGGGCTGAGAGTGTCAGAGGTAGAGCCCAACCACTCCGAGCCACGCTTCTGCCTGTCTCCCTCCGCCACCCAGACTGTAAGGGACTACTTTTCCTCCCAGGGTCAGGAGGATGCAGACGCCTGCCTGAGGAGGAGTCAGGAGGTGGCGCTGGCTATTGTGCAGGGGAAGAGGGAATGGCAGAGCAGGCGGTGCAGTGACCCACGTGTGGACGAGTTCGACCAGCTGTTTTTCGCAGAAGAGTCGTACGTGTAAATAAGAACTTTGTACAGACAGACTGTGAGAGAGAGACTGCTTCTTGTCTGATGTGGTCATTTGTGTATAACTGTTTATATTGTTGATGTGATAATATTCCTCCACACACCTTCTTTTTCCTTCTGGCAGCAGTATAATGAGTCCAGTCCAGAAAGGTGTTACTGTAACGGTACATCCAAGGTGTACGATTTCATAAGGTACAGATACGCTTCAAACCTCTGTGTGGTGAAGTTGTCGATTATACATCACAATATTTTACAATTAAGTTTAAAAGAGCTTTCATTTATTCGACATTAAAGTTACTTTAAAAAGTATTCAGTATGGATGTCACGTTACGTGGATCCAGTACGGAGAAGATGGAGTTTAATGGGACGTCTGGATCCATGAGAAAGCGTTGAAGCTGTTGTCAAAGCAGGTCAGCGTTACAGCTCTTGTGCCAAAATCTGGTTCCTCTGAAAAATATTTTTCTCCGGCAGCGTTTCCTTGTTTTGCCTTTGGAATGTCTCAATGCTTTTTTCAGCTCTTAAGGAAAAAATGAAGGAAGTGGAGTTCTTCAGAAATGAAAAAGAAAGGACAAAAAAGTCTTCGCTCATTTTCTGGAAACTCAGAAAATCAAAGTATGTTTTTATCAACACAAATTCCATACAGACTAATGGGAAATTCAGGCTACGGTCTGTTTTTTAACAGCAACACCCTCAAAATGTAACAGCATCTGTATAAAAATTGAGCCTTCAGACACAACAAACCTTAATGCTGCTCCTCGGTGCAGTTATGACAACAATACGGTCCTGATGACTGCTGTCTCCATGCAAATACTATGAACATGCTTTTAGTTGTATCTACAACACCACCTGTGTGCCAGAGGAGGAGAGTGTTAGGGCATATGCCTCCACTGTACATACTTATTCCTTATGAAAACATCTTAGACGTCTTATTTTAATGGTGTTTGTACCTTTAATGACCAAGTGCATCTGTAAAGTGAAACATTCTTCCCCAGAGGGTGAAGTGTTTGTCTGTCTGAACCATAGAATAGGACCGGTATTTATTCATACGAGTAGAGTTTCCAGACACAGCACACAGTGTTGTCCTCTGAAGCTCTGGTTTATATCGCTGTGACCTGGGAGGGAGGGGACGGGAGGGGGAGGAAGAAGGAATAACGGTTGAGTGAGTGTGTGTGTGTTTGTGTGTGTGTGTGTGTGTGTGTGTGAAATAAAGTCAGATTGTTGCTGAATATGATGTGATCACTGACAGTGTGTCCTGAGCAGGAATGTGAGGGAACTTGTGCCATTAAGGGAGAAATCTCCTGTATTCTTGCTTTTATAGCCGATCAATACCGAGAAACCCTTCAGTCTCACGAGAATGACAAGGACACAGCCTGTTGAGTGTGTGTGTGTGTGTGTGTGTGTGTGTGTATGCGTGTGTGTGTTTGTGTGTGTGTACGTGTGCGTCTGCAACTGTTGTATGCGTTATCTATAAAAATATGATTTTTTTGTTCCAGTGCTGCGGCCTTTGCAGTGCTGACTTCTTTGGTGACACTTAATAACTGACCTTATCTCAGTGCTCATTCACTGCTATGAAAAACAAAACGTAGATGATAATATATTCTTAGCACAACGTAAGATCTGTTCTCATGATCAAAATAGATGTAGCCGGGCTCAAACTTTGTTTCATTCTTTTTAAACCCTTGGTTTAAAAATTGACATTAACTTTAGCTTGTACCTTGTATGAGTATTAACACAGTGTTATTATGAACTTAACATAGCTTTTCCACTGTAATAAGGTCATGTTGAGTGTTGCCATTATGAATAAATGGTCTCAAAAAGTACTTTATCCTGTATTAATAATATTAGAAATGTTATCTTCATTACAGTGAATTGTGTCCAACGTGTATAGTTCTGCATATTTATGATACAGAAATATATAATTATATATAAATCTATTACCTTGTTATTTTGGTATGTTGTGTTGTGTGAGAAAATCAAATGTGTATTTTTGTACATGCCAATTCTGCTGCTGCTGTCTCTATAGAAAGTATATTTGCTACGAAACGCACCATTTGTATATTGTGTACATCTGATGTCCAATGCTCACGAGAACAAGGTATCATTGATTTTAATAAATGTTGCTCTTGTGAAACTACTTTACTGACTCGGTTCCTTTGTTTTGATACTTGAAGAATGAAGGAAATATTTCTGCAGGCTCACAGAGTAAGACTTTGGGAATATAGTTCATGAGTTCACGTACGTTGAATTGAACATTGTTAGCGAACGGTCATACAGTTAGATTTCAGCAGATTAGTAGTGGCAACAATCAGGTTATTATAGCCATAATGTCTGCATGTATGAATATAATTGGATGCTACTAGTCAGCCACAGTAGTCGCCAACAGCTGATGAATGAGTCCGTGATGGTGGAGCATGAACGAGGCAGCAGATGCCGATCAGCTCGTGCAACTTGGACTTCAGTGCTCTGCTGGGAGTAATGTTAGGCTCATTTTGTCAACGGTTACCTGCCATAAAACACCATGAGAGAATGCATTCCGAACATCGCAAAATAAATAGTCAATTAAAAATATAATATGTAAGAAGTGGCTTAAAGCAGCCAGATTCCCCTACCCTACATTAGTCATATTTAGCTAGCAAAGGCACCCATCACCATCTGGTTCTCCACTCAACACTCAGAAAACAACTTTCCTGTTGTTTCATTGAGGAGATCTCTAGTAGCAGAAATTACGTATAGGTCCAATTGATGAAAAACATTCCCCTACAATTTATCCCGTATATAGAATAACAGAATAAAATAGAGTAACATTTTCTTTTAAACCCATATGATGATAAAAACTATAGGTCGGGGAAGGTTAGAACCCAGAGTTTGTACGACAGAGGCCAGTCACAGTACCAGAGTGATTTATGGAGTTTCCTGGTTGACAGATACAGCTCGCTTTGTCGCAAAATTAAATGCTAACTGCTGCCAAATGTATCGTTAGCTGCAGGTAGCCCCAGTAATCTATCATATTTGCTGAGTCGGCCCAGCAATGCCAGGACCTTCTCTGCGGTCGTGGTCTGTCCCGGTCTTGCCGTGTCCACTGGAAGCTGAAAAGAGTGAAACTGCAGATCGAATAGCTCGATGATGAGCTTTAACTTACTGTAAATCAAAGGGGAGCTCCTGAATCAGTGAAAATCTCTGTAAGTTCATCCCTTAAAATGACCCCTGCCACGTTGTCACATTGCTTTCACAATGCGGTTTCATACAATGTTGAAAAACTATCAATTATAGCCGCTTTAACGTTTGAAGAAAACAATTTTATGCAGCGATTTTCTATGATTTTAGCCTTGTTAGGTATGTACTTGAATTTAAAATAAGATTCTTTGTAGGATCTTGTACATTTTTTCTTCAATCATCACCGGTTGGTGAGGCAGGATAAGTTAAGAGGATTACATAATTTCGTTGAGGTTTGTGATTCAATTTATGGAGGGATTCTGTGCGGTTCCCCGCTGACTGCAGTCTGCAGCCTCCCAGACAGGTTTGTTTAGGCTCCTTGAGTTATGAGTGCTAACCTGATATGCATATTTACTGCAAGGAAACTTTCAGAGCGAAAATTTACTAACACAGGAATCAACTGTGGCTTTGTAATTGTTTCTCTAACCTTTAATTTATAGGCTTTCCTGAGAGCCGGTAGCACACAGCACAACAAGGAACAGAACATCAGCGGTCATGGTCGACTCGTTTATTTCAAAACCACATTCTGGGATGTCAAAACCGGCAGAAATATAGAGGGGTTCATCAAAAGCCTGCAGATTTGTACACTAGTGTATCTTATTCTCCTGGTATTTTCCACCAGCTCAGGACATTAAGATGTACATATTGTTTACTGCTGTGGCTCCACTGGCCTGGTGCTGCTCACGAAGGCAGCTCAGCAGTTTGGATGATGTAAACCAAACACAAATTTGTTGCATAATGAGAATTTGTGTGTGTGTGCGTGAGTGTGTGTGTGTGTGTGTGTGTTAAAACATCTACAGGCATATCGTTAGCTGGGAGCCGGAGCGGAGTGATCTCACTCGGTGTCCAGGGAGGGGCAGGAATCACAGGTGAACAGGCGAAGCTGATTGCTGAGCAGAGAGACAGCTGACGTATCTGAGCCCAGTAAAAACACTGTCTCACAAAAACAAGGAAAAATTACACCAGGGATCAAAAAGCACAAGATATTATACTCGAATGAGCTGGAGAGTCACCGAATGAGACGGAACATTCTGTCACTGAAAAGTTGCGACGACCGGGGTCATGTGGAGGCAGCTGATGAGTTGATGATACACCACTCACACAAGCACGCACACACGGAAGGAAGGAACAGGTGAGAGAGAAAGGACGGGGGGAAAAGGTAATGAACGCACAACAGGGAAAGAACCCAAGACAAGGCAAAACTGTGCCTGAACGCATGCTGACATGCATTATTTTTTATTTATCTACTTAACATTTCTCATGTGTTCTAAAGAGATGTTAAAGAATTGGTGGGGGGTCTGCCTCTTACAGCACTATATCTGCTCCGAGACACCTCAACTCCTCCTGCCTCCCTTCAGTTACATGGACCAGTAAGTGATGCTAGTATATTTCACTAATAATATTTCACCAGAGGAGAGAGTGAGGTAGCAAATCGGAGCCGATAAATCTACCTACAATTCTTTATCTTCATTGTGTTTTGCTGTTAAAATGTGGTTCATGAAAAGCTGACAATATTTGTCACATGGCTGGTTTTAGTCAACACTGTCTTGTTCGAGTTCATTTCCTGAGATGATCAGGATGGCAAAATCCTACATGTTATTACACCTCTTTCTAGCTGACCATGCCTGGTGTAGGCTCGGATAATGAGCGTGATTCATCCCACTGCTTGACGCCCGGTTGAAATGTCTTGCAGGTGGCGCTTGAACTTTTGCATTGTGCATTCTTGCGATGTAATTGTGTGTGAGTATGCTACGAGTGTGCGTGAAAGGTTAAATGATTTACAGACAATAAAATGACTTGTGTAGGATCAGTTTGAGGAGCGCAGTGGTGTAGGGAGGCTGAGTGGACTGGATGCACTGTGTATTGAACGAAGAGTAGAGAAGAAGCCTCGGGCAGACTGTGAAGCTTTGCAGTGCACAAGTGCGACACTCGGGCTGTTGAGTTTAACGACAAACCCACTGATGAATGTAGAACAGGCAGAGGCACACGATGTGTGTGTTTGCGAGCTGTAGCTGCTGTAGAGTCTGTTACTGTCTACACACCGTGTTGTCTAATTAATGCTTCATTCTGCTGAGAAGGTCGTAGGTCATTGTATTTATATAGCTCATTAATACTTGTTGCACCCAGCAAACTGTTCACAAGTGCTGATGGTTGATAATGTTTTCATTTAATTGTATGAGTTATGAGTCCTCAACATGAACAGACACATATAAGACAACTTTTATTTTATTTTTTTTTATTTTTATTTAAATTTTTTGGTAGGGAAGGAATGATGTGTGATAAACTTGTCTAAACATGTTCGTCTGTCACTATCAACTTCATACAACCGTCCTTAGAAGTGTGACACAGTAACCTTTACCCTAATTGCTTTGAAACCTGCTTTGTGACCTACTTTTTACTTTTGTCGGAGTACATATCATGGTCATGGTAATTCTAGTATTCTTAGAAAAAACACCCTTAGTTTCAGCATGCCTGCAGGACCCGGGGCCAAATGTATGAACCATGCATACACACGAAAAATGTACTTACACCACTTTCCACACAGATTTCCAAATGTATAAAAATCCAGAGTGTGGGTGCTGGTACACACCTTTAACACCATGCCTACCATGCAGGCAGCCTTTTCAGTCTGATTAAGTTGGCAAAAATGATGTGATAATGGCAGCCACGGTGACGTTTTATTGAGAGCTGTTTTTTTTTCATTTCAGGATTTTCATTCTTACTTTATCACAGATGATGTGTTGTGGTTTCTTTCTTGTGACATGATATTGATATACATGAATACGATTATTTTCCTGTGTAACTGGGGAGTAATAATCCTTCAGGTGTAACCCGCACTGTTAAGGGCTGTAGTCGTGCGCAACAGCCGTGCCACATTGTCGATGCACAATTTAGGCTAGAGCGAAGTGTCAAGGACCGTACTGATGTTCTGGCCCACGATAATAACCGCTCATCAAGTGGAGGGAGTACGGGGGATCCTCGCTGTGTGCAGGGTTAGGGTTAGGGTTGGCCTCGCACTTGAAACCAGACCACATTTAACACCTAAAAGTCTGCAGCTCTGAACTCTGAGCCCCCCCAGGGTGATGGAGTTCACAGTCTGAGAGCATCTCCACCTATGGGAAGACCACCTGAAACAAACCACAAAGACATTTTCATGATGTATGGGCCTCAGATCTACTGTTAGACTTGAAACCTTAACAACCAGCTGTTACACAGGATTGCTGCATCTTTCAACAGATAGCAACAGGAACACTTTGACAGGAACAAACTGTACTAGAAATGTCAAGACGTCTTCTGAGACATTTTCTGCAGACAGTCAATTAATGTAGTCGTCTCTCTCCGTGTCCCCTGGGACCTGGAAGATGATGTAAGCAGGGAGGGGAACTGGTTTCTTTGCTGGCATTTATAGCTCAACATACCTGGCTGGCGGTTTACAGTACCTGCTGCACGGGCCTGCAGGAAACTTGTGTCGATATGTCAGGATCACTGGCAAGAGTCTAGTGCTGATGCTCTCTTGGTTATATATTCTTTATGGATGGGTTCAGGATGTGCAGAGCATATAAACATTTTAGGCCTAAACCTCCAAGCTGGGGCTCTGTTTAGCAGGTGGAAACACAGCCATATAAGCAAAGGTGTTGTTGTAATATATTTCACATTCGAGGAAGAAAATTCTCAGCAGACAGACTTTACACATACATGTCGTGTAGCGATGCTGGTCCATGTCTACCAGTCCCCAGAGAAATACTGTAGGTTATTATTGTACACATAAACAGTAAATATCATCACTAAACCAAGTTTTCTTTTTTCTTGGCCTTTTACACACAGAGAAATGCTACACTTTTGTAATAGTACAAGCCAAGAGTCAATAAATATTACAGCACTATAACACACTGTTCTCATTTATAAACTTGATTTGTCAAACCCAAGACTGTCAAACGTAAAACAAGCACAGTGGCCATGTAGTAAAATAAAAAGTAAGCTTAATACGAATTTATGACTAAAGAGACATTAAAACACAAAAGCATGTCTGGAATAAAACAAAATCATATGTGAAGACATTTATAACAACCAGGTATGCACTGCCAGTCCGGATCCTGTGAGGATTCAATCACCTTCTAAATAATCAAACTTCACACTGATGCACGGAGACAATGTGCATCTGCAGCAGCTGTGGGTTTACGTGCAGCTGCATCCGCCTGGTTTCTACTCTGGTTCCCATCCTGTGCCGGTCCGGCAGAAAGCAAATCGCGCCAGGGTGAGGGGTTCAATTCCCACTGAGGGTATCCTAAAACCAAAGACAACTGCACTGTTCATGGATACCATGTGCTTTTGATAAACTATGAGATACCAACATTCCCATGTCTCCTATTATGTGCTGCTGAGATTGCAGAGTAGGTCACCAGCTGAACTCTATACCTGATCTGCAATGCACCTCCACCAGCTGCATCTGAGCAGCCACTGCTTTGTGCTCTTTTCTATTTCTACACCAGAATCCTGCTCTGAGTATGAAACTGTCAGCCCTTGACTATTGAGAAAAATGAATGGGAATGGGAATGGCTTTGGGAAACAATGATAAATAGACAGAGAGATAATCTAATTACACTACAGGAGTGATTTAAGGACTTTCTACAGAGTATTTATTGCATTGTGAATCTGGGTCACCTTCGCATTCCTTTGTAACCACTGCAGCCTTTAAGCCATGAAGTCCTGGGTTTGTTTCTGTGAGCATCAAAGAATGGATGGTGAGGCTAACCTGACTTCAGCTCCTCCGCTAAGAGGCAAGCTTCAAACATTTAGGATCTGGCTTCAACCTCTACAACATAGGTTTGTGCTGGAGCACTTCTTTCTTATGTCTGTTTCCGTTGCAAGTCTCTTCTGTCTGAAGGCCTGTTGCTGGCTTTACAGGTGCAGTTCACACTCTCAAACCCTCAGCTGCCCGCTTGGCAACATTTACGTTAGCTTTTGTTTTTCAGAGGGATTTTAAGGGAGTTTTAGGGCCGCTTGGCCACTCAGCCAGATTCCGCTGCCAGCTCGTAGCTCTCTGCGCAATGAGGTCACGGCTGATATGATCTACCCCACTTGTGAATTTCAGTCAAAACAGCAATTAGTCGTGTTTTCCTCCCTACGCGATACTGTTGACCCACTCTGAAAAGCATGTTACTCCCTTCACAGCAGCCCTGGTGATATTCCCACATATTGTTTTTCTGACACACATTCTGCAGCTTTGGCGAAACAATTACGCTGCAATGAAAATCAGGCAAAAAGTAAATCCCCCCATTTAAGCCCCACAGGAACCTGCATCTGATGTTGATTAAGTTTCCATGTGTAAAATATCACAGAATAATGGCACTGACAGAGAAATATCTCGGTGCCAACTTGCATCATATTTTACAATCCTATCCCACATGATGGAAGTGGCTGCTGTAAAAGAACACAGTGTATTAAAGCATTGTTTTTTTCCAGGCTGGGACCCACAAAATATGATTGTGTGGTGGTTTACGGGACTCTGTGGAGGTACTGCACAGAGCCATTTGAAGAAAAACATGTCAGTTTTCTGTTTGACATTTTTACATCTAAATACCGCACATTGTAGGCGCAGCACAGAAGAATTTAAGACCTCCGAGAGAGTTCAGTTATGTAACTGAAGAAAAGATTTATGTGTGAGGACATGCGGAGGGACAAAGACACCTGTAAGAGAGACAATGAAGACGGTGTGTGGGTGTGTGTGTGTGCATACCTACAGCATACATGTGCTTTGAGGTCATGTTTTCTGAACAACAACATGAAAATGTGTATTTCTGTGCACTATGTATGCACATTTCTATATGGAGGTCTGTACGTAGTTTATGTTTGCTATGTAGAAACTTAACGTCTCTTTGTGTCACAAGATTCTGTTTCAGTTTTTCAGATTTATGTTGTGACAACACTGTGCTTATGGTCCAGTTAGGTTTTTGACACAAAGAACCATTTGGTCGAGGTCCTGAAAAGATCATTTCCTGCTACTGTTGCCACAAACATGAATGGGAAGATATCTTGAAGTCTTGTTAAAAAGTGGTTTCTTGAACAATGGTCTCTCTCTTGGCAGCTGTCTCGCATAGGCTGGGATAACACTACAGGAGTTAGCTAGTTGACTGGAATGCTAGCTAACATACTGCTTAAATATCACCTCCAGTTCTCGCTGCAGAATAGATAACCTTTGTTGACCGCTCTTCTGAACTAATCTAAAGCCACTGACTCAATTAAACAGGAGGCAACAGGCAATTAATGCACATTCAAAGATGAGAACCAATGAAAACGCTCCAAAACAGTGGCTGAGCAAATACTGCACAGTTTTTGGAGTAGCTGCAGCTAGTTTAATGTCCTTTATTTCTGCGTACTGCTCTGCTGCAGATAGCTAGTGGGGTCGACTGCATCAAATTAAAAAAAAATCCCATTTCTACAACCATGAAACAACCCTCATCAAAGTTTGGCACTTGCTCCCCTCAGAGCTGGCCTGGCTTGCTCTTACGGCACACACCCCCACTGCTGCACATCGGATAAAAGCGTCCAACATTAGATGGACTTTTCCTCTCATCTACAAAGGCTGGAGTCTCTATTGGATTCCGGCCTACAGCTCCCTTTTGAACAATTATTCTCCATCTTCTCTGTACAGCCACATTAACACACACCCCTTTCTCAGCCACAGAAACCAAACACACACACCAAGTAGCTCTCTGCCTTAAACAAATCTTTATATTAACGGGCTCACATGTAGACATGCACATACAGACACACACACACACACATTCACGCTTCAGTCTCCTACCTCTTGCATGGGGAAACCTCCGGACGGCTTCCCAGCTGTTTTTCCACATGCTGCTGTGTATGCTTTTGTGCTCACGTTACTTTCATGTGCGTACCGGTGAAGGTGGGTGGGAGGACGCATGACTCTGACCTTTGCTGGCATTAAAAGAAACGGATTAGGCCAAACTTTCATCTACCTCTTTGTCATCACCACCAACGCTCTCATCCATGTTCCCCTTGGAATAAATGCCAAAATGCTTTGAAGATCTCTTTTTCGCCACTCCACCAGGGGAACCCCAGAATATTCCTTGGAAAATCCCTTTATACAGAGATCCTGATGGATGTAAAGATGCAGAGCACATCATTCTGTATTTTGATGGCTGGAAAATTGGGGGAAGTCAGGAGAAGTCTTGTCTTTTGCGTTACTCTGGCGATCCTATCTCAACACTATTTATGATTTTATGTTATGATTTTTAACAGCGGGCAGCAGATTGGTGTCGTGATTAGCTCTACTACCTCACAGCAAGAAGATCCTGGGCTAGAGACCCGGCAGGGCCTGTCCGTGCGGTGTTCGCATCCTCTCCCCACATCTGCGTCTCCAGGTGCTCCAACCTGTCCCACAGTCTAAAGACATGCAACTTAGGTAAACTTGTCATTCATTTGCAGCTGATGGCGACTGAAATGCTGAAACAGGCATGCTGAGCCAACAGGTGTCAATAAAGTCTTCATTGCCGACACAACAAAAACCCAGAGAAGAACATGCTGAGCATGTGGAGTTAAAGTTTTCTTTTTGCGGTAATGACTTAAAAACATTAGTAGTCGGTAACAATAATCGCTAAATTACTGATTTACGACAGTTATTTGACACATATTTCCTTACCTTTATGGAGAAGCTGAAACGTTTCGTTTTACATACACACAGATACACAGACAACTTCTTTTTTTACTTTTTTTGGGTGTGCGTGTGTACAGAAAGCCAAAATGCATACACAAAGCTGTGTTTTAAGAAATGCCCACATACAGATGTACAGGGCCTGAGACTTATGGACAGGAGATACGATACAGAGGTGATTTACAGCAGCTCTGGCTAAGACTTTGACTCCAGGGACAAGAAGATACGGCAGGCCACACAATTTTCACATCTTACTCTATGAATTGAGGATTTACCTCGATCAAACCTGAGGTGATTGTTGCAAGTCAAACTATCAATGTGTTGGTGAGTTTTACTGCATGATATATATATGATGAGTAATGAGGTGATATAGCTTCTCTTGAATTCATTAAATACACAAAGCGACTACTACTAACATGCATCTCCCAGGTAAAACTATGGGGGCTATCAGCGGTCACCTCAAGAGGTACAAAGTGGTTATTAGGAGACAGGACGGCCTTGGGCTAACTGGTTAGCATGCTAACTTCATTTTTAAAAAAATTTTTCAACCAAAATTCTGGCCATATCTCACAACTGGCTCCTCTGAGAAGCTAAAACTGCATTTGTTTGGCTGAGCCCTCAGCCCAGCTCGGAGCTTTTCTCATCGACATTATGACGGCTGAGCGACAACAGGACAACATGATAACATGACTTCGATGAGTCACTTAATTTGTACTGTAAAAGTGTAATTAAAAAAACAAACACATACTATTCTATGCAGCAGACCCGATGGACCACAAATACTCTGTAATGGCCAGGAGACCTCTCTTTTTATGATTAATTTGCTCTTGACACATTGGTTTTAGTGCAGTTTTACGTCAAACTGCTATCCTCCACATGGACCCCATGTCAGTCTGTGGGAGTGTCCCGCAGCCCTTTCCCTGAGCATTGATTTCCTTGCCTCACCAGCCAGGAGTTTTCATGTGTGGCTCAATAAAGAAGTAGATTTAGGATGCACTTTGTTGCAATTTGCGACAGACAGTGAAACACGGAAGGAAACATGAGAGGTGGAGGAAATGACAGGTGAGGTGGGGGTGCTGCCATGCCCTATGAGTAAGGCTGAAGTCATCAAGAACCAGTGATACCCCACTGCCCAACATCAAGGCTTCAAAAGCACACGGCTCTCCCCCCGTCAACACCCTCACCCCATGTACCTCTCTGATGGTGACACGCATGTGAGTCATGTTTGGTGGCAGGTCAAATTTCTTCATGTTGAAGGAATAAAGTGTTCTCTTTTGTTCCTATTTATAGACCAATACATGTGTCGGCCATCTTTTTTTTATCCCGTGGCCAATTGGTCAGCATGCAACAGACAGCAGACTACTTTTTCTTTAAAAAGTTGCTTCAACATTTTACCGTCAATAGAGCGCTCTGTTCTCATGGTGTGCAGGCATGTGTGTATGTGTGTGTGTGTGTTTGTGTATGTTTGCTTGAGCAACATCTGCTTACCAAGAATTTAGTTTTTACAGGACTGCTTCAGGCACATTTTTCAGATACTGAGCTGCCGGTCAGGTCGGTGATAATGCCTGATGTAACTCATTTTTGAACATTACAAAAGCAACACAGAGAGTCACTGCCCTGTTCAGTCAGCGTGTAATTTACACCACAAAAACCATCCGTCTCACTTATTACCCCTTATTAGCAGCTGAACCTTTTGATGTGTTCCTGCACACACACTCACACACACACACACACACACATGCACATACATTACATAATGCACTCTGACCCCTATGATCCAAACCCACTCTCTTTTACAGTGAAACCACAAAACACATGATGTCAACGCTTGACAGGGAGAAAGAGTTGACAGCAAGCAGCGTTTGACTCAAATGTCATGTAAATGTGATCATATGATGTACTTTTCATGGAGGGAAAATTAGGAATGACTTGACTCTTGTATAAGCATGTTTTCAAAAGCCTGTGTCTGCAACGGAGGAAAATTAAGGCCACGAACCACGAAGAGTTTAAGCTCAGTAGAGATAGCTAGATAAATGGACAACTTTCTCTGTTGACTATAATAACATGTTTGTATGAGTACGAGGGATGTGATTCAGCAGCTCGACCTTCAAGGAAGATCTTGGCGTGCATGTGGGGTATAGTTGAAACCATGGCTGGGACTCAGAGGAGCGTGTGTTTTTCTTCCTATTACCTGGTCATGGGTGGCCATTATACTCATGACCTCCGACCCTCTTACATAAGCTTCTCTGTTTGCTACACTCAGGCCTCTTTACAGTTTCAAAACGTTTGATATGGCCAAAATATAACAGCTCATTTTGCACTGCTCTCCAAGAAGTGACTCACTTTTGGCTTTCAAGGGATCCAACACGGTCTGAAGGAAAAGGTCTACGTCTCTTGTGCAGCAGGGCCTGTGTACAGCTACTTGAGTTTTAGAATGGGGGTATCAAACACAGAATGAGACAATCTGATAAGGATGCCTCCTGGATTTGTCCTTCTGAAGGTATTCTGGGCAAATCCAGCTGGGAAGAGACCACAGGGCGGACCGAGAATAGGCTGGAGGGATAGTACACTACATCTCATGTGGCCTGGGAACATCTTGGGATCCCCCCAGAGGACCTGGAGGATGTGACCTATCTGTGCCAAAAAATGATGGGTGGATTAAATGTTGGTGTCAGCAGAGCTCAACAGCACAGTAATCCATATGTCTGTATTTAGAAAATGTTGGCTCAGTCACAGTCACACAATCACAGCCTCTCCTCTTTCCCTGCTTCAGCCTGTTCTAACCACAGCCTGGTCAGTGGCCCTAACTCTAGTCTGTAGTCACCCCAGTGTCCCCGCTAGACTGGTACCCTAGCGCAGTGGAGGGGGAGGTTCATGTCCTGTGTGTGATCAAGAGTAAAGATTGTGTGACCTATGTAAGTTAGTGTACATGAATGACCTAACATATGTGACATGACTGAACAGAAAGTTATTTTTAAACCAGAGTATGATCTTTCCGTTTCGGAAAGTCATTGTTCCTAAACCACAAGTCTCATCATGTTATTAACATACCAAAATTCATGATATGCCATATTATGTGATTTGTTTGTTGCGTATGTATTATTTCTAACTTGACTGCGCAGGCCATCACATGCAAAGCTATTGCTAGAGGGGCAGGTAGACGCTCGCGGTTTGAAGGCAGGGACTAAGCTGCTGCATTTGACGAGTTGGGAGCGAGAATGTGACGCTCTAATAGTTGCTAGCGATGGAACATGTGGATGCTCAGACCGATGAGTTTCCTTAAGGTGTATTTATTCCTTTTTAAGTTTTAAAAATAGAATGAAGAAAAAAAGATACACCCTTCCACCCTCACAGTTGTTTATTTATTTAACAGAAAAATCAATTGAATACTGAGCTGTATCATCCTGATAATTAGATTATATCCGACTTTGTTGTTCTTTCCATTTTACAAGTGACCCATTTTGGGATTTAGAAGCCAAATCCCTCTGTCCCCTCCATATTTTCTCCCATTTTTAATCCAGCCTCCTCACCCTTCTGTTCACCCTCTGTCCTCCAGCATGTGAAAATAACCCTCATGAACTTTGCTTTACTCTCAGCCTCTCTCCTCCCTTTGGGGTCACACTCAGGAAGGTGAGTCAGATTTCTGGTGTGCTTTTCATTGTTACCATGTTCGTCTTCCAGGATTTTATTAACAGGGCAATCGCATGCTGCCATAGCCTAAAGGGGCCTTTTGATACAGTACAAAAGCCATATGTTATGTAATTTGTGATGTAACACACTGTCTGTCTCCAATTCAGTAGAACATTATTTTCGTTAATGAAGAAGAAAGCACAGCCGCCCCCAACCCCAACCGAGGATTTAGGGTTCCCCAGCTCGCTGTTATGGTCAACACTGTAGATGACATCATGGTTACATAACTAGTCAGTTTGGTTTGACTGCAACAAAGGGCTAAAAGTGAACTGTCACCGTCAACTATAGGTTTTCTGGGACTGCCAACATGCATGAAGCAGTTTCTGTAATTTACCAGCAAGACATGAAATAATGGTTGGCAACGTGTGACCTCAGACCGCGGCCACTGTACTGAAATTACCACACAACAACATACTATTTTTCAGGAGCTTGGTCAATGGACAATCGGAGAATGAATGTGGTTATACGGATTGCTGATTTCTTCACCATGTGACATCCCAAAACAAGCCACAACTACAGCATCTAACAAAGATACAGTGAGAAATAATCCATGACATGTGACACTTTTTAAAAGAATAACTGTAAATGTATATATTACATTTATATACATTATTAAAACCTATTATTACTTCCCCTTGTTATACTGTTTCTGTTGTGTTCTTCAGAATATTTTGAAGAACTAAAACAGAACTATGTAAGTTGGTGTTGCAGCTGCTAATAGACACTGACTACATAAAACTGGTGGCCCTTTAACCAGCTTGTTACTCCACAACAAGTCCATTGTGGTGTACATGGAGCTGTAATCAATGAAACTGGCCACACCAGCTGCAGCATACAAAGCGTTAAAATAGACCAGCTTCATTTCTGTTGTTTGTGCAGGGTGTGCTGAATTATACAAACATGGATCAGAAAGTGTCAGTATTTAGGTAACTCAAACCTGTAAACTGGAAATGACTCGGGTCGTTCTAACTTCTCCAACATTGAAGTATTTAGCAGTGGCTGGTTGCTTAGAAACTTTATTTAGCTTACTGTAGCCTGTAGATGTTAACTCGCCCATATCACGCAAACGCAGTGGCCGCTGGGTCCAAACACTGGAGACAGAAGCCCTCAAACAAAAAGCTCACCGTCTTGTCGTGCCCGTGACGCACACTCCGTACGTAGGCTGCAGGTGTAGCCATCACAAAAACGATTCCAGGTCAGTGTACATGACAGGGAACAAGAAACAAGGTAATTTATTTGTCATTACACAACACAGAGTTGACTCCTTCATGCTATACAAATTACAGAACGTATATACAGTTACTAATATACATAGAAATAAACATAAACACTTCAAAAGTTTGACGTCTGGGAAACACTGTCCATCAGCTTTGACTGTGTGTGAGCACCAAACATCAAGATTATAAACACAGAGTCCACCTCTCCTCATCTGGCTGTCGTCCTGCGTTCTGTAGTGGAGACAGGTCTGTGTAAAGTTGCGATGGAGACAGTCTATGATGTCACATTGCTTTGCCAGCCTGGATTCAATTTTGACTTTTTTTCCTTTTCCTGTGACCGGACATCAGCCAGGAGCAGCCTTAAAGCTGGATTAGCATCGTGGCTCTTATTCCGACTCTCATCCTCGACTTATACGATCACCTGAAAAAGAGAACCAAGACAACAAATGAAATGTCACTACTGGCTGATGCTGTAGTTCTTTGTTAGTTCCCTATTTACCCTCACATAGAGACATTTTTTAACATAGATACTATATGTATATAATCATGTAAACCATCCAGTAAAAGTGTGTATTCTACAAAAATAAATGGTGTAATAAAACCTGGACACATCATTTGTTTCCTCTTAATGTTATATTTATGTGCTGAAACATATGAATACAAACACAAGAAAATGAAGAGAAAAAAAAAGAGAATCTGAAGAATTTTGTTTTGGTTTTAACAAATAGAAAAATATATAAATCAGTTCATTTGGAGACTGAGTTAGCAGTGTTAATTGACTAATCACAACTTTGACCCTTTAATTCCCTATAAACAATAGCTACCATATTATCAGATGACATCTCCAGCTGCTATCACAGTACAATTTCTACTTTTCATCAGCTCAATTAATCCTTCAGAGGGATTTAATTTGCAAATACCCTCAAATCTGATTAATATAATCATTGTAAGTGGCCTTAAGAGGCTTTGGCCCAGTTCAGTTCATATCTGACTAACTGAACAATAAGAGAGGAAAACTAATATTCAGCCATGTTTCCATCACTGATGGGAGTATAATCTAGCATGCTGACCCAGTTTCTGATTCTCTATTGGCTTACAGCCCAGGGGTTGTCGGGGGAGACAGAGTTCACCAGCTGTCATTCACCAGCCTATTTGCTGGGATGAAATTGTGATTATCAGCATGCTTATCCCTCTGTGTGTGTGTTTGTGTGTGTGTTTGTGTGTGTGTGTGTTTGTGTGTGTGTGTGTGTGTGTGTGTGTGTGTGTGTGTGTGTGTGTGTGTGTGTGTGTGTGTGTGTGTGTGTGTGTGTGTGTGTGCGCGTGTGTGAGTTCGCACAGGTTTATAGGCCAGGTCCAGCTTGTCAAGCCCAATCACACTGGGTTATATCCGACTGTACACATTGCTTTCAGAGACACAGTTTGAAAATGATTTCAATCTTTGATTTATGGTAAAGACTAAAGTAGGGCCTTCTACAGAGTATTCAGCAGAGTCAAACAGCCACGTTCAACTGAGAAGCTTCAGCAACAGTGGGACCACAGGGGTAAAACCAGAAACAGAGAGTGGCTATGAACTGTTTCCACTGCATCTGAAGAACCGTGCAGCTGAGGCCAATTAGACCAGTGACTAGTACAGCCATCATTTTGTCCTTTTCCCGTAGCTATTGTCAATTTGAATGTTTCAGTTGGGTGTAAATGATAAATAAGAAGGGGACATGCAGAGGTTTAAAAGCAGAGCTAAAAGACAATTGCTGAGTGTTTCATGACTATCTTTAGAACACAACCACGATGAAGGAGTCAGCAGATTCAATTTCATTTCCTCGTGTTCACTTGTTTTGTTCTCTTATTGCTGCTCCCCACGCGCTCACTCTCTTTATATATCCGGCTCCTCTTATCTAATCATGAAGGCGACTCACCTGATGCGCCACCAGATGGTTTGTTACACAGAACCACCTGGAGAGGCACCGCTAGAAACTGTTAAAGGGGTAGGGGATAATCTAGAAGCCCTGCAAATTAACGTGATTGTAAAGCCGAATGGTGAATAAATAAGAAGATCCCAATATTAATACTGGAGTCACTCAGGGCTTTCTTATTTTCTGAATAGCCCTGCAAACTCTGCTCTAATGAATCTCAAACCAACGGCAAGAACTACCTCTAGAGAGGGGACTTGAGCTACACCCGGGCCTATCTTACAGGAACTGAAGTGTTGTCCCTGGTTCCTTCATTCAAAGCGCAGGGAAAGATCACAGGTTCCTCCAAAGGTTCTCCGTGTTTGAGAAACAGCTGCATGTTAGCCTCTACACATTCAGACTCAGCCTTTCACGAATATGTCACCTTGTGTTGATACCCTGCCTCTTAGTCTATTTTAGGGCTGGAGGAATGTAAGGTTGTGTCATAAAGTGAAACATCATGTTAAAACAAAGTCAAGTGACTTAAAGTGGATTAATTGCAGTATGCTACTACTGCATCATCAACAACATCTACAGCAACAACACAGGGGTCTGAGCAGGTGTTGGACATAAATTCTCTTTGTTCGTTAGACAGGCTTGGCATCAAAACCAGCAATTTCTTCCCATAGCCTCCCAGACTTTGCACCGGTCGGAACGCAAGAATCAAGTAGGAGAAGCATGCGTGCAGAGGGGTCATCCAGAAGCCAAGCCACCCACTTCCTTGACCAGAGCACTCCCTGCTTGGTCTCACAAACCCAACATTCCTCACACAACTTCCTCCCTTCGTCTGACAAAACGAGACAAGCCCTCTGACGGTCCAAAAGGTTTTGGAAACAGAAAGAGATGGTTAGCAGAGTGAGAGCGACTTTTGAATTCAAGCAAATCTGGTTCTGCATCACAAAGAGTGTTGATTTCAATGCTGCTATTAACAAAGGTATGATATGATTATTATTTAAAACATTTATTGGCCTATTAATTATTCCTTTGAAGAGAAACTTGTCAAGAAGTCATTAAATTCGGTGTTAATAAAAACAATGCAAGCTGCAGCTTTAAAGCATGGCAAGGGTGTTTCACTGCTGTGTCCTATTTCCACAGTATGCGTCAATACAGGCATCGGTTTGACGCTCAAGTACAGGAAACAACTTGTCTGGATGTACGTTTCGGAACAAAGAAAAAATAAACTCGTACCCAAATTTTTGTTGACTCTTAAAATGTATATTATCTGAACAACATATTACTAACTTTAATACTGATATCCCACAATTACAAACTATGATTCCTGATTAGGACCAAGCGGAAACCTTTCGTCATCAGTGTGCTCTACTTTTCTAGTAGCTGCTTGGTTAGGTTTAGGAAAAAATAGTGGTTTGGGTTAAAATTACCTTCTGTTACAAATGCGCCGACATTACTTGAGTAACCTTACATGTGACGTGACTTCACTGTGTTAGCAATTTAGAATACCTCTTTGTTGACTTCTTGTTTCATACTGGACATGGAAGAAGACAGAAGCGACTTGAATGACAGTCCTGTGTTGTTCCTGGTTTAGCCTGATCTCCTATAGGACTTTTCACTCTTTATTCTTCTTCTCCTCACTTCCTCTTTTGGAGCTGTAATAAATACTACAGAGCTGGAGATCTCCACCTAACACCAAACCTAAATACGGGCTGGTGGCATTAGTTAGCTAGCAGATTTTTTATGTGGAGACAAAGCTGCTGATGTCCTTCTCTGTTTTTGGGTGGCATAATGCATAGGGGTGGGAAACGAGAACCAGCTCCAACTCAGAACCGGTTCCAACTGACCAATTCCATCGGAATTGTACGCCTCCAAAGTTATCAATTCTTCTTAACGATTCTCTCATTTCCCTGCTTGCGCAAGGTTTTTCCGATTTTCCTGAAATTTTGCATCGCGGTACATTTGCGTCACACGACTCAGACCTTCAACCGCGAGGCAGCATCATGGAGAGGAGGAAGCAATCTAAAGCCTGGCTGCATTTCACCAAACAAGATGAGAATTCTGCCTTGTGTAATCAGTGCAATGCTGTAATATCGTGTAAAGGTGCAAATACCAGCAACATCCTAAGACATTTGTCTACCCAGCATGGACTTAAGTACCAAGAATGTCATGTGTTTGGCCGCCTGCATAAGAGTGCTAAGTTAGCACTCATACGAGTGCTAAGTTAGCACTTGTATGCAGGCGGTCTAACTAATTTATTCAGACTATATTTTCTTTCTACACTATATCTTGTCAAGGTGTTGTTCAGTATGTTTGAGTTGAATATGTTCATATTCACAGTCTTGTGCAGACATAATTTTGGGAAAAAATAAAATGGTTGCTTTAGGTGCAGAAGGTGTAGAACTCCTTTTTTGCCACTCAATGAACTACTCAGGAATCCATATGAGAACTGATAAGGAATTGGATTGATAGGCAGAATCGACAATGGCATTGATATTGATAAAAACATATCAATTCCCACCCCAATAATGCATATCTACAAAATACAAAAACTATTTCGTATGGACAAAATCATGTTATGTTTTCTGTCAAGTCCAGGCGATAGAGGAAATAGTGTGACAGTTAAGCCATATGAAATACTAATTTGTCACCAATGCTTGAGGTATAAACAGATGGCCACTGATAATCGACCTTTGTCAGCAAAATGATCAGCTCCTTCAAGCCTGTCTTTTTCAACCAGTTAAATGCTAGCATGCCTTAATAAGTCTTCTTGAAGATGTAGCCTCTTGAAGGACACAACAGAATAATCCTGATAACCACTTCAAAGATTATGGGAACGAGTTCACTGAAATAACGACAGGGAAATTTCTCCCTTCTCATCTTCTGTTACACCCTTCTCATACAAATACCAAACAGATTCGTCGTGAGTCCCTCCAGTAGACGAG
Source organism: Diplodus sargus (assembly GCA_903131615.1). Lineage (NCBI taxonomy): Eukaryota > Metazoa > Chordata > Actinopteri > Spariformes > Sparidae > Diplodus > Diplodus sargus. The sequence continues at coordinate 2,731,890 of CAEMYA010000106.1, forward strand.
CCTGGTAAACATATTAATCAGGAGATGAACAGAGGAATGGAAATATGTGCACAGAAAAGGGGGATTTTAAGCCCAAGGAAAGTATAGAAGCACGTACTGTGGCTGATTGCAGATGGTTTCTGTAAACACGATTAATGTGTTACGCTTTGTGAAAAGGTGAGGACCCAAATGCAGAAACACATGGGAGGCAGACAGGATTAAGAAACAAAAGGCGAGCTTTAATACCTAAAACTGAAAGAACCAAAAAACAAGAATCCAGAAAAAAAAAACAAGAAGAGCAAACCCAGGACACGGGGAGACACTAAAAAACACTGGAAGACACTAGAAGGCACACAGGTGAGAAACAGTGTGGCAACACAGGACCGAGGCTTGAAAACAAACAAAGCTAATGAAGGGATGAGGTGCAGGTGGAGCGAGGCGGGGAAAGGACAGGTGAGGGAGAGAAACGTAGAACCATGGAAAGAGGGAAAACAGAAC
>CAEMYA010000106.1:2732677-2748272 GCA_903131615.1 Diplodus sargus
TTAAACACACGCATAATGAAACGAAAATGACAGGACCATGACATACTGAGAACATTTAGCCAACACATCACCTGGCAGGTTGTGCCTGGACACGCAGGGTTCAATCAGTCACGGAGGTCAGCTGTGAAGGCAATTCCCTGTTCCAGTGATGTGATTCACTTTGGCCCGTGGCTAAAATGTTATTCCCCACAGCTCAGTTTTCTCTCCAGCTCACGTGTCGCTGTGAGGGGCCAGCTCTGACGGCATCACTCCCAGTTTAACATCTGCCATCTTGGATCTAATAGAAGCACATGCTTCATGTATCGCCTTCTGCTGCTCCCATGTGACATACAGTACAACTGAAACTGTTACAAAACCGGAAAAAAAAGGACACAAGATCATTAAACAAGGGATGATAAAGTCATCATTCAGTGAAATAAGGAAGAGAATATTCTGAAATAACAGTGACACCTGTTTTCTCTGGGGGAAATCAGGAGAGATGATGAATGTTTTTGATACAAATTGAGGATCATGTGAAAGCGAAAACTAAGCACGAGTAGGAGGAGGAGGAAAAATTCGAGAAAACCAGATGGAAAGGAAGACACAGAGTGAAAGAGCTGTCATGTTCAAAAGGCACAAAGTGTTGAGTCCTGGCAGGGTTGAGGAGAGGTCAAAGGTTAGAGTTTGAACTGTGATGGAAGAAGACACAGAAGGAACCTTCTAATTAAAATGAGTGAAAGCAGAATTCACTGTTGACTTTCAGCCTCTGGTCTTTTTGAAGGTTTCCAAAATTATATGTATGGGGTTATGGAAAGTAACTCCTCAGTTCTAAAACATTTAGATAGATAGATAAATAGATAGATAGAACAACAGAGAAAAGACAAAAAACTTTGTTGTGAATTTCAGCATGATTGATACATTTTTCTAAGCTTCCAACATTTTTCCTTTTCTTTCATTTCAGTTTTCATTTGAATACCTACAAGCAGGTGTACATACAATACAGGCAAGAGAGCAGGTGTGTGCGTGTGTTTGCACAGCCAAGAGACTCATACACTTGGCAGCAAGCCTAGATCTCTAGGATTGTCTTCATGAGCATATAGAAAAAATGCCAACACAGAGGTCTGCAGGGTCTGTACAGTTGCCAAGTCAAATATAAGAATGACATTTAAATAACAAACCCTTGTGCCAAATGTTTGGTGAAAAAACAATAGTGGGGTTGCCTGGAGAGCAATAAAAGGTCACAAAAGCATTAGCCTCAGCACACCGCATGGGGTCTGTTTGTTTCTGACAAGGGTTAGGGTCGCCGGAGCAGCCTGATGAATGAACTCAGGTTACAATCAAACATGAATCGTGAGTTGGTAACATTTGTTAATGCTGTAAAATCTTCCTACATGTGCTAATCTCACAGGAGACAGTCTCCGTCTGCTTCAAGCAATATTGCTCCTGTACCTGTGTGTCTACTGTGTCTGGTCTTAAATGTCCCATATTATACTGTTTTTCATCAATTTCACACAGCTGTCAGAGGTCCAACAACACTGTATTTGAAATGTATTGCCCTAAACCCATCAGTGGTCCTGAATTTCTGCTGTCTAAAAGTCGTTCTACTGAGAGCAGGCTGTTTCTGTGCCTGCACCTTTAAATGCTAATGAGCTCCGTCTGTCAACGCCTACCTTGCCTGCTACACACCCCTCTCAGGGAGAGATGCTGCTTAACCTAGCGGTAGCATGTTTACGGTGGATGTATCGCTATGGCTTGCTGTGATGCTGTTGTTAAACCGAACAAGCTTGACCCAGAATCAGACCCAGAAGGAGAGGCCCCTGAAGAAAATCAGATTCTGCGGCTGCAGCAGGACGTTTCAGAATGGTTAGTGTGTCTGAATAATGTTAGTTTGTTCTATGTGTTGTTACAGTTACTGCCAGGTAGCTAATGGCTAACAGCTAGCGAAAGCTGTGTTTGTCTCCAACACAGTCTCCAAACTCTTGGACACTGTTCGCATCATCTCTGTCTCCAGTCTGCACATGTTTCCAGACTTTTCACTGTGACAACCAAGCTCCCTCGTAATATTATTAACATTAAACTCACTTAAAACGCCATTGCATAGTGGTCCAAAATGGAGCTAGCTAGTTAGCCAATTTCCAGCTGACCTAACCATAGTTGTAGGCAACTGTAAATATTATCAAACCGCGGCGACACTTACCTGTGGCTCGGGTGCAGTTGCTGGGTCCGGTATGGTTGGGACTGATCCTTTTATGAGGGTCAGTGTCGAGGCAAAGCCAGCTCTGTACTGACCCTCGTTACTGAAGCAGTCCGATGTGAAGTGGTTAGCACACACATACAAGCTAACACGAACCGCAGCTGGCACGTTGTCATTAAAAAATGAAACGCAACCACTGTCTCTTCTGTTGTTCCATAGCTGGGACAGAATATAGGCACTTGTGTTGATTTATACAACCATCAACAGAGCAATATGCTTGTCTAACTCTGAGCGACAGCATTGCTGAATCTGGACAGCCTGTAGGAGCGCCGTTTTACCAGTGGCTGGGCTGCAGAGACCATGCAGGAATCGCTTGTTTTCCTCCTTCTAGGAGTTGGTAGGCTCAGGGAGGACCAGCTTATGTATGTAGAGACCAGAGAAAACGTGTTTTTCATAATATGGGACCTTTAAGTGTTTTGAGGAACTGGTTCTTCAGCTCATCAAAGATAACATCCCTGCAGGCCTGGACCCTCACCAGTATGCAATCAGAACAGATGCACAGAGGAGGCCATATCCACTGTTAACAGTTGCTACATAATAATGCTGTTTGTTGATTTGCATTCAACACAATCTCACCAATAAAACTGATGAAAAGGGACTGCAAGCTGAGTACCACACTCTGCAGCTGGGCACTGGTTGGCTCGCCGACACATACAGCCTGAGTGTTAAACCCTGTCGAACACACATGACATGGACTCTACTCTGTTGTGAAGTTTTCAGGTGACACTATCATCTTTTGTCAAACAATGATGGGACTTTGTATCGCCTGCATAGAGGCCAAACAATGCTAAAGTACAATACCAACCGCAGCCACAGCAACTTCACGCTAGCAAGTGATACAGAAGTTTCTGTGCCATACCACCAGACTGTGAGACTCCTCAGCCAATCCAACATATAAATGACATGGAAGTTTACTCTGATGAGTTGCTGTGAGTATTGCTGTATTTCATTGTATTGTATTCGATCCATCATAAATATTTGCATTCATTGTCAATTTGTGTGTAGCTTAAAACCCTGTGTTGTAAAATGACGAATGGATGAATGATGATGAATAAACCTTGATACCTCGATATTTAAGAAACATCTGAGTCAGTCATGTTGTGTTACTACGGCAACCATGACCTGTCATGTCATTCGCTGCAACGTACCTGCAGATGAAATAATTTAGAAAAGCAGTATTCATACAGTGATTTTTGAATTATTGCCTTTTTCTTCTGTTCTGATATATGCTTGAAAACATAACATTAAATGATTTTTGATTTTTTTGTAAAATTCCTAAACCTTTTGTTGCCTAAACCTAACCCAACTGTGGCTGTATGCTGAAACGGTCCTATGTGAGCTTTATTTTAAAAGTCTAATGAAGAATGAATATGTGTACTTTGCATGCATAGGTGAAGAAAAATGGGACCCTCTTTCACTTGATACTGCTGGTATGGTGAATCTTGCAGCACCCTTGGCCCATCCTCAACGCCCCAAAGGTGACCCACTTAGAGATACCACTGCTGTAGTTTGATATTTCCTCCCATCTTCTATGAAAATACTCTGTGACTGAATTGTTAAAAACAAGTTTTGTGATGCAAATCTAGTTCTTTAAAGTGGTTCTCTGTGCGAGATTCTCCAGAAAATATAAACCAAACATGACAGAAGCCTGACCGGACTTTGTTAATCTCGCCCTCCTCTACAAGTATGTACACCATGATACCAGTTTTAAACAACTCCAAACAAAAATACTGGGTTTACGTCTGCAGTCACGTTCTCTAGCGGAGTTTCCTGGCAGTCTGAGCTCATAGCCTATCTTCTGGCAGTTCACAAGAGTGGAATTTTATCTTTTAAGCTGTGTACACCCACAATGTTTACATCTTCATACTGTGAGCATGAGTATCCCCGTGCACGTGAGTAAACATGTTCATCAGCAAATACAGTGAGCTCATCAAAACTGGAGCACAAGGGGCAAAACATTTAGCTGAAACATGTGAGGGTCCCTGAACTCAGCAGCCCCTAACATACATTTAAAAATATATATACTTTGTGTTATTACCATTTACAATCAACTCTTTAGCAATCCAATTCTCATGAAGGCAAGCAAACACACACTCCAGGGTAAGGGTGTTCACACAAAGGGCTGACTCTGACTTTGGAGGGAAACAAGGTCCTCTCTCTCTCTCTCTCTCTCTCTCTGGCTGAAGATTCCCAGCGAAGACGATGTTATCATCCCCATACCAAAATAGGTCAGAGCTGTGGGACAGTGAGGCAGGGTGGTGGGTGAGGACATGACAAGCACAAGACCTTGGTAACAGCATCTGTGTACGTGTTTTTGAAGGCCAATGACATTCTGAAACCGAATTTACCAGCAGCTGGGTTGTATCGCTTAAACTGAAACGTTTTTTCCTTTCCTATCAATAGTAATCGATTGACTGACCACTCACATTTGTCGCCCCCTTTTGTGTCTCAGCTACTACACTACAAGAGGTTTGAAACAAGTAGTATTAAAATAGCAAACAACATGACATATCAGATCTTTTTAAAATCAGAGAAGCACTTGTATAAGTGCATCAGGAAGCCACAGGAGTCATGTTGCTGAATTACCGTATTCTCCCTCTTTCATTTCCCGACTCTCTCCTCTCCTGCTGTTCGCTCTCTCCCCGGCTCTCCAGCTCTGTGTTTTTGTCCTCCTCTCCTGCCTCTTGTCACTTTGAATTTCCATTTCATCTTCAGTTCACATTTTGTCTTCCTGTCTTCGTCCCACCCCTAGTCTTCCCCTTCACCTCTTTGTTTCTGGCCCTGTGCTCTTTAATGTTGTGATGATTCCACCATATAAAGCCATGGAGACACTGAGGGTCCTAGGCTGAAGGTGGCACGTGCCACAGGTCACTGTGACTGATAGGTCTGCATGTGAAAGTGCCCCTCTGACTAAAACTGCAACAACAATCCCACAATAACTAATATGGAGAAACAATACACAGACAATCTCTTGCAGGCATCATGGTACGAAGCCCTTTGACAATGAATAGCCGTTTGTTTATTTACAGCAGTTATTTACTTTATTGTAATGTGTAGTATTGTTGAGTGTTAAGGACTGTGATGTATAATAACCTGATGGTGTTACTGTATCTGTGCAATAAGGAAGGATATGAAATTATTGCATGGTAAAATAAATACATTACATAGTATGAATATACAATATGAATATCAAGTCTTTTTAAAAGTACATTTTTAAAAATGGTTTGACCTATTTCAATGAATTTCCATTCACGTATTCCCATTCATGAGAGTTGTATATCTTATGTATGTATATCTTCCCACAAAGTCCAAAATATTTGTCAGGTTAAATAAGACTGGGGTTGAGTGTTATATTATCGATATTACATCTAACATTTCTGCCTAAAAATGTCCGGAAGATGACTTACAGTATCCTAAATGTTTCCAACAATGTCCAAACCAGACAAACCCCCACAGTTACTCAAGCTAACGGTGCATTTCATTTTGCTTAATGCTTTAACTTGATGCTGAGAGTGAGGAACAAAGTCAGAGGCTGAACTTAGTGTTAGCTAAACTTTAAAACACTACCACGTTTGTGACAGTTCATGGTTGAGTCATGTCAGATTTCCAACAAAAATTGCAGTTGTTTAATTATGTTTTCATTGCCCATGAAGCAAATTTTCGCCTTGCGTTACTCACCCAAGTTTGACCACCTGCTTGAGTGTTTATTCGCCTAAACAGCAACAGGATGCACAGAGGGCGCGTGTGTCCATGTAGTTTCATTCTCGTCGATGACTGAACTCAGGACTCACCAGAGACTCTGGCCCTGTTCCCCTCTTCTCTCTGCCACATTACAGTCATGACGTACATCTGCCCTCCACCTACCAAGACAGCAATCAACCTTGCCGTACATAAACCTCCCTGACAATGGAGGTCACCTCTGAGGATCACAGCTGCAGTCAGGTTGATAAACAGGAGTGAAGATAAATCTGCTTTTCATTCATTCAAGTTAAAAAGCAGTCCCTGAGCTCTCCTCCCATCGGCAAACAGCTCCGGATCAGAACAGGATCTGATGTGTCTGCGGATGTTTATTCCTCCAGAAAGTCCGGCTCTGCACCAGACTGTCTCCTCCATAGCCGGCTGGCTCTGAGGAGCTGAGCATCGGCTCTGCCCACACAACACTTGTATTGTTTTTATAGAGGGACTCGTAACAGAAGAAATTGTATATGGGTGAACTGTCTGTTTAATTAATTTCCACATCCATTTCAACATGCTGAAGAGTGAGTTATACTGGACACATTTTCATAAGAACTGTTCGATGTTACAGCGATAACAATAACGAGATTTACGATTCCCATTCTGATCTGCAGTTAGGGGGCATAATTTGATATCAGTACATTTTTCCAGCCAGCAGCACATTATTCCACCTGAATAATATTTCATTTGGCGTTCAGGAGCACTGATGGCCGGTCTCCCAGTTTCTCCACTACACTGCTGAAAACATCACGTCACCCTGCAGACGAAGCCAAACTCTGTGTAGACTATCAAAGTCTGTTTAAAGTTGGTTGCCAGAGCCCGACACCCAAACAAACCTCATGTAGCTGACATTTACAAGATGAAATGTGTCCAAATGATATATGGAGGAGTGGATATCTGATGAGAGTTAAAGTCTTTTATCTGAAGATGTCTAGTTGAGGAAAATTAAGAAAAGCAGGGTTATTTTCTTGGCTTGTTTTCTGCGAAGTGGTGGGCAGCAGCAACAACAACAACCAGCAACTGAAATATTATAGATGCTAGAACTAAAGTTATAAGGTTGTAAGATGGATCTGAGGATTAACTGCTCAGAATAAGAAACTAAAGCATGCATGTAGGATTAATGTGTGTTGCTGGGCCGCATAGCTCTGATGTCGTCTTTGTATGGTGGATTTTGAATTTTAAAGGTGATAGCAGTGGTCACCTTCATCTTCAACATGAATCTTTATGAAATATTGAGCATTTATTGTGGTGGAGCAGCTGTTTGTTCCTGTGTGTGTGTGTGTGTGTGTGTTAATGTCCCAACAACCCATCAGCACCGTCTCTGAGAGGAACTTCAGGATTGATACTGGGTAACTGTGGATTCACTTAATGTTGTGTTCAAAATTACGTGACGGAGGACTTGATTTATTTCCATTGCTACATATTGAGATGAATCCACATTCTGTGCTTATTTCTAGCAGCAGAAAAATGATGTGTGATTGGTCAACAGTTAAAATAAACCACGGTGTGTGTATTCACTGTGATGAAGAAACAGTGAAAGACTCTGTCAGTACTAACAGTACTCGTTGACAGGATTCATTTATTGCTGGTTTTGGTTTATTCATGGGAGTTTATTTTGTGTCTCCACAGCTCCTTTGTGCCAGGCAGTGGTAACCATCACAGCTAAAATGACAAAGACAACAGTGCCAGCAACAGAAACTGTTGGACTCCTAGGTGACCTATGGATCTTGTGGATTAAGACTTCACAATGTGATTAACTTGTATCAGCAGTCTGAATCTAAAACGTGTTGATTAGTTCTTCAGCAAAGCCAAATAACAATAAAAGAAGTTCCTACAATGTCTTAGAGGGCACTACAATAATTCAGGTTCCTGGCTGTGATCCATAGTTCGACATGTAGATCTGGTACAGTTAATGTTACCAAATAGAGAAAAATGGCCACATGACCAACAGATGCCTGCAAATATAATAATGTTAGAAAATGATTGATATGAAGAGTAAAAAAATTCAAAAGGTGTTCTGAGGTTAGAACAAGTTGAATCGATACATGTCTTAGTCTGTTGTAACCTTTACCTGCTGTGTAAATGCCACAAAATTCAATGGTGGTCAGAGAGCATTCAGTCACACCAACACACAATATCACACCACCTCCATGTGTAAACACACTGCCCATTGTGAGCTGTAATGTGCCGCGCTGTAATTCATAATGAGGACATAATGGCAACTGAGTGCTCTATTGATTTTCCTATCAAACATGACAAGCCTCTGTTTGCTTTATACATGAAGGAATCAATAGCTGAAGAATGCCACGTGCGAAACAGGGTTACAGTGTTTGTTTAGCGCTTCAGATGTCAGAGGGACCCAGAGGTGCGTCTCTAACAGCTGGTGGTGAGCTGCTGCCCCCTTGTGGTTGAAGAGGAAGCTTCGAATCAGATCTTAAACCAGAGTTTCCCTCTGACAGGTCCTTCTCTGTGATAGACTGACAGTCAAAATGTCATTTCACAATAATGTTCACCTTCATAGCTCACCTGTTCACATCATTTTGTTGAATCTAATCTAATCTGAAGTCATTGACCTCACATGCCTGAGTTCTCCTGGGCATTTTTGTGCAGTTTCCATTTTCCTATCAGAGAAGATGAGAATTTATGAGGGACATTAAAATGTGTACAAATCCAATTATTAAAAATTCACCTCTGGGGAAAAAAGAAAAGAAAAAGAAGACAATGTTGTTCATTCCAAAAGGTTTCACTGTCCAGATTAGTTGAACATGTTTAAAGAACAGCCTTTCCCTAACCAGTTAACATGACGGCAACCGAAATCAACCAAAAAAACAATGTCAACAGTTTAACCTGTGGTGACCATGAACAACAAAGTTATGAAACTCATCATGAATACAGAAGACAGATAGAATGAGTCAAGATAAAATAGTTAAAACACTTTGTATGTATATTGTAACTCGTTTTCAGTTAATTGGTGCCCATAAAAAGGAGAGGATAGTGAAAAATACCCTTCAAGAGCCCAGCTGGAAAATTGTTTGATCGACAGTCCAATAACCAAGAATATTGGTTGTCTGTATGGATTTATTTATTTATTTATTCAGTAATGTTTAAATTGTATAAAACAGAAGCATTTTTTTTTACTTTTTGATTTGAGAAGCTGGAGTGAAATATTAGAACATTTCTGCCTGACCAAAATAACGATTGATCAACAAAATGTTGGTCAATCCACTAATTGATTATTAAACAATTAGCAAAAATGATAACAAATGGAGCATTTAAGCACTCTTCTCTATCGAGTAACTCTAAATTGTAACCTTGTTCTGTAATACAGCTGTAATACCAAGTGCTGACCAGTAAATAGTGATACTGGTAACTTGAACTTCTTCCTTTTAAACAGACAGTACTTGAATCTTATGCACTGATATGAACTAAAGTGCCGTCCTGCTGTCTGTGTGATAACATCTGAGTCAGTGAGGCTGTATCTGCTCTTCCTTCTGTTGTTTGGTGGGACCTTTATGTTTTCACGTTGCTGCTTTGTTCACAAAATGTGTCTTAACAAATTAATTTCAGTCTCAGTGGAAGATAAATAGAGTTTGATCAGAATGCTAACTTTTACTCTTGTCTGAGGCGCAGCAGGTGGACGTCTGCCTGCAGGTCTCGCCCTGATATTTCTTCCAGGAAGAGGAAGACCTGCAGACTGGCAACAGTAATAATCACATGGGAAGATTAGCCTGTACTACCGTTAGAAGGTCAATGCGATGTAACCTTTCCTTGGGATTGAGTAATGCCACAGGACAGCTCAAAGATCTGATTTCATGCATGCACATACATGCAGCCACAGTTCAGGGGCAGATTTTGCAGAGCTCTGTTTTGTCAACTCCAGATGTGAGTGTTGGAGGCAGATGTGTCAGATTGAACACTGTGAAATAATTCAAGCAGTACACTCATGAAGAAGTACAGCATTCAGCATTCATTTCGACACAGTTAGACTTATTCTAGAAGGACAAAACAAAAGACATTTTGTGTTAGCATACCTCAGGGGACAGTGCGAGATCACAAAATACCAGGCAAAGTTTAAAACCAAACCACCGGCTGACTTTGGCGTCAGGAGGTTGGAGGGGATGGTGGATATTTTTGAAGTTACTTTTGAGCGGAAATCAGACCATCTGCAGCCGTGTTTGTGCCTTCCCAAACAGGTAGCGATTCTAAGCCAGGAGCTCTGTTTTTCCAAGTATTTTTGTGCTTAAACCCGACCCTAAGTGGCAAAAGATAAACACCGTCTTTTGTTTTCAGTCAACTTTTGCAAAGAAGCTGATTACCACCATCAGCCGGCACCACTACAACACTCAGAGACCGCTTCACTGTCACTGTGAGGCATATGGAGGGGGGAAGTGATCTTTAAAAGACACACTGTTTTGTGTCTATAATTAGCAGTGTGTGTTTTAATGCATATTATTATATAATTAATGACATGTTTTCCCTGATATAGATTGTTGAGGACAGATCTCTGTTCCCGTCAATGGGGGGCTCTGGACACCTCCGTCCCTACTGTGATGTCCACCTATGCTTCAAACAGAATGTTTTCTTATGTGCAGGTCTATCTCTCTTCAAACTTACCCCCAAAACCTTACTTTGATTGTAATACAGTAAGGTGGAAGCCTTGTGTGCGTGCTGATAGCAGACACACATCAGGGCTTCACATGCTTTGTCGTTGATCTGTTTGACTTCACTTTGCATCACGACTTTTCTCTCCAAACGTGTGTGTATATGGAGGTGTTGTTGTTGTTTTGTTTTTAATGGACATCTATCAGGGACGCATTTGTTCTGGAGACAGACATAATCTCATAAATGTTTTTTTTAAATGATGAATGCCAGAAAACACCTTATTTTAAGATCGTGGGAAGAAGACGTGTCGAGCTACACCCTCTAGTGTTTGCGTGATTCCAGTATTTCTGCCTTATTCTACCAGTTCCGCTGGACTAGAGAGCAGAGACGGACGGCTCTCACCTGTCTACCTTATTCTGCCATTATGATCAGTGTGTTTTTGTCTCTTTGCTTCCTTCACATGAAAGCAGGTACAGCTGAAGAACACAAGCTTACACACAGTGTGCAGTTCAGGGACAGCCTGAACGTGTTTGAATGGACTCTGTTTGGGGGATGGTTTGCAGTCGCACCACATTCGCATGAAGGAGAAAGAAATAAGGAATTTAGCTGCTAAAGAAAAAATGTTCACACTGAACTATTAACAAATTATCTTTACCTCTAAAATGATTTTTGGAATAGTAATTCATTATTTGTGTGTGTAGGTATTTACAGCTGTTCACATACAATCGATAACTGATGGGCTGGAACATGTTAGAGAAAGGTAAGTGATGCTCTGCTGTGAACAAAGTTTTTACTGCACTGCCTTTGTATCTCCTGTTGCCCTGGAGACGAACAAACTGTTGTCAGGTCCATAAGTGGCCACATGGTGTCAGTGTTGCATAGAAAAAACTTGTCGAAACACCCTGTGAAGCAGTCAGCACCCATGAAACCTGAACTTGTTTCAGGCTCTTAATAACAGGCACACCATAATGACTCAATAAAGCACAAAATAATTATACACAATAAAATCTTTAGTTCATTACGCATACAATTCAGGGTGATATATTAAATTAGTAATAAAAGAAATTGAATTAAACAAACAGATTACCAAAATTGCAAGCAGACTACATCAGAATAAAATATATCAGCTCTGTGAAAATGTGATGAAGTCAAAAATTCTACCAACAAACTTCTTGGCCTGTTTATGAAGGAGTTAAGTTGCATGTCAGATACTTATGAGCAGCCTGTCACTCAGTTTTTCCATTAAAACATAGAGACATTTTCAATGAAGGGATAAGTTGAGTTTTGCAAAAGGCTTAAAAGACTAGAAAGACCTCGGTTAACCTGTGTTAGTGGAAAAGAATTGTGCTACGAGCTGTGTTTTTGGAAGACATCCATGAGATTACTGTAATCCCATTTAATGTACTACGCTACTTCCTAAAACTGTGAAAACGCGCTGGAGGGTGACGAGGGCAAGGCCTTGAAGACGTGCAGAGGAGAAGAGGAACTCGATGAGGGAGGAATGTGAAGAACATGTTAATGTGTGAGGCACAAACAGACAGAGGAGGTGGGGACATGTTTGGTGTTTAGCTTGGGAGACAGTTACCAGGTTGAACCTGTGACACGGTGCGCGTCCTCGGCTGTATCCTCTCTGCCACAACATGATAACTCCGTCAGTGTTTTCACCTGCTGCATCATGTGGAGTGTTTTAGAGTAACGGTGTGTGAATAACTGCATCCAGTTATTGAATCGTATGTCTCACTTGATTGCCATGCAGGGTTGTTCATTCTCCTCACCATGTCTCACATGTGTGTCAGTGACATTAAAATAGGCCAGAGATCCGAACAGATGAATCAGCCTCCCGAGAGATCTGCCGTCATAATCCAGCCTCCATTTTTAACTGACTTCTTTCTCTTTCTGCTTGCGAATAAAAGCGGCTGGAATCCTATGTAGCAGTGCGGTACAGCACACACACACACACACACACACACACACACACACACACACACACACACACACACACTACTGTGGGCTGCTGTAGTCTGCATTCAGAACCAGACATGAGCAACTTCTGATGTTAAAATATGTCCTAAAAATGGATTATCTCAAATACTGTATGAGTAAAATGAGAGGAGTGAATAATGAATTCACTTCCTGGGTCCTCTCACTGAAGATAAAAGAAAGAAACAAGTGACAGACCCACTGTGTGTGGGTTGGTAATAAAAATCAAATTTTTGTGCTGTGGTACTGAGAGGTGTCATGTATTTATACCAGTAATGGATCCCCTTCTTGGCAGAGATGTACTAAAAATGACTAAAAATGAGCTACATTTGATTCTAAAATTGCAACCATCTCCAGTCGCTAACCGGGTCAGTCGCTAACCCAAGGTGTCAGTATCTGACGACCTGAGGATGAGAATCATTCATCTTCCTCCGGGAAGCTACGTTTTCTGGCATTGATGTGTAATGCTACATGTGTGCACAAATTCTGACATCAGCACTGGCTCCGACGCTAACGGAGCGCACACAGCACACAGCACTGTATACCACTGGTGGGAGTTTCCTGGTGTGTTCTCTCATTATGACTTCAGGTTTGGGCGAGTTGCACGCCAGTGACTCACAGCTCAAAGATGACACATCTCTCCTCCTCGCAACCACATGGGCTCTGTTTCACAACACGGCTACTCTCATTTACAGGCGGTGATGAAGGGAGAGCTTTTTCAGGAGACGGAGACGAGCAGCAGGGCACGGTGAGGCGGAGGGAAAACTCCAGGGACACGTGTTGGTCATATAGTTGTTTACTGAACCCCCGCTTTCAGTGATGTTTATTCTCACAGTCAAACGTCACAAGGATTATGATTTCCATAGAGCTCTGGAGTAAATTCTCTGTTCGACATGTGCAACTGAAAGCCTAATAATGAATGGATGAAACAACATTGACACATCTGTCATTTTATTGCTGTTTACCTGTCACAGCATGAGGAGGCATGCAGCCGGTCTGCACTGGTTTGTAATTATGTTTCTATAAGTACAGTTTACTGTTTACCTCTGTTATTGGCATGCTGATGTATTAAAGTGATTTATCTAAAACCATCTGTCACCAAAAGGAAGAAATAAGTGGAGCTGTCACGCTCACATCATCACCTTCCCCACCTCGAGGTAATTTGCTGAGTCGTGTCAGATAGATTTTCCCACACGGTAACTTTAAATTGCAATGCTGTCCATGAGCCTCTAATCACCTCTCAGATATGTGATCAATACATCTGATGGTATAATATAATGGTGGTGCTACATGGTGCTAAACAGCATCGTAACGCACCCACAGAAAGCGTCTGAGCACTACAAGAAACCTTCTGCTTCCCATAATTCTGGCTTTTGCGCGAGTTGCGTAGAGAGTTGCAACTCCACTTCTGTTTCCCTCTTCGTAGTCACGGTTTCACAACTTTTATTTCGCAATGCTTTAATATCAAAGCTGATGTTTTATTTTCTATTTATCTTGAACACTTATTTTCACTGTCGATTAAACAGGCAGCTCCTTCCTCAACTGATCGACGAGATGTCGCCTGCAGAACGCCAAAAAAAAGTTTAGAATTGTCAATCGATGTGCCGAAGCCCAGAATAACATTCTCACGTCTTGTGTGTTCACAATCCGAAGACATCCAGTTTACTGACAAAGACACCAGAAAATATTTCCTCCAAGTGTACTCATACCAATGACTCCAGCATGAAAACAGTTGGCCATTAAACTGATAGATGATGACTACTCAGTTAATCAATACATCCCCCATCAACCTGAGGCAGCCTCTGTACGTCTACAACTACTTCAGTGAGGAATTTCACTGTTAAAGTCAAGTTGTATTTGGAGAGAGCTGTGTTAATAACCACTGAGTGAAGCCTCTGGATCGATTTTACACTCACGAACCACTTTATAAACCATTACTGGCGCATTACGAGCTGTTAGTAAGCGTGGAGTTGGCAGTGACCCGACACATTTACCAGAAGGACCTCGGGGGTGCAGACGCCCCCCCCTCTTGGCTCTGTTAAAGTTTGGGACCCCGGGGTGCACCCCGCAGCAGGCTGCTCTGCACAGCGTCAGTCACGGGGTGAGAGGGGGAGGGAGGGGGTGAATCTGCAGGACTCGGCTCACCACGCCTCGGTACGGTAAGTTCGTCAGCCATATTGACTGTCTGTACCTCTTCTCCGCTCGTGGGAGCCTGCTGCCTGGCGGAGGAGTCTCCAGCACTGCAGCCTGCCGGTGCGCACCGTGTCCGGTAAACAGCGCAGAGAGGACGGGGAGGTGAGGCTCTATTTTTACCCGCGGTGGATATATAAAGTAGGGCTGCCAGCTGGAGGGGCTGACAGTTGGACACATCCTCGGCGCAGCCTATAGAGGTGAGTTTGATCGCCTTCATCTCTGCCTTTAAGCCGTTCCACCGAGGGGGGGATTTATTTTCTTTTCCAAGAGCTGCTGAGCGCTGTTTTTACGCAGGCCCGTTAACGAGCCGCAGCGCTTCTAACTTCTTTATTTTATAACACACACACACACACACACACACACACACACACACACACCTATCTGACAGGCAGGCAGAAGGCGGAGTGGAGGCTCGTTTGCCCCCCTTCACCTCCTCCTCGAACCGGCTTCTTGCACGTTTCAGGACGGGAGGACGGGGTGAGTGAACCGGTGTCACTTTGCGCTGAGGTGCCGTGTGTCAGTTGAGATGTTATGCAACAGAGCAGGGCTTACATTAGGAGTCAGGGTAATTACGTGCTTGTCCTCTTTTTCCAGAACGAGCTAAAAGGCGGGTCAGAGACCAGCTCTCGTGTAAGGTGTTCGAACCAACTGTGTACACGCGGACAGCCGCCCCGCGGGCGCGTGTGTCGGCGCCTCGCGGCTCGTTATTTCGCTCTGGAGTTGGAATTCCTCGGGTCAGTGTTGTGTTGGCGCCCCGCTGCTCTTTTGTGACGCTCCGGGCGGTAACAATGTTTCCTGCGCCGTTGGCAACTTCAGCCGCGGGTCCCTGCCGCTGCTGACGCGCCTTTTTTT
>CAEMYA010000106.1:2748308-2776187 GCA_903131615.1 Diplodus sargus
ACAATGCAGCAAACAAACAACCGCCGCTAACACGATTAGCACGCTGTGACAGTGGAGCTGTCATGGCTCTCACTGTTCATATTTATGCTCCGGCTCCTCCGAAGCACCTGTGGTCGATGCAGAATTCCGCTATTCTTTGCGTCTGTCTCGGCAGAAGTCACACGCACCGCTTCAACTTTGAGACAGGCAACAACAAACTCGCGTGTATCGTGTGAGAAACCGGTCCGACACTCGTTCTTATGCTGTAAAACACACATGTACGTGAAGGAGACTGACGCTGGGTTGTAAACAGTATGTAAACTCTCCCCCTCCTCGTTACTACGTTAACTTTGGGTGACTACAAGTGGCTCTACCCTCCGTCCTGGAGACCACGCAAAGCTGCACCGTGTGTAACACGGCCTAGTTCAGCTTTTCTACGTAGACGGCGGTCCTGAATACAGCCGCATACATTAAGGCGCCCACACATGATGCTGGCAGCTCCATCTGGCACAAACAGATGCTCCATCGGCGTCAGGGAAATTAGCGAGCGTCTGATTGGCCTCATTAGAGCAAGGGGAGTGACTTTATTGGCTATTATCCCTGTCGGTCAAATCCTCCTGTTGCTCCCGGCTCCGCCTCCTCCGGGGACCGAGTTACAACTCATTTGAGAAAGAGGCTCCTCCATCATGACATGAGATACCTCTGACGGCTGGTTTTAGATTTCTCCCAGCAGCGCTATTTTTTGTAACCTGTTGAATAATCTCATGGCTCCAGACAAGAGCGGGAGAATGTAGTCATGTCCTGGTCAGACGTGAACTTTAATAGTTGTTTTTGTGCTGTTTTACAGCCTCAGGGCAGATCTGAATTCAGTTGAAGTCATACCTGTTGGCTACCGCGGCGACCCAGAGGGAATCTTTATCTGCTGATCATTATGTATGAACTTGAAAATAAACGCTTAGTTCTATGAAGAGTGGAACTGTCTGTGGAGATAGATGGATTCTCCCCTGGAGAAAACACGAGTAGTCTGACCTGCAGCGAGAATTGACCAGGTTTGCTTTGCTGTGTGCACAAACACATTCAGATTATTTTGCACATAAAAACAAACAGACAAATCAGATTCTGCATGTGAAGTTGGCAGAATCTTGACCATCTCTTTGCACGCCAGCTGCCATTGTGAGACTGTCTGAAATGTCTCTGTTGGTTGTGGTGTGTGGTCAGCTCTTCAAGCTGAATAGTTAAGATTTAGGTCCCAGGGCTTGTCAGAGGAAATTTGTATCTACCTTTCCTTTGTCATTGTCAGATTTTGTCATATGCTATTTCCATTTACCTGAGTTTACAGCTTTTGAAAATTGGCTCTTATTTGCCCATGTTTCTTTTGTTGCCATGGCTACATGCCCAGTCTTTTAATCCCCAAATAAAAGAATAGATAGAACAAAAGTGAATGTACCAGAAACACCCATTATAGTCATTCACTGTAATGTACAAGTGCACGCATGCATTAGTAATAAGTACAGTAGGTCGAAGTTGAACCAGGATGTAGCTCTGCATTGCAGGGGATCTTAAAATCGAAAGTTTAAGTAAGACTTTAAGCACTGTGTATTTCAAGTCAGATGGTTGAGATCGTATAGTTAAGAGGTATCCAAACACTGATGCCTGGCGCTCTAAGTTGTTAAACCTTGTTTAAGGCAAATGTATTATAACCAACTCAAATACAACTCAAAAAGAAAACCATTTTGAATGAATTAAAAATAAACTGTTTTTTCAGCACCATTACGAGGATTAAGCACAGAGCCCAAACAGTTTTGGGCACCAACTCAGATGAATGAATCAGTGTGGTGAAGATTCAACCTAATTAAAGAATTTTGTACTAATTGTAGTTTGTTCTCAGTGGATTTATTCAGACAGTTTCATTATTAACATTAATCGGAGTTGTTTATTTATTGTATGCCTTTGTAACGTTTTGTACACAGATAAGGTAAAAACAGTGGTCCAAAGTCATGTGAAATTTCATTTTTTTTTAATGAAAAATGCTTCCGCATTAAAACAGATGCATACCTGCACCATAGTCTATGCTATGGGATGAAATACACCTTCCCAGAAATACAACAACTGTGATTGATCTGCTTGGTAGTGTCTTATTTTCAGCTTCAGCTCCGGTGCTTAGCGGCGGTACTGATATGGGGGATTGTGAGCTCTAGTTTCCCCAGTAAACACACCGACCAACCTGACAAGCCAACTGCTGCTCTTTGGATCAACTCTTCGCTGCTGAAGTCTCTTTGGGCTAGAGTCTGACACCCGGTCTGTCCACTCAGCCCAGCCCAGAGACACAGCTGTGAGCCGGTGTGTTTACTGGGGAAGGTACAGCTGAAAATCTGCTCATCACTGCTAGTAAAATAGACATGCTAGCTAGCAAACATACATAAATGTTGACAACAGTGAGGCCACTTGCTTAGGTTGTGCCATAGATTCTGCAAAGAGCCTTTGTGCAACCATTGATCAGCCACAAGTCTTCCTCAAACTTGGACAAAACACTAGGGGTGGGCAAAAATATCGATATGGCAATATATTGCGATACTTTGCCACCCAATACAATGTCGATTTTTCAACCCCAAATATCGATATATCGCCGAAGAGCGACTCTGCTGTGCGGCGGGTGTATTTCTGTAGTAGAGAGAGTGGCTGAGGTCTTTGCAAAATGGATGGCAAGTTAACAACGCCTCCGCAATTTAAAGTTGACGTTTGGAAGCACTTTGGCTTTGACTCAATATATCCTCTGATCAATATCATCTGATGGACATATACAGGTACTTGTGTTTTCATCTTTATTTATATCGCAATATCATGATATCGTGATACGTATCGTATCGTGACCAAAGTATCGTGATGCGTATCGTATCGTGAGGTTCTTACAAATACCCACCCCTACAAAACACTGATCGTTTCATGTTCTTAACCAATTCTAAAAGCACAAATGACAAATATTCTGGTTCCAGCTTCTCAAATGTTAGGATTTTATGTTTTTAGCTGTCGTATGCCAGTTAACTGTGTCACTTTGGACCGTTTGAAATTGTAACATTATTCAGACATGTTGTGAACAAACCAACCAGTTTTCAATTAATTAAGAACATAATTTGTAGATGAATTCATAATGGAGATAATTGTGAGCTGCATCTCTAAAGATACAGTGTAGTTGTGGTACTCGGTTGGTTTCAGTTGGTGACAGGGAGCAAACGCTTTAGTTTCACAACCCACATCACAGCCAGCTTCACTGACAGACACTATCTAGTTTCTCTTTCCGTCTCTCACTTTTAGCATCTCACATTTGTCATAGTTGTCCTCTGTTTGATTTCTTCCACTTTCTTTTTCTGTTTTTGCACGTCTGTCAGTCCAGCTCTGCTGTTCTGAAACGTGACATTATACAGCAGGTAAGTCACTTGGGATGTGAAGTATTCTGACAGAAAGCGTATGGGAAAGGACAAATGAATATGCAGAGTCGTCTGATGGTCTCATAATTTTTAACTTAATAATTTTTAATTTAACTTGCACTGTCCAACATAAATCCTGTGTCCTTGGGCAAACGTCAACCTTTGACTCATTTTACGTCAGCCTGGATGAGTGTCAGCTCCGTGCATGAGAATACTGGAATGATGATGCCATTCATCTCAGATTTCCGTTCATTTTAACAGCTGTTGGAACATGTTGACTGCAATATGTCACCGTCTGTCAGTCCACTGAACATTTATTACAGTAAATGTTGATCAGATGACTAATAATAATAATAATACTGAATCCTGTTGACGTTGTTGGTTACTGAACAAAGGTTGAAAGTGAAACTGTCTCATAGTAGTCATCTTTGTTTTTCTCCAGGTAGTCTGTGGTTTCTTCTTTCATCACTCTATGCCATCCTGGATTTAGACTTTTGTTCAAACTTCATCACAATTTCATAATTTGTCCCAAGCTTTTAGATGTCCTCTGTCCACTTTGGACATGGCTTTGTCAATTTTGGTTAACTTGGATCCAGGGTTGCAGCGATATACCACTTTCAGTTTATACCGTGGAATGAATATTGACAGTTATTTAGCTTGTACACACAATTGGTCATGTGTTCTGTGTATTGAATTCTAACATATTAGTGTTAGTAACTTAAGCTCACCCAATTATAAAGGTCAGCTGAGGTTTAACTGTCTGGAGATGATATTTTGTGAAATTGTAATGAAGGATATGTTCATTTCCGCCATTGCAACAGATGATAATAATAATTGTGTAATGCTGTATACTATGAGACCATAAAACCACAATCTTTAAGATGGTTATTGTACTCTATTGTATTGATTATCTCATAGTGTTGCAACCCCTGGATCCATTCATTTGTATTAAGCTGCTTAACTTGACTACTGTGATCAAGATTCAGATTGATGTTTGGTACATTTTTTCATTCTCCTATCTTATAACTAGTCCAGTCAGCATGTTTCACCAGGTGAGAAGTTATATTAAGAAAGCTGTCGGCACACAATGCATTTGGTTCAAAAATTATAACATTCAGAAAAGTCTTTTCAGTGGCACCACAGTTGTCAAAGTTTAAACGTCATTTAAGGTGGCAGCATTATTTTGCAGTGCTTTGTTTGTTTGTGGGTGTAGAGGTCACATCCTGAACCAGCCATTTGTGCTGTTAGACAAACACTCTGCTCCTCACACTCCACCAGGAGTCAGTTGGCTCCACTGTTGTACAAGTAAAACCTTGTTGTCAAGCAAAGCAGTTGGTCAAGTTTCGTGCTGTTATAACAGCTGTTGGAAGTGTGTGTGTGTGTGTTATGTGTCATCTCTGGCACTTACAGCAGGACATTTTGTAGCCTCTGATAACACGTGTGTAATGACAGACTTAACACAAGTAGTGAAACGTTCCTCTGTTGAAGACACAATTTTAAAATGGTCAGCTGCATTGTTGTCTTCGTTGTTGTTTGTGTAGAAAATTGGAACCCACAAAGATTGTACAAAATGTCAAGAACACACACACACACACACACGCACACACACACACACACACACACACACACACACACACACACACACACAAAACCACAAGCACCTCTTAAATGCCAAACCTCAAACCATCAACCAAAACAGTGTTAAGCAGCCACTAAGCTTTCATTAGATGACAAGAAAAGAAGCTAAATATTTATTTGTGCAAGAATAAAAAATCCATGAATTCAAAAAACAAGCCAATAGAAGATCATTCCAAATGAAAGATGACATTCAGAGAAAGAAGTGAACAGCCAAGTGATAAAAAACAGTACATTCACGTGGATTCAGATTCTGATAGGCTTGCTGCCTTTCTATCGTACGTTTTTTTCCTTTTATTTTACATTTTAACCAGATACAAAACAGCTTTCTTTATTCAGACAAATGTTGCTTTTGCTGCCCTATCCATCACCTCTGAATGATATCCAACACAACCTCATTAGCAGTGTTGTTAAAGAGGGGAGGAATGCAGAGGAGGAGGAGGAGCAGGACTCTGTGAAGCAGTGTTACAGGGCACTCTGTAAAAGTGTGTGTAAAACTCAACAGAGTGCCGAAAAGGATTCGGACAAAACAAGACAGAGAGAGATGAAAGAGTTTAATGTGCGCAGAGAGCAGGGTTCCTTTCTGCATGAATGCTGACCTGGAAGCTGTATCCGCTTGGGAGCGACCCTCTGGTTTCACTGAATGAAGGGACACACAAACACACACACACACACACAGACCCTGAAGGCGTATACATCCAGGTTTACAAGGTAGTTCGTTGCTACACAGGGCAGACCTGTGTTCTCCTGGAGAGCCCTGGATGCTCTCAGCTACAGCACACACTAAAGGTCACCCTGTGAGGTGTCAGTGTGTGTGTGTGTGTGTGTGTGTGTGTGTGTGTGTGTGTGTGTGTGTGTGTGTGTGTGTGTAGGCCTGGGGGTGGTCATGTGTTTCCACAAAGCCTGGAGCATTTAAATCTATTACAATTTGTAGATGGAAATCACTTTCACCTTGCCGAATGGACAGCGAAGCCGATGATATCGATGTGGTGGCTGTTCGACCTGAAGAGTGAACGCAGATGAGAGGGGGAAGAGATGGCCAGCGTGAAGATGGAAGAGGCATTTTATTTAGAGTGCATACAGGACTGTATAGCTATATCAAGTAGAACTCTGAATATTATAAAACTTGTGGTATGGATCAATAGAGCCATGCACAATCTTGTCTTTCAAAGCGAGAGCCATCATCCCTAACTTTCTGTATTCTGGCTTCCTAAGAAAAGCAGTGAGGCAGCTTAAAGTCTCTCAGTTATTTTAGTATTCTGTGTCTTTACCTATCTTCCTAGCTGCAGGTATATAGGTCAATGCAAGCTTTGAATTCTTATGTGTCCTTCCCAGTGCTCCATTCTACCCTCTCTCTCACCGTCTCTCACCATTGATTAGGTCTAACATGAAGACGTAGCAGAAGGAAAGGAGATATAGAGGTGCAGGGAAATTGCACAAGGGAGAGTCGGCTGATAAACTCACGACAGGCTGCGTATTGTGTAGCGTCATTAAGGCTACCTGATTTAGCTTTTAGGCATCTAGCTCAGGAACACTGATAGAGGTTTAGAGTGTGGCTGATATTAAATTAGGTGCCAACGACACATTGAGAATATGTGTGCTGCTTTTATCTTTCCAGTCTGCAGTCATGGGTGGAACCAGTGGACTCAGCAGTTTATTAGTGGCACCCATGCATGGATTATAAATAATGCTGATCCAATCCACTGACCTGCAAAAAGAGGCTAAACAATATACAAAAAAACAACATCAGCATTTATTTTGACAGATATTGTGGGCCCTGGTGGTCGGCCGTCCGCCAAATATTTGGGCTGTCATTCAGCGTGGTGGTGCCGTTGCTACGAGTTGGCCCCTGTCATCTGCTTTTTGGATGATTGAGCATGTAGAATCATCTGATAAACCTGTCGTGTGAGAGAAAATCGCTGTGATAGGCAGTTCATTGAATCAGAGCGCGAGAAGAGAAAGGAAAGAGAATGGGAAAGCCCCTGGAGCCTGTTTATGTTGTATCACTGAAATGACCAGTAACATTCATACAGTGCAGCTTCTCCTTATGTTTTGAGATTTGAAACTTTTTCTGATGTATTCTTGACAAGAAGTGGCTATATTAGCGAGGATGGTGTCAATAAATGCTGCACCATTGTAATAACAGTGTAGCTTTTGTCAGCCTATGTTGCTACCAGTTCATTGATGGTTTGGTGTGTCTGTGCTGATTCGAGCTGGGGTTCTTTTGCGTAAACTTCCTTGGGGCAGGTTTGAGTTTGAGTAATTCTTGTAAATGAAACGATTACAAAGTTCCTCTCTTTTGCAATCATGGGAAGCTGGGAAGACAGTGTAGTCAGACTGATAGTGTTACATTAGCCAGGCCCAATAAAGAAAGCAGTGGATGAAATCAAGCTTGAATACAATCTGGACTGACATTCGACCTCCAGCTTAGCAGTACTCGGCTGTCTAGTTCAGCAGGTTCAGGTTTTTAATACATAGGTGAGGTCAGGGTCGGGTGCCCGTGCAGAACTTGGTTACTGCCTATACATACACTGCTGCCACTGTCAGTATTATTAATATAAAATAACATTGAGAGCTACATCTGATAATGTCAGCGAAATGTGTTTCCAAAACTGTATTCGATAACATGTCATAATAGCCAGTGATGATAGTGCTGGCTTTCACCTTATGTTGTAACTGTATGTAGAGTAAATGGTGTTATAGAGGACAGTCAAATGAGAATAAGAACGGCTGTCTTAGTTGAGCTGCGTTTTAGACCTGGGAATGGGAATTGGGTTGGTCTGATTGCCACTGTTCACTTTGACATGTTCCAGGCTTCTTGTACCTTGAGGATTCAGCCGCAGAAGGCTACTGACGGGATGACAGAGGGTCTGTGCGTTGATTAAGAGGAAGTGCTCCTCAATTATGTGACACATCAAAGTGAATTTTTCTGCAGACTTATATGAAAGAGAGAATTAGGGGCTAAAATAGGCCACTTTTTCAAAGTATTTTCATAAGGCTCTCTGATGTGATTATAAAATTTGCAGTTTGCCTCAAGAATATTCAATACATTTCAAATATGTATAAATCCACCCCCTCCCATCTGGAATATGATTCTGATGGAAATGGACGCTTTAAGGACAGTTAAGAAAGCTGCGGCCTACATGGAGTTGTATGAGCTACACAGCTCCGGTCTAGTTTGCAGCAGTTTGTTACTGATCAAACTGATGTCACATATTCAGTATAGAAAGACAATCAGAGCAAAAGTCCAACATACACATATACTGATGATAAGCCATTGGATTTTTGTAGCCTGCTGTCCTGTCAGTGTGTGTGTATATATACTATATATATATACTAGGGCTGCACGATATTGGAAAAAACTGACATTGCGATTTTTTACCCAGCGATATATATTGCGATATGAAAAAAATACAGGAATTTTCATCAGATGACCTGAATAGCACGTTATGTTATGCTGCACTGCTGCTATCTTGCGGACAATTAACCTGCACTGATCTTACCTCTTTTTGTTGTACTGAGCTGTGGGTTACCAACGTAAATGGTCAAACAAATTATTTGTGTTAAACGTCCAATATCATCCTTCTTGCTGCCGAAATAATTCCAGATAACCGCCATTCCTTTTCTTTTTGGCAACAAGTCTTGGTTTTCTCTTTTTCGTTGCTCATTTTTCAATGTTACCAGCGACTCACTCCATGTGCTGGGGCGTGGTCTGCTTCGGCACACTGAATAAGAACTGCAGAGTCTGCATGCACAGTGTGTGTCAGGTACCCTTGAAATTATTTCATTTGCCTCCTACATCGCAGGCCCTATGATGTGACTATTGCACACTAGGGTTGTCAAAAGTATCGAAACTCAAAAAAGTATCGAAACTAAAATGTTGTATCGAATACGATACTCATTTTCAAAAGTATCGATACCAATTATTTTTTGTACTACCTCAGACCTGAAACTTGTTATCATAGTTGCAGTTTCTTTTTGCACACCTGTTTTTTATTATAAATATTTAACGTGTGGTTCTGTTAATTGTTACATGTTGTAACAGAGGTTATTTTTGCATTTTTCTTGTTAATAAAAATATTTCTTCTTCTTTTTTTAATCCTTGTGGTATCGAAAATGGTATCGAGTATCGAATATTTTCCTGAGTATCGGTATCGAGTTGAAAATTTTAGTATCGTGACAACCCTATTGCACACACGTACATTGCGATGACAATGCTCAAACGATATACCGTGCAGCTCTAATATATAGTCTAATAATTGTATTGTAATCGTTAGAAAGACTGACTTATGCTTCTGTCATTGTGACGTTTTAAAGTTGAAAACTGTTTTTAAGCTTCATCGTATCAGTAAATGTTAATTGCACTGTAGCTGATATATAACAATGAAACCCTCAGCGTTTACATTGTTTCCACATAAACCTTGTTATTACTGTGCATTTTTGTCTGCCGCTGAGCATGCGGTCACGCGGGACAACAGAGGTTAACAGGCGATCCATTTTTATTATAGACAAAAGGACTTATCAACAGAATGTGAAGTTAGCATGCTAATCGGCTAGCATTGACCTGCCCTGTCTCATTATGCCGCTTTGTATCTCGAGAGGCGCGGTCCGATAGTGTAGCTCGGGCTGACTGATGCCTGATCTCACTCTCACTCCTGAACCAGCCTCAGTCACGCACCAGCAGCTTTTACTGAGCACAATTCTGTTGCCCACAGGCACAGCTTTGGTTCTGGTTCCCATTCTTGCATTCCCCACTGAGTGTCCCCGTCCTGGGCCTGAAAACCTCCTCCTCCCGCTGGTCCAAAGCGTCCGTGCCAGCGGTGTATACACTTGACTGAGCTGAGCAGCCAACAGCAGCCACAGTTAGTAGCAGTTACTTGTCTGGACTAGTTGTATGTTACCAGTTATGGTGATATGCTGCCCCCCATTTCTTTGGAATATGAATTCAACAGGTGGTCGTACTTACATTTTTTGAACATGACAGTATCACTACAAACCACACAAAACATTTCTGTCTGACAGTTTACAGATGATCTAGACAACATCTCAAAAAGGATGCTTAACATGTTGGTCATGGAAAAAATACTGAAGCACTGTAAACATTCTTTGCTGGTACCTTACGGTCATACTGTGCACGGCAAAACCTCCCTAACACTCAGCACACAAGTCTGAGCAGTTTAGCTTCACAGTCGTGAAGCTGGTTTTCAGCTCGCTCCTGCCCTCAGACTGAGCTTGTGATTGAGCCTGGTTTAATTCCCTGTGCTGACACTTGAGAAAGGTCTATTTCTGGCCTTGCATATCACAAAGATCTGGCACCTAAGGGACACCTACCAACTGCTCTCTCCATTTTAGAGTCTATTCATTTAGCTGACGTGCACTTCTGGTCAAACACACACTGTTCAGATAACCATCACTTCAAACAACCAACAGTACAGCAGGTAAACGGTAACCTTACATGGGGTTAGGGGAGGAATTAAAGCAAAACAGAAGAAACTTTCTACTCTCTGTTACTCTTTTGTCCTTCCCAAATTGCCACCAAACCAGTTGGGTGCTGTGCTGGTAAAAATCCTGATACACTTCTGCCATTTTAACTTCAGTTGGACTGAGCTGAAAAGACTGCATGTGTTCCTTTGGGTGACTCTGAATAACAATTTGCTTGGAAGACAGCAAGCTTCTACCGGATTCAGTTCACATCCAGGCCAATTTCAGTAGTTCTTCTCACTGATGCACGGTTTAACATAACTTGGAAATATGCTAAAATTGTGCCGCCAACAACCCAACAACCACTGATTGCTGATGTTTTTATGCAGGTGTCTGTTGTTTTCTGTTTGGGAGGGGGCATAGTTTGCCCTCACTAATCAGCAGCAAGTGATGTCTAACTGGTAAACTGTGTCAATCTCATCCACACACTGTTGATTGTTATGCACATTTTTTTTCTGTGGATTTCTGCTTATCTGGCTTTGGCACGTGAAAGTGAAACCCCAGTGCTTAATCCCGCCTACAGAGCTCTGATTGGCTGGCTTGTTTTTCCAAATGTGGAAACAACCGTCAGAGAGCATGTCAGTAATAATCTGTTAAACAAAAAAAAAAACAACAATTTGACAGTTAGGGTTAAGGTTAAGGTTTTTCATATGCAAGTATCTAATGCTTTTTTCTGTTTAATATCAGCACAAACTGGTTATATTGTGACTTTCTATTCTCTGGCTTTTTAAGGACTAAACCATGTAAGGCACTGACAGATGATCCTCATAAGATGAAATAAAAAAACTGTGTAGTCTCCAATTTATTTTTCTTTTCTTCTCTGTCTCCTGTCTGTTTTGCTCGTAATCTAACTCTCTCCCTGTTCTTACTCTTCCCCTGTTTTTACTCTGACCTTTGGGTCTTGCCTTTGATTGTCTCCTGTCATTGTCTCTCTCAACAGTGACAACAGGAGTCACTAAACACATGTAGAGAGGCACATCAAATAAAATAGACAGAGAAAAAGCAAGGTACACTGCATGGCATCTTGAAGGACACACAGTGATGTTTACGTTGACGTTGGTTCATACGTTTCTGTTGTTGCTGTGTTGCAGGAGCTGGTGCCCCGTAGAGAGGAAGTAAGACGGACGACGAATTCTTTCTGTTTTCTCAGCAACAGGGGACGGGCGGAGAGAGGAGAAAGATGCCCAAACCGGTCAGTACCAAACATATATAGAGATGAATGGCTGATTTAGCACCACCACCCCTGAGCACCTCTCATGAGCAGAGCTGCTGCCAGCACTCCTATTTTTTTTCCCCACATATCTGCTGCATTCCTCAGTATCAGATTTTCAGGGTGGCAGAATTCCAGGGAATAGTTGGCATAATTTTATAGTTAATACGCGCGTATGAATTCCCTGTTTTAGAGCGTTTTTGCATGTGAGCTCACTTTCTCCATCCTCCATTCACTGCAGCTTCACTGTGAGTTAAGATTTTTGTTAATTTCTTAAAGCTGTAGTCTGTAACTCCTTGTAGTTAATAGATCCCATTGTCGTGGCGTCTACATGGTTGACGAAGGACTGAGGACTTACATTAAGTAAAAGTGGTCTACCAACAAACTACCTCTGACATGAACTCAGTAGCTAATGCAAATATGTTGTTTCTGAATAGAGTTGGTGTTAGTCAGGCCCACTAGCCACTGCCTTGTGTAACCTTAATGTGACATGAAGCTGCAGACAAGGAATTTATGGGGTTTTTTAAGCTGGCACTTTTGGGTGCGCCGGGTCAAACCATGCCAAGCCAATTTGCGTTTCCATTATCACTTAAACCATGCTGAGTGGTGCTGAGCTGGACCCGAGATCGACCCTCTCCGGAGGAAAGTCCGTGTGCGCCCAACCAGCAGGCTGCAGGGGTGTCTCGTGACCACAGTCAGCCTTGTGTTGACTCCATGTCTTACACTTCAACAACTGTTGCAAGACTCAACTCATATCTTTGAAGGAGACCAGAGATTAATGTGTTTTTAAAGTCTCTACATGTTCAACTCGCAGTACTCGTGTAGTTTGAAGTTAAGTTTCTCTCCTGTGTCTCTTTAATTTCAAGCCTCTGCTGTATTTTACCATTTCATCATTCAGCTGTCTCATGAGTCTTGTTAAGTTACTGCTAATTAAAGCCCAACATTTTCCTGATGTAATGAGAATTTATTGCGAGGTATTCATAGGAAATGTAACCACAGTGTACAACCGAAAAAAAAGTGGAGTTTTCACAGCTGCTCCGTTGACCGTTAGTCACAGCCATCGACCTGACTTCAACTCAAGATGAGCGCCTTAGTTAAAGACGCGCCTTGTTTTAATGAACATGCGAGTCCCTGCCACACTGGGCTACCGCACAGAGTCAAACCGAGTTGAGCCAAGCCAGCGCATGTGTATGGAGAAGCACCAATGCTCTGCACGTATGAGGGATTGTACGAAGTGATGAGGCGCAACCGGAGTCTGACTGCATCAGCCATCACGCTGATCTCAGAGTGGCTCACACACAACCACCAGTTTTGAGTCACAGATACTCAATTTGGTTCTTTATAACATCAAAGACGGAGATCCTGCGGTAAAAACAGAGGCTAACAGCATGAACTGGCTCTTTACTGATCGCTGCAAAGATTATCAGTTTAGCTTAAACTCAAACAATGCTCTCTGTTTTGACCTCATTGAATAGTACTCAGGAGGTTAAAGTTCCTGGCTCAGAAGAGAGGTTGACTGTAAGTGCAGGATGGCTTTCAGGCACTGATAAGAAATAGGTAAGAAACAAATAGAAATGAGCCATTGTTCTTTATTCCAGCCAACCACACTGGCTATATCTGTTTCCTTTTTTTTAAGTGAGCCCAGAGCCTGTCATCAGCTCTCCCAGCCAGAGGTAATGTGTTACAGGAGTGCACAGAGTTTTGGGAAAACACACACTCACATAGTCGGTCACTTTGTGGAACTGTCCTGTCTGTTGAAAGGAGCGAACACAAAGAGGGCTTTCTCTGCTCTATTTTTGGGACTGAAGGACAGTGGGAGCTTTCATGTTGCCCTGACACAAACACATACAGGCTGAGTTTGCACTGCAGCTTAAATAACAGGATTATGGTTTGAGGGCCGTGAAGCCATTTATTATATTACCTACCTTACCTTTACTGTGTTTTTAACCTCGGAGGCACGAACATAAACTCCAGGAATCTTCTCGGTGATAGAGCCTCAGAATGGAGCCTAGCATTGTCCTGCAATATGACTTCATCAGTGATTCGAGGTCACAAGTTGTATTGGTGGTTTAACATTTTAAATTCTTGTGTTTTTTTTTGTTTTATTATTATAGCAGTTCAACAAGGTCTGACAAAACGGAAGACAAGTGATTACAGAAGTTACAGAAAAATGTTGAATTCCATTCAACTGTCTAAAAAAATAATGTGAAACATTTCCTCATTAACATGTAAAACAAACTAGACCTGTGTTGTAGATAACATTGAGTTGCATATTTACGCAATCCCAAACCGAGAGAAATCTGTAGCATTGTTAAAGGTAACAGTGGGTTTTATTTTGGTTGCCTGTTACGATAAATTCCAGGTAAACAGCGGGCAAATATGACTAAACGTAACATGAGTAAAACTTTAAAACAATGACCTCGTCTCCGAACATTTCTGCAAGGGTAACATTAGGTAGATTTTCATCAGCAGTGGTGGTAGTTTAACAACTGTACAAAACTGTCATACTGCTTATGTGAAGTTGTACAAAGCCTTTTGTGGCTCCAGAGGAAGCTGCACGTCATCTGATAAACTACCTCTACTGATGTCTCTCAGTGTCAAAATTGCATTGTGGGTAATGTACGTGACAGGTTTTAAAAAAAAGTTAACTGGTCGGACATTGCAGTCCTGTAACACTGTTGGACTCATTATGGACGGTTCACCTCACTGCAACTTGAAGACTGAGTGACATTACTGGAGGCAATTTATCAGATGACATGCAGCTTCATTTGGAGCCAAGACCTGTTAACACACTTTCATGTGGAAGATTGGTAGAGTGACCCTTTAAGCAACTCCTAAGCAATGCCTGACTGTAAACCTACTCCAAATTCTAATATTCACATCAGCCAAAAATAGACAGATAGAGGTCAGTAAAAAAAACTACAGCTTGGATAGAGAGCTTGTAGTTTCAGGGTGTTTACAGTCCTGTACGCGCTGGCGGCTTACACACTTAGCTACAGCCAGCTATAGCGATTGCACCGAGCCCCCGGTACATCAATCTCAGTAATGGGGAATTAGGCCAGACCCAATTCCTGGAAAGAGACCAGGGACATGTGATTGGAAAAGTAACGAGAGGATGGGAGCTGAAGAGAGAGGGAAAGAACGAGAGATAGAAGGTGACAGAAATGGAGAGAGGAAGATGAGAGGAGAGGGGATGATGTGAAAAAGCTCATAGGAAGAGAGAGGGAGAGAGAGAAACATGCAATGATGAGAAACATCAATGCAAAAAGAAATCAGTGAATTGAATGAGAGAGGAACAGCTGGTGAAAGATGTGTTGGGAGATAAGCGATAGAGCCTTGTGGATACACAGACGTATAAACGTAAGCAGAAGAGAAAGTCTGAACGATGGAGTAGAGCTCTGATGATCCAGACACACCGTAGGGAAGAATAAAGGCACACAAAGGGATAAAAGAGGATTTGGGAGAGGACTGAGTGACAGGCACTTTGTTCATATCCAGTCCAGAAAAACGACACCCAGGCCGCCCTCGAGGGGAACTCCCACTCCGGTTACATTAGGCTATACTTTGACATTAAGCTGAGCAGTCGGACGGTAAACACGTCAGCCCTTTCACTGCCTCGTCGGGCCATTTCTCCGGTTGTTTTTGCCACGAAAACACTTAAATGTCACACCGGATTAAAAGCTCAAACCGAGTGGCCCCAGCAGGCTCGCTTTCTAGGCTAATCATTGAACAAGTAAGCTAGCTTTGGCTCCATCAGCTCGAAGCTAATGTCAGGCAACAAAAGAACAAGATATAGAGCAGAAAAACACATATTAGGACAATATTGTAGGTGAGGTGAGTGAACCACGCGACCAGAGCAACAAAGAGTCTGTGTTTTGTTGAGCCACTCTGTTGTCTCCCTGAAAGGCGAGACAGACTATAAGCTAGTTAGCTTGAGGCAGGCCATTAGAAAGTGAGTTTGGTCTGGACCGTGACCCTCCTCAAGGCTGTGATTTAATGGTGTTTTTGTGAGTGCATACACCCCTAACATAACACGGGTGTCTCCTGGTACTCACAGCTTTCATGTTGTTCAAAGGGGGTCTGTATAAAAGGCGCTCCGTGTCAGCAGGCCAACCAGAAACGGAATGGTGGACAAACAGGAGGTGATTTCATCAAGTTAGGAAAAGGAAATGCCACGAAACAATCTTATCTGTTCATGTATTGTTTATAGTATGTGTTGGTACACAGGGCAACGCCAGAGAGGGGATTTTTTTCTCTATATATTTCTATATTTGAAGGATTAATTTGCAAAGTCCCAGAGTTACAAAGTCAAAGGTTTAACTTCTGTTCTAGTGAGATTCAGAGTCATGTGACTTGCGTCTTGTGAAATCACCTCAACTCTTTGTGCCGGCATTAATACATGTCCTTAATTTGGAAAGTACTACCCAGCTAAGCACAACACAAATGTTTCCCCCTTTATTTCAGTTCTCCTGTTTCTCCTGCATTTACTCAACAGCAGTTCAGAGAGGTCAAGGGCAGGGTAAGGTAGAGCAGCACCTTTGGAACTGATACAGATTCATTATTGGGTTGAACAGCACGACACTAGGACTCTGAACACAAAAAGGGTATTTATAATTACCCATTTTTATTCCATTTCTTCCAAGGTCTGAAGTGAGAGTATTAAAAGTATTTTATAGCAAGAAAAAAAAAATAGTTAGACCAACGTGGATTGGCCCTCAGTCTTCATCAAGCTCATGAGGAATGGTTAGGACTGTGGCCTCTGTGAAGTTTGTGATGTAAGATAGCTGTATGTGATATATGAAGATAATTCGTCATATTTGTTCTGTCCTTTCTCATGGAAAAGTAAGCTTGGCCACAGACAACAAGTCAAGAACAGATAAAAGGTCTGACAATTGCAAAACTCAACATGTGAAGGAAGAGCAGGGAATGCTTGAAGCAAACAGACTTCTGGACTCGCTTGGAGGCGAAGTACCCAGCTAAGCACTGTTTGTAGGAGTTCAGAATGGCAGATCAGAGCGCATACATGAGTCAGTCTCTCCTCAGAGGCAGTCACGGTGTTGCACTGATTGACAAAAGTAGCAGTTTCATTTGTCCTCATGCTTACCTCTTAACAATCCCATTTAGTCAAAAGTCAATAATGATGTCAGGCGGATGCTCCAGTCATGGAATACTTAACATCGTTCAACTTTAGGGCTAGGCAATATATACAACATGTATCGTTATCGTGATATGAGACTATGCGTAACTCTGTAGCGTGATGCGACACTATCATAACACAGAGGCTGCATTACGTTAAAGTGATGCCATTTGCTGAACTCACCAGACTGGTGTACGTGTTCTAAAACTTTTTTCTTTACCCACTTAGTCATTAAATCCACGTTATTGATGGTTATTTATCAGACATTACATTGTGTTGTTATTTTGTGAAGGCACAGATATTATAGTTAAGATGTTGTTGCAAAACGATATCAAAGTCAGGCCCCTTTGGTCAAAATCATTGTCACCTTCCATTTTTATTGATTATTATAACAAGATGCCAAGAAGAACAATCTCCTTAGCGCTCCAGAGTTTCCTCTTCAAAGTCTTTCCTAGTTGTTCCTGCATATCCTGCATAAAAGGGATAATGATTGAGGTGATAAATGTGTTACAGTAATGGAGGACAGCGTTTAGCTGGAGGCAGACTGACCCCTTTACAGCTGCAGACAATGCTTTTGAGGAGGACAAAGAGTGGAGACATGAAAACATGAAAAGGAGAGCAAACATGGAGACAATACAGAAAAAAAAAAATATTCTACTCATCTACCAACACACCCTGAGGGGTTAAATGTTGCTGGAGAGGTTGTATTGATTTCCCATATGTTTTGGTCAGTATGTATGCATCTCCCTAAGGGCAATGTGAGTGAGTGTGTGTGTGTGCAGGATCTGTGTGAGAGCACATAGTCCTGTGTCTGTGTTTCGAACCTCATGAATAAAAGGTGTGTACACGTGTTGATGCATATTTATTTGGTCAATATGGCCCTTACAGCTTGCGTGTGTGTGTGTGTGTGTGTGTGTGTCTGAATAAGCATGCATC
The DNA here is from genome assembly GCA_903131615.1 of Diplodus sargus. NCBI lineage: Eukaryota > Metazoa > Chordata > Actinopteri > Spariformes > Sparidae > Diplodus > Diplodus sargus. The sequence goes on from CAEMYA010000106.1 coordinate 2,766,112, forward strand.
AGGCTTGTTCATCCAGGGTGTGATATGCGGTGGGACGTCGTACATTATTGATTTATTGCTGCGTTTTGCACATGTTGCCCCTCCTGGCGATGGTGTCCCTGGGGGCTGCGGGCTGGTGGAGGGGGGGCAGCAAGCCTGCACCGGAGGCTTTAAATATTTCAGAGGGCCATTTTCATTTATATAATGGGAATTATCCAAGTCACTAAATCTAATTAGAGGGAGGGTGTGAAGTTCACCGCCTCTCCCACCGCCTCTCCCTAACCCCCACTAAATTCACCCACTGCCTAATGGAATGTATTAAAAAAGCTTTATCGCTAAAGCATTGGGATAAAACATAAACATTAACTGCACTCGAGATGATTTACAGAAGTACACTACATGGCAAAACGTATGCAGACTCCCCTGTACATTTGGTGTGGCGCAGTTTGTAAAGGTGCCAGTTCACTTCCTGGGTTACTGCCGAGGTGCCCTTGAGCAAGGCACCGAAACCCCTATGCGCTCCCTGGGCGCCTGACATGGCAGCCCACTGCTGTTTCCAGTGTGTGTGTGTGTGTGTGTGTATACTTACAATGTGTAGCCAGTGATGGGTTAAATGCAGAGGACAAATTTCAGGTGTGTTTGCATGTTGCATGTAAAAAATAACTGACAAAATAAAGATTCTTCTTCTTCTTCTTCTCGGCTCCATTTCAGGGAAACATTAAAGCCACAACATGACTGAGAACTTGTGTGGCCTGCACAGGGCCCTGAGCTAACCCCATCCAACACCATCAGCGATTACTCAATGCCAATTAGCGCTGAAGCAATTGATCATTTTGTTGATCGATTAAGAATTAGTGATCAACTCTTTTAATTAGTTGAATTGAGACACGAGGGAATCAACACAGAACTGTAACTATGTAGCCGATCAAAACCAACGTGCACCAAACGACAGGTACACTTACAAGTTACAAGGGAATGGGGCCATCAGCACACCACTTTGTGCCGTGTTCAGTTACATAAGGTTAAAATGAACGTGTTATAGTGAAAGCCCTGATTATTATTATTACTTGTGTGCTGCTTATCACTTGTCATTCTTGCATAGAGCTGTATTCTTTTTTGTCCACAAGTGAAGGCGAGCCTGTGTCTGCCATGCTTACTCCTCCTGCTCCGATCCAAGCCAGCCCACAGATCCGTGTGTAATCTGTTTGCTTTCAAAAAGACGTGCTGCTCTCAGCTCCAGGACTGAGTGGACTTGTGTAGTCTGACACTGTGCTGATGGATTTTCTCATACGTCCTTGATGCCTCTGTCCGTAACAGCCTTTATGAACGAGCCAAAAAAACAAGACTGATAAATGCTTAAATTAAAATGTGCCAGGGCTAAACTAATTAAAATAGAAGCGTGGTGCTGGAAAGTGTTTTGAAGAGGAAAAAAGCCTGGGCTTGAAAAGAGGAGAGGTGAAGAGAGAACGAGTGGTGGAGGACACAGAAAGGAGCGGAGGTGAAGAAAGGAAGAGTGTCAGAGAGGAACATGCTAAGCAGATGAGTGGATGATGGAAAACAGATAAGAGAAAAGGTGAAAAAAGCAGTGTGGCCCTGGTTGCCTTTAAAGCTTCTGTTAACCGGCTTAGCTACCAACAGCTTTTAATTATGGCTGTCTGAGTCTCTCTCTCACACACACACAAACACAATCAACAGGTGGTCTGTGTTGCGTGGGCGGCCTCTGCCTGTACACACTAGCCTACTATTTAGCTGTCACTGGTTGTTATGAATAACATGGAGGCATGGAGGATGCTGGTAAACACAGCCAGCTACACTGAGACAGACGTGCACGCTCAGTATTCCACAGAGCCTCGCAGCTCTGCAGCTTTTTTACACTGCAAAATCATGTATCCTAATGAAAACAATTCAACATGGATAAATATCTCCCTCTACTGTTTATTGAAGCCACCTGTGTGGCTCATTACAATTTGTACATTTCTGTTTTTTTATTATTTCACAACCCTGCTGTCGCTCAGGAGGTCGTAACATTTTGAAAGCAAATGTCAAAATTATCCTCAGAGAAAAAAAGGGAAAACGATGATGTCAAGCAGATGTAAAATGGCAAAAAGGCTCAATTTCCTAAAACTCTATAAGTGAGAGGGCAAGATCTGATATTGCTGATATCATGGCTGTGTCGGTGTTGGTTCTGGTCTGTCTTTATCAGTGTCGCTCCAGCACATAATTGCAACCGACCGATCATGTATTTGTCATGTCGCAGCTTCCCAATTCAGAAAAAAGACCAGAAATATTTGCACATGACAGAAGTTATCCTTTCTTACATGTGCTGAACGTTGTGGAAGGGTCTGTTATTCCCCAAATATACGTCTGTTGTTTTTTCGTTGCCTATACTAAAACCCTAGTGTAAAAACAATAATTGCACTTGACAACAATACTTGTCAACACCTCTGTAGCAGGTCCTGATATCATTAATGTAATATGCTGTGTGATAGGAGTGGTTGTTTATGTGACACTGAACCCCTTCAGTGTGTGTGAGGTCGCTCCTCGGCTGCTGATTCAGAAGATTTGTGTAACTGTGTTTAAGTGAAAACACACCAACACTCTACTCCTGATCAGCTCTGGAACTGAACTGAACTTGATTGTTTTATCCATGCAAGTAGATTTCCATGATGAATATTGTGGGGTCCAGCGTGTGCAGTAGCAGCTTGAACTCAGCTTGAACCGGAAAGACTTATTTTTCATTTTTCCCTTCTTAATTATAAAACCACGTTGCCCCAGATCCACCATGCTTCACATACCACCACTGTGGAGAAGTGGCTGATGTGTTTCTGCTGCTGGTCTCTGTTTGCAGCAGTCTGAGCAGTAAGCGCTGTAGCATACACAGAGGCAGCAGTGATCATAGCCGATGGATTACTTGTAGTACAGGACTGCAGGTGCCATATCGGTATCATTTTGTGTATATGTTACACAAAATGATATTTGTGTGTCCCTGACACATGACAGAAGAGGGTGTGAGCGGTATCAGCCAGCCAGCAGTGGAGTGAAGGACTGTGGTCAGCAGTCAGGCTCAGACCGCCTGCTTTATCTGCTAACGTTTTGTTGCTATCAGCGAGAAGACATGTTGCTCCCGCTCTGTATCTGCGTGCAGTCACACACATTCACACACGATTCCCCCCCTACAGACACCAGCAGGTTATATCAGAGGAGCTCTTCTTACTGCATTGCACAAAGAAACTTGACGTTATTACCTCTGCATAGAGCTGCAGAGTGTCTCCAGGATTAGTGCTTCCTTTCTCCCTTCAGTTGCGTTCTTTTGCTGAGACCGCCCTGTGCAAGAAAGTAACTCCTTGTTTTAGTAAGGACCATGAATAGCATGTGTGATGTATATTTAGGATAGGAGCATTTAATCTACAAAGATTATGTTCTTAATGCTCTAACGTTAATCTTGCTGAGAGTAAAATATCAAAATCCTTGATATCAATTTCTGTATATATTTTTGTGTCACGTAACCTTCTCAGATGTGAGGATTTGCTGCTTTTCATTTGGAATGGAATATATTTAAGTTTTGGACTCAAACAAGAAGCAATCTGAGGGCATCACATTGGCTTTAGTAAGTCAGCTTGGCCATTTTCTCTCTGTTTTCTGATTTTAATTCTGGACAAAAGGATATATCAATACAAAATACAAATAGAATATAAACAACTGTCAAATTAAGAGATAATCCAAACAAATGTAACAGGCAGCCCTGACAAACTCAACCACAGATTGGTATTTCTAGTTGCGGATGTCCGTCTGTTCCCCTGTGTCTCACCTCAGAGGGGTCAATCCTCTCCAGGTCATCCCGTCAAGTGTTAAGTCCCTCTCTAAGAAGCCCACAAGGCTTTGTGGAAAATCACATTGAAATCAGCCACAGAGCGGTTGCTATGGTGACTTTATCAGCAGCACAGAGACACATTCACAAAAACAGCCATATTGTGTGTGCAATTTGTACATGTGTGTGAGGTCACCATATGGCTTCGCTCCCATACGTACACACAGATGTCTGCCTTGCTGCGGCACACACACACACACACACACACGCACACACACACACACACACACACATGCCACCGCTACCATAAGGTTGTGTTCCCATACTTTCCCAACATCTACTGTACGGACACTTACTGCAATCCTGGCACATCAAATGTAAGAGCATGTGTCAAATGAGGAGGGAAACATTAAGTCTGTCTTATAGTCAGCATCTGAATCATTTAAACATCAGATGTTAGAATAGCCAACAGGAGACAATGACGCGAACCAGATAACAAAAAGAAAATGATGAAACAATGAAATAAGAAGAGATGAGGTGACATAAACTCACTATTCCTTCTTTATCTGGAGCTGACCAAACCAAACATAACCTGTCGTCTTCTCCATAAGTACTCGTATGAGGACAGCAACACGTTAAAGCAAACAGGGTTAAATGGACGCATGAACCGCATGAATATCTTCAATCATGACTTCACCACAGTGGTGTGATGGATTTATTTAAACAAAGGAGGTTTGGTCAGAATTCGTCTCGATTAATAGTTGATTGACAGAAAGTTAATCAGAGCTGCAACTTTTAATCAGTTCATTGTTGGCCAACTTTTTTGATAGTCAGTGAATTGGTTTGCCTTCATTTTAGGGAAGAATAATCTAAATGATCTGATATCAGCCTCTTGAATGTGAATTTAACACAAAACAAGACATTTGAGGACGTCATGTTGGTCTTTGGGAAACACTAATTGACGTTTTTCACCATTTTCTGATCATTTATAGACCAAACAAGTCGACAGATTAATCGACAAAAATTGCAGCTTTAGAGATAATCAGTTTGGACAAGTGACTGTCAAACAAACATATTTGTCATTTCTTTTGTCTGCAAAGATATTGTTGTCTGTGTGCGTGTGTGTGTGTGCGTGTGTGTGTGTAGAAGGCATGGTTGGGGGTAGAGTGCCTTTGCTTTTGTCTGGAGAACATGCTCCGCGCGAGTGTGTGTGTGTGTGTGTGTGAGAGATAGACAAAGAGAGAGAGAGGGCGGAAGACAAAGACAGATAGACAGATAACGCCTGAGGTGAACGGAGCGCATCAATCATAAGAAACCAGCAGTCAAAATGTAGCAGACTTATAGATGGCTCAAGTGACCTGAATAACACACACACAGACACTCACACATGCGCACTGCTGAAGCATCAGTTTTGTGCCTGAGGCAGGTTGCACGTTTTAACTGTGCTATTGTTGCCCTTTTCTCATCTGCTCCGTCTCTCTCTCTCTCTCTCGCTCACTGTTTTTCTTTGGGTCTCTCGCTCTCCATCAGGGTTTCTCAAGGACAGTGTTGGTTTGCTTACTGCAGCACAGAGCAGCCTAATGTATCACACCTGCAGTGGGATAGGATAACACACACACACACACACACGCACACACACACACACACACACACACACACACACAAACACAAACACAAACAGATAAATGTGTGATTACATACTTGTGTGTGTAGTCCGGTGCTCTGAACAGGGAGGGGTCACGGTCAGACACTGCTGCTGGTTTGAAGCCCGGTGGTCTTGTGATTTCTTGCTGCAACAATATAAGCACAAACACACTCATGGATACACTCACACACACGTCATTACACTGTTAAAACTTGTTTTTCCGTTAACGTTGTCAGAATTCAAGTTTCACAATCGACATGCAGGTCGCCGTAGCGGCAGTCCTGACGATGTTTCCAGATGCTCATATGTGGCTGTGAAGTCACACCTGACTGCACACAACTCCCACAATAACAATGCGGTTGCAAGAATAAAAAGCAGTAAAGAAAGGGTTCTTTACTGCTTTTTATTCTTGCAACCGGATTCTTATTTTTCCATGTCACCTCACTGCTGCCTTCCCAGTGGCAATGAAACATTTACTTATTTTATCATCATGAATAATTCAAGATCATGTGCCTATTTTTGAGTTCAGCATCGGGATAAAATCATCATCGAAAAACAGCAAACAGAGTGCAGAGAGAGTGAAAACTGGCCTTGTACATTACAGTATTCACACTATGATAAATGTGTGTATGTAGCAGAACCATTAGAATATTAGAAAGGGTACGTCACAATCTCTATATGTCTCTGAATGCTACAGTTACACAGTTTGCTGGTTGAACATAACAATGAAATGTACAGTAGGAGCCCTGTATCTTATTGATCTAAGTGTTTGAAAAAGATGAGGAAAAGATAATAAAACTGCATATGAGTTTGAAAATAAGACATGCAAAGCACACAGTATTTAGTAATAAGAATATCACAATAAGCTGTGATATTCGTCTGTAGCACTGGTTGATTTATCCTTTCTTCCAATCACTCGTGACATGACATGTAGTGATATTCTCTCTCTGTCAGCCCCGTCCATTTGGACATCGTTTCTCGGCTTGCTTCGCAAACGACACATTCGCCAAATGGTTGTTCTGGTGCAAACTTTCGCTCCTGAAGTGTTTAAGTGCAGATGGCCTGTGGAGCCTGAAGAGCCAATACAAGTGCTTCTTAGAGCAGAGGTCATCGTCTTTGTCTTTGTGTTCGCTCTGCGTGGCCATCTCTCTTGTCACCTCACAGACACAGTCTTTTCATATTAAACATGACTGCGTGGGAAGGTATTTTTAGTGGGCTGCTGCAAACGCTCAGTAGAGTTCCTGATAATTTCCCCTCATTAGAGTAAAGTGAAAGTGACTTCCTCTCTGGGCTTCCTGGCAGGAGGAGCAGTGTAAACAGCCGGAGCCTTACATGGACACTGGCTGTAACACAGAGTGTGTTTCTGTGTGTGTGTGTGTGTGTGTGTGTGTGTGTGTGTGTGTGTGTCTGTGTACGTGCACTATGTGTTAGGCATATTTATAGAAGTCTGACTAGGACGACACAGTGCTGGCACCGGCTGTCCAACGAGCAGAGGGTCACAGTTGGTCAGGCTTTACTTCTACTTCTTGCCCAGTTTTGTTCTTGATGTATTAACCTTTCCTTTAGACCTTGTTATCGACTCTTCCATCACATTGTTTGAATTTATTTCACAATAATTCATAATATTTTGAGGGTTGTTGTTTCACTCCTTTGCACAGTTTGTTGTAAATTTCTGCATTATATTTTTTCCATCTTTTGCTTTGAAACAATGTTAACGTCTTCACATTTTGTTCCACCTTTTGTTAAACAATCCCACTGTTACCATTCTACTGTACCATTTCACTCTTAATCTCCTGCTTTCACTTCAGTATTCGTTTCTTTAGAATGGCTTTTTTCAAATATTTTTCCTCCCCCTCCATTCAGAGTCAGTGATCATGACTCATTCTCTGTACAAAGCCCTACAATTTCAGGATTCAGGTTTTCTCCAGTCAGCCTGTGTAGTGTAAGTTCACGGGGTTCAGAAGTACTGAATCATCGGAATACATGCTGTATGTTTCTGTGTGTGTGTGTGTGTGTGTGTGTGTGTGTGTGTGTGTGTGTGAGACTCCCGGTGCCACGTCATTGTGCCATTGAATTCTGCTTTCGAAGTTCAACATTTGAAATATACATTTTTCATATATTCACTGTACAAATGCTGGAATTATGAGGTTATTTGAACAAACAGATGAAGTTTAAACAGTGTAGCAGGAAAGAGAGAACGTGTTCATTTGAATGATAAACCTAATTGATGTGTTATTTGCTTCTTCTCTGCAGATCAATGTGCGCGTCACCACCATGGACGCTGAGCTGGAGTTCGCCATCCAGCCCAACACGACAGGCAAACAGCTCTTCGACCAGGTATGTGACACGCATGCTGTCAACATGATTTTTATTCTATTCAGGTGTGAGGACAATACAGCGGTGACAACTTGTCACCGGGCGGGAGGAGAGAGTCAGAATTTCACAAAAACTTCACATTTGGTCTGTCAGAGGGACCTCTGTGGCCGGGGGGGAGAATCACATTGTTTGTTGTTTCCATTCCTAATGAAAAGCAATACCGAAAGTGAGTGCGTGTGTGTGCCAGTGGGTGCTGGGCCGGGTTTGGGTCGGTACTGGTTCTGTACGAAGATGACGCACAAAGTGCTCATTGTCTGCACTGGCAGCTTTCGGGAGACCGTGGATGTAAGTGCTGGGTGGATGGTGTGGGTCTGTGTGTGAATGTGTGTCTGGGAAGTAAAAGGGCAGCTTTCAGCATTGTTTCATGTCAGGCTGGAAGGTTTGTTGAGGTTGTGGTGACGAAGAGGAGGAAGATGGAATGAAAGAGAGAATCTTTGTTTTCAGCTTTTTTGCTCTCTTGCTCTTTCGACTCTGTTCTGCTTTATAGTACGAGATCAAGTCACAGAAAAGCTTTAATCCTGCACAGGACAAGTTTGAGTGGCCTGAAAACACTCGTGTTGCATCAGAGTACATCATGAGCTTCTGGTGAGGGGGGAGAGTGACTATGACACTTTAGTTAATGAATTAAGAGGAGTATTGACTTTACTAGACATACTAGTTTGCTAACATTTAACAACTAATGGGAGCTAAGTTTGCCATTATGCTGATGTTGAGGATTAGCTGAATGAACTTTATGGAAACAGGTGGCAATGAACGACATAGTTTACCACAGCAAATGCAAGTGATATCAAAGATACGATCTCCTACTGTAAAGGTAGCTCTGTGTTTTTTAATATTTGTGTTAGTGAGCCTACTAACTTCACCACACCTTAGCTAACGCTAGTGCTAACTAGTGTTAAGGTAAGTATGAAGCTTTAGTGCTGATTGCAACCCTGATTGCAAGCAAAGTATAGCCCAGACCTTGATGTAATGGTGACAGATGTATAGCATTACCGAAACAAGCTCAGTCCTTCCAGCAGCAGCACCGGCTCCCCTCACTGCCTCGGCTGTGTTTGTATGTCACTGTAAAGCAGAAACATAGAAAACAAGTCCGATCGAAGAACATGAGTTTACAAAATTTCCACTGAATAGTTAGCTGTATCTGTGTTGGAAGGGTTTTGTGTTTATTTGTTAGATTGTGAATTGCCATAGTATTGGTTATTTTATACTAGACTGCTAGGCAACCCCTCCAACACAACGATGAAGAAAAGTTATTGGTTTTAATTATGATTTCATGTCCTCACCCACCATCACTCAACTTAAATGAGAACAAAGAAGGTTCAAGTATGGAGTACCCAAAGAAACGTTCACTAAATAAAGAGATTCTTTGATCAAAGTCTTTTAAAGTAGCATTGTGGAACTATACTTTCTAAGAGCTGTTTTGAAAAACCGTCCCAGTGAGTGCTGGGTGCTTGGTTGATCAATCAAGTTACTTTGACAGAGTCTCGGATTCATATAAGTACGTTGTCAAGCAACAACACCAAATATTTGCAGGTTCTCAGAATTCAAAAGTGAATAATTAAGAGTAAACATGCAATTTGATGTCCTTGGGCTCAGGGAACTAGTTTCTCACAAATATCTGATATTCTATAGACAAAACAATGAATTAATCAATTTTTTTGAATCACAGGCTCGACTTGAGGATAGGCGCACAGGTGACAGTTGTAAGGTGATGACATAATGATACGACTCAGTGGTGGGTGACGGTGTGAAGTGTCATTTGACGACAAACGACACAGACTGGTCACCAGCGTGAGCAAACACACATGTAGCCTCTGCTGAAATCATGTGACATCCTAAAGGAACACACAAAGTTTTCTTCAGCATGCGCATGCACTGTTGTCTCCTTGTGGTCACTCCACTGCAGCGTGTTCAGGGTCACATACAGTCCAGGAGTGAAGGGTGAGCTGTGAGGTAATGAGTCATGCAAGAAGCCTTCAGTTGGTCCTGAAACCTGTTCCATTTTTAAATGGTGCACATTCACATGAATGAATAGAGGGCGTCCATTGATAAAGAGGCTGCCCGGCTAAATATATAACCCATATATAACCCCTAAGCTCTCTCTCTCTCTGTCTCTCCCACACACACACACACATAGACAGATGAACACACTTAGAGAGATAGGAAAGCTTTTTAATCAAACTAGCCCAAACACCAGAGTGTAAGCCCTCAGGGGCGTGAACACTTTGATGGACACACACACACACACACACACACACACACACACAC
>CAEMYA010000106.1:2776203-2832818 GCA_903131615.1 Diplodus sargus
CACACACACACACACACACACACACACACACACTTTTGTAAGTTGTCTGTATGAACACCACAGTTGCCACAACAGCCTAATTCTTCTGTCCCTCTTATGTTCCCCGTCTTTCCTCTTTGCTCTTCCACTTTCTCATCCCGCAACCCCAAATCTGCATGCTGAGCTCTCAGCATCCGCATAGCTGCCTCTGCATACCGCATTCCCAGCCCCACTGGAGGCCCTGTGTGTGTGTGTGTGTGTGTGTGTGTGCACAACTGTGATTGGTTTTACAGTTACCATTGCACCAATGTGTTTTGGATGGCTTGCCTGTCTTTATGCCTGTGATGATTTGATACACATGGGCTTTTAATGTGTTTGTGTGAGCATGTCTTTCTGTGTCTTGGGTTTGAGCGAGAGTTAATTATATGTTAGTGAGTGCCGTCGAATTGACTGTGTAAATCACATTAGAGTCTGACTAAGCACCCGCATCCCCTCAGGGACTCTCTCTCTCTCTCTCTCTCTCTCTCTCTCTCGCTCTCTCTGTAAATGGGACAACAGTTTGTGAATGACAAAGTGTGTGGGAACGTTTGAGAGAGTAGGGAGGGAGGACGGAGAGAAAGAAAGAAAAGGATGAGCACCATAAAACTGCTACCTTGCAGTTTTCCCATCAGACGAGCTGTCCTGATGTTGTTACTCTGATTGTTTGTGGCCTCAACATCCATTAATCATAGACAGTAAGTCTACATTGAAATACACTCTAAAAGTCAGTGGACAGATGTATCCCAACAGACTGTGACGACATTCATAGGTATGTGGACCGCTGTTTCGAGGCCTTTAGAGGTCATCACCATCTTGGTTTTTTTGGAGCCAGAAGTGACCATATTTGGATGAGAGGGTGGAGCTTGGGGGGATTTCTTGATTAGATCTGACTGAGAACCCGAGGACACACTGTGGTAACAGCATGTCTATCATAAAATAGCCTTGCCTTAAAGCGTGCCCTGCCTATCTTTGATTTTACTCTTAATGGGATATAGATATATGGCGATATGAGACTATATCTCGTCTCAGATTTTGGATCTCTTTGTATCGTGATATGACATCAGTGATGTCTTCTCCTGGTTTTAAAGGCCCATTACAGTAAAGCTGGTGGACCAGTGACTGGAAGGTCGCTGATTTCGAATCCCGGCTGATCCGAAGTATCCTTGAGCAAGATACTGAACCCCAAAATTGCGCCTGATGTGCAGTTGGCACAGCCTCTGCCATCAGTAAGGGTCCTGCGATGAGCTGGTGACTCATCCAGGGTGTACCCTGGCCTTCGCCAATCGAGTATCTAGGTTTGGCCCCAGCAATCACCTTGAAAAAAGAGGCGATAAAGTGGAAACATTCCCGCGACCCTAACGGAAAAGGCAGAAAAGAGAATAGTTCCAAGTGCGAATACTTGGGTTTTCCCTCTTTGTCATTATATCCACATTAATGATGATTTTCATTGTGTCATAGTCTTCCCTGCAATATTGATCTTGAGTTCTTTCATCAAATATATTTTGATGATTCATTTTGTCACCCTGTCCTAGCATCTCCTTCCTAAATGCATTTAGCATTTAGGAAGGAGATTTCGAGGAGATTTCAATATATTTATCTATCTTATATCATAATATAGCCTGAAACTGTCTCTATATGATTTTAAGGCCACATGGGCCAGCTTTAAATTCATCAAGAATTTAAACTGGAGATTGAGACCATTACCTCATTATAAAACTGTTTCCTGAGGCAATAAGCTAAGTGAGAAGAAGGGTCATTTTCTCATAAGCCAATACACAATCAGATATCTGTCTGAGACAAGTAGAGTCACCTCCTGCTGGCCATTAGAAAGAATGCAGGTTTACACACATTGCGTTGGTCCATATTTATATAGTTAATGCTGTGTCCTCATTATTGTATGTACATTTGGTGCTAAGCCTGTTTATAGCATATAGTTGTATTTTAGACAATAGTGTTTTGTTTTGTGTTTGTTTTTAGAAATGATTTACTTTAACTCCCTGCATACAGACTCATGGTTTACATCTGTGAGATGAGCTGGGAGGCTGACTGAGTCAGACCTCATCACCCTCCTTCAGAGGAGGACCTCTCCTTTGCCTTTGTGGCTGTATGTCAGGTTCAGAGATCTGGTGGAAAGTCTCTCCGGAGGAGTGGATGCTGTTATAGCAGCCGATTACAGTAATCAAGATCAATTCCATTCCGATTATTTAACCAGGACTGACATCATAATGATAGCTGTGGTCACTTTAATGCCACTTACAAAACAGAATCATAAACATAGGTGACTAAATGATAAGTCATCAAAGTGAAAAACTGATTTTATCAGATGAGGTGAAGAGATGAAGGATCCCGGAGTCTCACAGCCGGAGGGAAGTCGCTGCTCTGCAGTAGGGGTGTGATGTTTGGCTGTCTTTATACATGGTTCTGGTTTTCACATGCTTCTGGACAGGGTACTAGACGTTCGGTCCATTTGGTGTGACATTCAGCCTCTGTCTGTGTGGACAGCCAAAGAAAATGGTCCTTAAAGCACCAGCTCATGCAGAGTTTAATTATCAGTATTCCACAGCAGAGACTGTGATGCCTCGACATAATTACTGTCAATAAATGACAGCGGTGAGATGATGCACAGGTTTTGCCTCCTCCTGCCGCAGGTATTGACTGCGACCGTTGTGGTTTCCCTCAGTGGACTGCTCATGATTATGTCTTCACAGGGTGTTAAATCACTGTGAAATATGAAGTCAACCAGTCATAAAGCTTGCCCGTGGAGAGTTCTGTCTTAATTAATCATAAAACGCCAAATAAATGTTCGAGGAAAGCTTTTCTATATGAGCTCAGTTGTAAGTCTGATAAAAATCCTTTGTGTGGTTCCAGGTGGTGAAGACGGTGGGTCTGAGGGAGGTCTGGTTCTTCGGCCTGCAGTACACAGACAGTAAAGGCTACGTCACGTGGCTCAAACTCAACAAAAAGGTAAGAGACTCTAAACACAACCAGTCAAAGGCTTCCTGCTCAGTAGTTCATTTCCATTCATGTGTTCAGGATTCATGTGAATAGATAAATTCCCAAAACTTGAAAATATGACGGTTTTGAAATCCTGTTTACGATAAACACTGATCCTCCTGTGGTTTGGACTGTATCATGCTAGAAAGCTGTGTGTGTATAATCTCACTTTAATATTCAGTTTGGTACAAGCTTTAATCCTGTGTGTCTGAAACCAGCAGCAGTAAACCATGTTTATCTATTTATGCCTCTTCAATCCTGTTTCAAATGAAGACACAGATTTTGATCACTTATTTATATGTTTACATACTGTAAGGACGTGTGAAGGGTAAGAGATCAAATGTGGTGTGTGTGTGTGTGTTTGTGTTTGTGTGTGTTCTCTTCAGGTGACCCAGCAGGATGTGAAGAAGGAGAATCCGCTGCAGTTCAAGTTCAGAGCAAAGTTCTTCCCAGAGGATGTTTCTGAGGAGCTCATCCAGGAGATCACCCAGAAGCTCTTCTTCCTGCAGGTACTGAACGGCCGAGAGATCGCTCAGCCTGCCAAGATATTTTGGTGGTTAAGATCGACGGAAACAACGCGACCGTGAGGTTGACATATGGTGGAAAACTGGGCTATGATTTACAACTTTGTGAGCAGGATTTTGGCCTCTTAGATGAGAATTTGGCAACGGCCAAGTAATAAAGGTGGCATTAAATTTAATGTGCGGTTTTACTTCCTGATTTATGTCAAAATGCTGCCAATTTTAGACTGTAATGTATCGGACAAAGTTCTGCTGGTGTTTCGCATTAAGTGTTTGTATTCTTTTTCTGAACAAAGACAGCTAGAAAACAGATTACACTTGCTGACATCCATTTTCACTTTTCTTTTCTTTTCTTTAGATAAAAGAAAAGTGAAAATGTATTCCTGCTAGTTGAACAGCCAGCAGATTTGGACTAATGTCTAATGTCCAATGTATATTAAATATTCCACATGTGCAGACTGCTGCTTTATATATTTGTATCTCAGGTTTACTAACACAAATCTTATCAGCATGGAAACCACCTGGAGTTCAAACTACAGACTACTACTGACCGTGTCTCTGTGTGTGTGTGTGTGTGTGTGTGTGTGTGTGTGTGTCCTCCTGGCAGGTGAAAGAGGCCATTCTGAATGATGAGAACTACTGTCCCCCAGAGACAGCTGTGTTGGTGGCTTCCTACGCTGTCCAGGCCAAGTACGGAGATTACAACAAAGACCTTCACAAGCCTGGCTACCTGGCCTCTGACCGGCTACTGCCACAAAGGTACAGCACATATACATACACACAGTACTGCGCTGTACTACTGGACTATTGTATACCACTATATTATACAAACTTCATACTGTAATAAACTACAAACCTATATACACAAGGGCTAATGTCCAACAAGGTGTCCATTGTTAGGACTTACTGGACGATGTGGAGGCCACATTGTAGTCCATTAACTCCTAACTAACTTGTGTTACAGTCACCATCCTGTGGTGTTCAGAGGATGATCAACTGAAGGACGACACTCAGTGTTGTAAATGAGATATTCATGTTGAATACAGGATAAAATACATTCATTTAGAACAGCGACAGACAGTTTGAATGGGAATACTTCAGCAGATCCATAGATGTCCATGCAGCAGGAGTTAGTCAGAATCGAGTGTCCACCCAGATCATGGTTTACTTTACTATGTTCAGCTGGAGAACAGACAGCAAACATGTCAGTAACAGACAGCCGTGCTCCTGAGCTACACTGGAAAACATGGCTGTCATGAGTCAAATCTATAACGCTCCTTGTTGTTCTGCAGAGTCCTGGAGCAACACAAGCTGACAAAGGAGCAATGGGAGGACAGAATACAGACCTGGCACGAGGAACACAGAAGCATGCTCAGGTATGTGTGTGTGTGTGTGTGTGTGTGTGTGTGTGTGTGTGTGTGTGTGTGTGTGTGTGTGTGTGTGTGTGTGTGTGAAACTCTATGTACGAAGAATTTGAAGATTATGAATAATGAAGACATAGACACTTACATTTCTCGTGTGTTTAAAGGTGGTTCACGTGGGATTTTTTTTCTGTGTGTGTGTGTGTGTCTGTGTGTGTGTGTGTGTGTGTGTGTGTGTGCAGAGAGGATGCGATGATGGAGTACCTGAAGATCGCTCAGGACCTGGAGATGTACGGTGTCAACTACTTTGAAATCAAAAACAAGAAGGGCACGGAGCTGTGGCTGGGCGTCGACGCCCTGGGACTCAACATCTACGAGCACGAAGACAAGTAAGCCACCCACACACTTACATACACACCCAGTGGCATCATTCATACATAGTTATGAGGGTTACTTAGATTCATTCATTGCAGTTTCAAACCTCATCGATATTCAGTATTAATTACGGTAGTGATGCAGTTCAGACTCAAAGCTAGACAGGACTCTTTTCCAACGTACGTGATCGAGTTGGTACGGTCTGGTTTAGTTAGGACCCCTTCAAGGGTCACCAGATGAAGCAGCGGGTTCCCAAAATAGTTCATAGTTTCATCGGTTTGCCGATGACGTTCAGCTTTGCATCGCCACCAAAGCCATCACTTCTGCAATTCACTCTACCATCACCGACTGCACCATCTAAATAAAATCTTGACTTCAAACCAACTTCCTCAAACCGGCTCCACCGTGCTCCCTTCCCCCCCCAAGTCCATAACCTCGGTGTCATGTTTGATCCCTCGACCAACATATCAAACACATCACCAACACAGCCTTCTTCCATTTCAAAAACATTGCCCATCGTCCAGCCCTCTCCTTTTCTGCTTCTGAGAACTTCATCCACACATTCACCACTTCCAGACTGGATCACTGAAGTAGTCTCATCAACAGCTCATCATCCAAAACACTCAGGAAACTACAATCTATCCAGAATTCTGCTGCTTGTCTTCTCATACACCCCGCACTCCCCATCGCCCAGCATCAGAGACTCATCCTCACTCGCCACCTTCGCGAAATCCCTAAAAACACACTTCTTCAGCACTGCCTGCAACCACTAACATCTGTCCTCGTCATCCTTCTCTGCTCGGTTCCCCTTCTCATGGATTATTCCATCTTTGTATTGTTTTCTTTTCTTTGTTGTTCTTTGTTAAGCTTCTTTGAGTATTCAAAAAGATGCCGTATAAGTCCAATGTATTGTCATTATTATCATTATTAATATTGGTGAAGAAAGAAAACCTGTTGTTCTGCTGCACAAAATTACGTTCTTGTTTCTATGAGAAAGATGAGGTGAGAACTGCTCCAGTTGATGTGATCACTACCTCACTGAAACTGAGAACTGGTGATAAAGAGGAAGAAAGTGAAACCACAAGAGAAGTTACTGTCAGTGACAGAAATAACGCCCACTTGCATAGTTTATTTAAGGAAGAGTCACTGCTGCAGTCGATTCACCGCTGCAGTTAAATGTAACTTGATTGCCATTGACTTTACTTTTTCTCTTATGAAATTATATTTTATCAGTGGCAGCGTGTCTTAATCTGAAATGTCATGTTTTGAACTTCCCTTCAAAAGCAACAAATTAGAAAATTGCATTTGTCTTGAAAAGTATGTCACAAGCATCAAGTGTTGCACCTGTCA
The DNA here is from genome assembly GCA_903131615.1 of Diplodus sargus. NCBI lineage: Eukaryota > Metazoa > Chordata > Actinopteri > Spariformes > Sparidae > Diplodus > Diplodus sargus. The sequence continues at coordinate 2,782,823 of CAEMYA010000106.1, forward strand.
GTAGCTACACATCAAGTGTAAGAATATGAGCTGCAGACTGTCCACTCCCTGATGACTTTGGATTGCATTTGTTTGACCACAGCGCCCTCTTTTGGTGATACACAGCACAGCTGTGAACAACCAAAAAAAGAAGCTTTGTTCAGACACTCAGCTTTTAAAAATAAGTTATAAGTGAAGCGACTAAATCATTCATCTACATTTTACTCATTAATTGAAAATCTCCCCTCTGCTGCCTCAGGTTGTCACCAAAGATCGGTTTCCCCTGGAGCGAGATCAGAAATATTTCCTTCAACGACAAGAAGTTTGTCATCAAGCCGATCGACAAGAAAGCTCCAGTAAGTGTTGGTTCGATGTGTGATTTCTGATGGGTTTTTTTTTCAATATTTTTTTTCTACACTGCCATGTCTGTCCTCTGTGTCTCCTCCAGGACTTTGTGTTCTATGCCCCTCGGTTGCGGATCAACAAGCGCATCCTGGCGTTGTGTATGGGGAACCATGAGCTGTACATGAGGAGGAGGAAGCCCGACACCATCGAGGTGCAGCAGATGAAGGCTCAGGCCAGAGAGGAGAAGCACCACAAACAGATGGAGAGGTACAGTACTCCCTGCTCTAATATATCTATAGGTTGATATACAAGCATGTATTCCCGCTGGAAATGGCGGTTTTTCTGTTTTTGCAGTATTATAATGTACATATTCTGGTACCACAGCGCACGTACAGACTGCAAAATTCAGCTTATTTACTTCTGATTTTAGAAATTTGTTCAGGTTATATTAACAATTTTAGAAGAGTGAAAAAATGAAGAAAGTGCCTTCAGTTCAAATTAATTTGTTTCAATAATTTTCTAAATTAAACTGAATTCAATTCAACAATGTCCTTCATTCATCAGTCAACTAACTGGTGTTAAAATCAAGGTGATTGATCCAGCTGGCTGTCAGTTTACGGCCATCCTGTTCTGTCATACAGTTCATTACTCTCTAGTAATCTAGCCTGACATGTGAAACATTTATCCAATCAGCTCGCAGCCCTGTAATTGACTGGTAGCCTGTCAAAGGTGTACCCCGCCTCTCGCCCGACCTCAGCAAGGATTGGTTCCAGCCTGCTCATCCACAGGGTAAACCATCATAGATAATGGATGGGCAAAACTCAGTACACACCTGAATGACTGGAGTTTAATCTAGTGGCTAATTAAACCAGAGATCACAAGTGTTTCCTGCTGCCTGAATAACTCACAAGACATGGATGACTGCAGGTACTGTTGTAGGCCATCGGCCACCAGGAGCATCTGACCGTGTAAACTTTGATTTACTGATTGATTGATTGGTTTTGTTTAGTAATGTTAGACAGAAAAAAGAAATGACTCCCATAACAAATGCCAAGGACACCTAAAGTAACAATATCATTGCAGCTTTCATTACTGTAAAAATCTTTTTCCTTGTTCAGTAAAAAAGTCCTTGCCTGACTTTAATAATGAACAACTTGATGTGTATCTGAAGGCTGTTCCAAGACATTGCACCAGTGTAGAAAAAGAAACTCTGCTGCATTATTCACTGGCAACAGCACTTGCCCTGAAGTCACAGTCACAGATCAATGGTTTTGGAGCAAACGCATTGATAATATTGTGATGCAGCTTCTGTTGTGTTGAGTTCCAGGGAATGCATTTAATAAAAACTGTGTATCATTAATTTGCATCACCTGCAGTTTGTTCCTGTCAAACTACTGTACCAAGCGCAACAGGCACAATCAAAATAACGCTGTATCAATGATGACACAGGAAGTTTCTTAACAGAGAGGTCAAAAAGCCGTGTTCAGGAAACAGCACCCACTGTGTGTTGCTTGGTGCTTTATATAAACAAATGCAAAATGATCTGAAGCGTGGAGGATCGTTGATAAAGCCTTGTGAGCAGCAGGGGGCGCCGCTGCGTTGAGAACCTCAAGCTCCTGTTCCACATCTGCAGGCTTGGCTCTCAGCATAGCAGCTGCTGTTTCACTGGAAAAAAAACAAAGCACGGTTTGTTTAACTGTCTGTAACCAGAGGGAAACTATAGAGTCATTTAACAATAGTAGGATGAGTGAGGTGGCTTGTTGTTTCACTCAGTGGTAGAAAATACCACCCTCTATTGTCCAAAACCTTTTCTTTTTTTTTTAATGAAAAAGTTCAAAAACACACAGATGAAATCAGATACATGACTGGAGTTTTACTTAGTGTGCCTTTTCTTGTGCTTTATTAAGATATGAAATTCATGTGATTTGCGTTCCAGATATTTCGGGGGACAAAGCTACTCATATCAGAAATATCTGAAATTATGTCACCAAAACCAACACGTGCACACCTAGATTTGTAACATATTAACATTCAAATAATGCTGATTCTGTGTTTTTTTCCCCAGAGCGCAGCTGGAGAACGAGAAGAAGAAGCGCGAGCATGCGGAGAAGGAGAAGGAGCGGATAGAGCGAGAGAAGGACGAGCTGATCGAGAGGCTGAGGCAGATCGAAGAGCAGACACAGAGAGCGCAGAAAGGTACGACTCCACCGACGTCAAGCACAACACAGTGTGTGTTCCTGTGCGTCCACCTGTGCGTAGAGACGGGTGACTTTTAGAAGGGAAGGAAAAAGTCCAAACTTTTTCTCTCAGAAAGTTTGGACTTTATTCAAAGAGTTGTTTGTCAAGAAGACGCTGAAAGTTGCCTTCGAATGTCTAGTTCGATTCATAGTTTAGTTGATTTATTATCTTATCATTTTTGACTCGTGTGTTTTGGCAGTCGAAACTGTAAAAAAATAAACCAATACATATATATATATATATATATATGTATATATATATATATATATATATATATATATGCATATATATTAAAACTAATATTTTATGAGGAACACACAAAAAAAAATCGAAAAAGTCACAAGTAACCAAACTGAAACTGAAGGAAAATGAAAACTATTCAGGCATTTAAAACAAATTGGAAACTCTTGCACACTAACATTCCCTAATTTGCATTTTTAGACATTTCCCAAAGTTGAAAGGTCATCTGTTCACCTCCTCTAAACAGCTCGGTGTGTGACGCTCACACACTGCAGCTGGTTTACCAGGTTTCTGAGAGATGATTTAAACAACAGTAATGAAAATTATCAGCGTTTCCATAATCCTTTGGACAGATAAAGACGTTGAACGGAAAACGTGGGCCTACCTGTTAGTACACCTGCCTAACGGGGGGGGAGGGGGGGGTCATATTCATGGTTAAGAAGGTTTCTGGTTGTACTTTTGAAACACTTGATGAAACTGATCAGACTGATTCGATGTGTGTAAATGAGCATAAACTCACACGGCATGCATGTGTGTATGCACGGTGGATAGCGAGGCTAAAGAAAATCATTCATTTACACACTAACTTCCGCTTCAGTGTGCCAACGAGAAGGGGCAGCTTTTTCACAGTCATGTTGGGTTCTGTTGCGTTCCCTCACTGATCATGTAATCGCACCAGTTTCAGATGGTCTGTAACTCACATGTCAACGTGTGTGTGCTTGCAGAGCTGGAGGAGCAGACTCGTAAGGCGCTGGAGTTGGAGCAGGAGAGGAAGAGGGCAAAGGAGGAGGCGGAACGGCTGGAGAAGGAGAGGCAGGCGGCCGAGGAGGCCAAAGCATCGCTGGCTCAGCAGGCTGCCGACCAGATGAAGAACCAGGAACAGCTGGTACAGCACCTGCACTCACATCCGTCACAGCCACTGTCACTAACTCCACATTTACTGGTTTGGTTTAGGTCAGGCTGTGACACACCAGCAGTCACCCTGCCATCAAAACAGTTTGCCTGGTTCTATGCAGCATCAAATATGACAGTAATGTGGAATGGAATGATTTACATTCAGTTAATTATTGAATGAGGAATTGTTTTGTTTCTATACATACAGTATACTAAAGTCATAACCAGCACTATTATAATGATGTTGTTCTGGGTTTATTCCTATGGTGAATGAAGCGGTCTATTCAAATAAACCAATCATTTAATAAAACACAGTTCATCAAATAAGTCACTAGTTCTGTTTCATATGACTGTACAGTGCAGATATCTTTGTGTTTGGGGACTGTTGGTTTGACACGGCACTGAGCTCAGTTCTGTTATTTTTATTCCTAACACGTGTTGTCTTTGTTGACAGGCTGCTGAGTTAGCAGAGTTCACCGCCAAAATCGCTCTGCTTGAGGAGGCCAAGAGGAAAAAAGAAGATGAAGCAACGGAATGGCAACACAAAGTATATAAAAATGCTGCCCCTGTATATAAGTGTGTGTGTGATGTGTGTGTCTGTGTGTGATGTGTTTATGTGCTCATTATTCTCTGCTTTTATTTTTCTTAATAAAAAAAAAAAAAAACGGAAAAGGATCTTTTATATATAAGTATTTATTCTGGCTAAGTCAATTACTAAAAAGCTGGATGTGGAAAATGTACTTTTATTATAAAAACAACAAAAAAGCAAACTTTTTCTGAGTGGGAAGACAGTGTGGGATTATGTTTTAGTCACTGCACTGCTGACTCCTGATTGGATACTGAAACAGGAACAGGGAGGTTATCTTGAAACTCTCCCCCTCAATTAACAGTGACCAAGAAGGGCATTGCAGAGGAAGCTGGTCCCATAAGTTGGTGAAAAAGGGAAGAATGCAGATGAACACAACACTGGACAGATGATAATATCATGTGCACGTGTTCTAGTTTGACCTTTTTAGAAACATAGACCGCCGGTGATCTGCAGCACAGTCATATCTCTATGAGCTGAGCTGCCCTCACCACCAGAGGACCCAGTTTACTGTAATGTAGCTGGAAGCACTTCCTCTGACAGCTGGGAACAATGTTCTGACTAAAAAATCAAACAAAAATCTGTCTAAACTAATACATTCCCTTTACTGTGAAGAATCTGGGTAAAGTTGAAATGATGCAAAAGAGAAAAAAATATTTGAGGTGTTCATACACTGAAACAGTCAATTTGTCAGTTGGAATTTGTCTCTATTTTTAAGTCATTATGTGCATATGAGGAAGCATGGAAGTGGTTTAAGACAATATTTATATTATATTCTCCTATAATAAAAAAACGAGGGAAATTGTTCAGTGATGTTTGTGGTGAAATGTATCTGCATCTTTCCATATCTCTATATATTCACATCTGTAAGCCATCAGCGTCTGTTTCTCTCTATGAACACTCGTGTCTTGTTTTCCAGGCTCTGGCAGCACAAGACGACCTGGAGAAGACCAGGGAGGAGCTGAAGACGGCCATGACGTCTCCGCCGGCCCCAGAACACGACGAGCACGACGAAACGAACGCCGAGGCGAGCGCCGAGCTGCTCAGCGAAGGCGTCACCAGCCACCGCAGTGAGGAGGAGCGCATCACCGAGGCGCAGAAGAACGAACGAGTCAAGAAGCAGCTACAGGTAGAAAATAACTCATGAAATACTCAGAAAACATGTTTCTAGGAGAGCCCACGTAACAAGCCGTTTAAATCTCGATTCTGTCTAAGTAAGGATGACGTGTGTGAGGTTCCTGATTTCTATGCTCAGACAGAAAAAGTAGTACAAAATAATGGAGATCAAACAGGTAACTTTTACACATCATAGCTGTTCTAATCTAATCTATCTCAAGTTTACCTCCTAAAGTGGCCACAGAGCAACAAAATGCTCTGGCTAGCAGACATGACTTCACTTTAGGAGGATCACAAAGTTGCCATTTGGAAATTAAACAAGGTCGAGACGCATCACGAACCGTTTTCAGTGTTTTGCAAAAGTGGAAACAACAACTTCATCATTTTCAGTAAGTAAAGGGAAGAAGTGCGGCACCACTTACTGTCGGGATCCAGTGACATAACTTTTAACACTTCTCAAAACATGCAATCATAGAAAACATAAGATGTGTTGTTTTTTGTTTTGTGTTTCAAATCAGCCACAGTCTCATACACTGAATACAGCTGTGTGACATGGCTTCAGCCATACCAACTATATTAGCTTGATGTTACCGCTGAGATTCACATCAGTTCTGACTGGATTCTTTTGAAGTTACTGCTACTGAGACACACATATCGGTGTAGTGACATTATTTTCTCTTGCAGCTCCTGGGAAGGCTGAATGTGGTGTTTTATGCTGCATTCCATTGTACTGGGAACTCATAATAAAACAACTTAGTTGTAACTCTAGGACAGAAGCTTGGGCGAGTTCATAGAATTTCCATATAAACATACATTTATTGCAGGCGTCCATGTTTTCCTAAACAAATACACTAGGCAGCATTTAGTGCAGATTGGAAGTTGGGAGTAGCAACTTCCAAAATGCAAATATGATATATTGTTGCATGGAGAACATGTAACACTTAGGTTATCCAATTGTTTGATTATTTTTAGTTGGTAAGACCTATAAGACAAAACATAACAAGGCTGTGCTGAAAGAGATGGTGCTGTTGAATAACTGAATGATGTATATTCACTATATAATTCAGTAATAATTTTTGGAGTAACTGTGTTCAGACATGGAGGGATACTGTCACAATGACTCACTTTCAGAAGTTTTCTTATGTAACACCAAAAGTGAAACAGTGCATTGCATTAACAGCCCGTTTAAGCATTTTATACGTAACTTTGCTTACATTTGGCAGATCATGACAATTATATGAAAACCAAAAATGATTATTTGTAATATTGATTTCAGGCACATTACACAGCTATCTCTGACAGAAATAGAGAGGGATCTTGGTGGATGAAGATGGCGTCTTCAAATGTTTTTTATACACCATGATATCAGTTATTTTGCTGTCTCTCATCATCCCCCTCTCTGTGTGTGTTCTCCGTCCAGGCTCTGAGTTCAGAGTTGGCTGAGGCCCGGGATGAGACCAAGAAAACGCAGAATGACATGCTTCACGCCGAGAACGTCAGGGCAGGCAGAGACAAGTACAAAACCCTGCGCCAGATCCGCCAGGGCAACACCAAGCAGCGCATTGACGAGTTTGAGTCCATGTGAGCCGGGAAGAAGGGTGGACGCGACGATGAAAAGAGACAGTTTGTCTCGTTGCCATGTCAACGCCTCGCTTTCCTTGTAAAGCCCAAAACCTGCTGCCACCCCAGGAACTCCTGCTTATTTTTCTACCCAGGAGAAAGACCGGCTAACGGGCTTTGTAGCTTCAGCCTCGCCAAAGCTCTGCCCAGCAGCATTTGGCCAATCACACCGCTACCTGCTTTTTAGAGCGCCGCCCCAAACCCCGACCAGGCACACGTCTTTTAATCTGACAGAAAAATAGCAAGCAACATATCCTGTCAACCATGGACCTCCCTCTTCAATACTGACAGTTAACGCTTGCATGTACGATAATTAAACAACAGGACTGTTAGACAACATGAGACTGGACTGAATTGGTTGATATCGTGCTTTTATGCAACAAAATGAAATGGCCATCTGTAGCTTGTTAATGTTGCTGGCACGCTTGTCTGTAAAGCTTTAATATCTGTACCTTACCTTTACTTCTTTTGTCATCAGTTGAAACATTTAAATCATTTGTTAAAAAAAACAAAAAAAACGCCTTATTTGTCTCATTTCTTTTCCTTCTAGTATCATTGTATCAAGTTAGCCGTCGAGTTCTGCTGTCAGAGATCTGTCGATGTTGCATCAGCTAACGAATCCTCTTGAATGGCAGCCTGAGAGTTGTGAGCGAGCAGATATGCAAACTAAATTAGCTGGTTTTACATTCTTCTTGTGCTGGTATTCTCCATCCACTGAGACATTTGTTCAAATATGTATTTTGGCCCACAATAAAGAATGAATTTATATTTCCAACTACGCAGCCACAGAATGATCTTGAGGGTCCTGACCGAGGCTGGAGCCAGTAGAGCTGGCTGCACCTACACCTGAGCCTGACACACGCCGTTACTAAATTAGGGATGCACTGTTTGAATTTTCTCAGCCGATAACTGATAATTACCTGCTTCTCATGGAGGATACTGGTAACCAACAATAATTTTACATTTTTGTATTTTAAAAATAAGTTTACAACCTGCCGTTGATGCACCTCTGAGGGTACAAAGGCTCAGATGCGGCAGGAGAAGGTGGACGATTTATCATTCATAGCTCTAATAACATTGATTATGTTAAACTCTTTTTCCCTCCTCTGTGAACACTTGGGGTGCACGTATTGCAAGTTACGTATTCCAGTGACAACATGTGTGGCTCTTGTCTACACTGCGTGGCTCAGCAGCTCTACGTCATGAACGCGACAACAGCTCTGTTGTTCTTCTTCTTCTTCTATGTGTTTATTGGTGGCTGGCAAACCAACTTTAAAGGTGCATACCGCCACATACTGGGTGTAAATTCTGCACTTGCTAGGTCAACTAAAGCGGTATTATCGGCTATAATTGTATTATCTGACGAAATCCGATAATGTAAATTTCCCATTAACGGGCTGATCTTTCTGATATATATTGTACATCCACATATAAAATTCAATCAAATCTTGAATTTGTTGCATAACTCCAGTTTGTTTGGCATAACCTCTGCTAGTAAATTTCCACACTGTGGACATTGGCCAGCAGGTAGTACAGAGGCTTAAACGCAATCAAAACTAACGCGGGGACGATGTACAGGTGGAGAGAGGGGGAGAAACAGCTGAGGGAAATGAATGTTTAAACACAAGAAACAGGGAAAAGGGACAGGTTGGAAAAGCAGAGACACATTGGAAAGAGGGAAGGCAGACTGGTGAGGACCACAAGAAGACGGGGAGAACAGAAGACTGGCAAAAGGCAAAAGACAACACAAAACCAAAAAACGTCTAAAAAAACCTACTTTTTCACACATGCAGTGGTGCTCCTCAAGACCTGTTCCCCTTTAACAACATCTTAAAGTCTTTTTCAATAACAAATGATTACGTACCGTCATTTGCTGATTTAACTAAATACAGTCACTTGTCACTGCGACCAGAAGAATCTTTAAAATAACAGCAAGAGCAAACCGCTCTACCGGTTATTGTCAGCGCAGCTAACATACGATTTATTGGCTTAACTAGAAAAGCTTTACAAACAACATTTGCTATGTTATGCAGATTTCTAAGGAATTGTGGTTTGGTTAAAGAAATTATATATTGCATTCATTAAAGTTGCAGCAGGCAGTCCGGGAGAGAGACTGTTGAGCTGATTGTGAAATCTCCTTCCAGCGTCTACCTTTGACGACTCCAGGAGTCAGTGATTGGTTGATTGATGTTTCCTCTGAACACTCGAAGCGTCGGTACTCTGGGAACGATCAATCAACTTACATAAATGTAAAAAAATGTGTCTCCAGATCTGCCTGATGCACCCATCAACACAGAAATAGTAATAAATCCTCACCTGGGAAACAACTGCAGATGTGAAGAGGTTCAAGAAGACATGCAAAATATTCTGTAAGATGAGAAATTCCGGTGTCATTAACGCATTTTGATAATAGATAAATTATTGGTGGTTTTGTCTGTACATTCAGAACAGTCAAAGGTCAATTACTATTTGGATTCATGATATTACATTACATCCTTCTATTATTTATCGACATAATACTTAAACTTCCTCCCATCGGTGGCATCGCTACAATCAAGGACATCAAACTCATCTCTCAAATACACGTCATGTCTCCGGCTGGATCTCCGCCGCTTTATCATTCGACAGACAATAAGGAGCCTCACATGGACCAGACGACACATGAAAGCTTGAGTAGGGCTTTTATTGCTCACTTTAATCACTTTTACATCAAACACAAGAACAGTCAACATTGTCTCATTTGGCCACAGTGTCCCAGAATCTAAAGGGTTGACAGGTTTGCTTTTCATGCTTTTGTTTTGGGTTCCATCGACTAAAGCTCAGGCTCCACAGCCCTGTAGGGCTTTTAACGCTCACTCTGAAATTATGTTCTCATTACATCTAGAAGTAAAAAGACAGGCTAAGAAACAAGTCATGACATGGAGGTAAAACTTGCTCGTGGAGCCAATTTCATCTGAATCTAAAGGTTTTTTTTCCAGACACCGCACTCTATGCAGCGTAATTTGACCGGGTTTAATCAATATACCCTATTAATCAGCACGGTTGTCTGTGACAGCTTTGGGTATTTGGGCCGTCTTTTGGAATAAAACTCTCCGTCTGCCGGCACCAACGCACGCACAGCGAAACAGCAGCGGAGGTCAAACGCTTTAATAGCTGCTTTTTATTTTGGTTTAATATCACTACTATTGACCTGAGCAAGGGGAAACATCTGAAGGCAACACACAGCCTTTTAACTGGCTTTGGTCCTTGAAGGCGGGATAATAAAGGCAGGAATAAACTGACAAACAGGGACATTGTTGACATTTTAAGTTTCTTCCCCATTGAATAAAATTGCTGGATTTGAGGCCATTGTAGTAATTCACAAAAACGGGATTTTGACACATACATTCTTAAAGGTGTGTTCAGACTGAATGTGAATCAGATTTTAGGCAGAATGACTAAATGCAAGACAACGGACGCATGTTCCCTGTGACAAACCGGAGTAACGCCCATGTAGCTTCTGAGAGTGACACAGCTTGTACATAAGTACCATTTTTAATTTTTTTTGCCAACATTCACGCAAAAGCTCTGTAAAAATGTGCTTTCAAAAATCAAGTGCTGCTTGGCTGAAGTTATGAAAAGTAGCAGGCTGCACAGACAACATCTTAACACCTCAAAGGAGAAAAGCTCAGGTGTTAAATGACAATACTAATGGCAATAAAGTTCAACTAGACTGCCTCGGTTTCAGATTGCTGGTGCTGTGCATGCTGGCTCATGTTCACACTGTCCCGGTTGAGTGGGCACATTTGTAGGAAATAGTCAGATTTCAAAGTTAGCTCAAAACTGTCAAGGGCAGCATAACTGCTTACTGCTGCTCACTATACTGAACTTGCTACTTTTTTCATGATGCTGCCATCTTTGGCTAGCTGCTGTTAGCATGTAGCCATGGAGCTACTGGAATATTTTGTTACCTTACTCTGTAAATGAAGGATTCTACTCAGACCAAACCAGATTGCGGAAAGACAAACTGGGACTGTTTTGGTGAGTTATATTTCATTTATGTCGAGTTTGAACTAAGCGTGTTATATGATGACTCAACTAATTTTTGTCCAGGGAAAGAGAGAAGCTTGACTTCAGATGCTGTACGGTTAGAAAAAAACGTGTAAAATATTTATTTTCTTGACATTTTTTGTTTCGTTCACATCTTAGATTTAGTAGTGAAGTCGCTGCTTTTACATCCCCAAACTGAAATTGCAAGGTGTATCAGCCTCCTGCTTTCTGGTACGGCAGAAGGTATCAGGAGACAGGACAGGGCTAACTTGCTAGCATGCTAAATTCTGTAGACATCCCTCAGCAAAGCTATCCAGACGTCTTTGACAGAACGTCAGCACTGTTGTTCCTTTTGACAATGTCAGTTCAATTTCTTTGAATGTTTTAAACTTTCATTCTGGCCATATCTTATAAATTGCCCTTTTTAACGTCATCAGTAACAACTGTGCCTGTGCTAGGCGTATTGACACACTTGGTTTGAGGCTGACACACAACACACGCAAAGTCTCAGGTGTCGGTGATTTCGCACACACGTCCAGTATGTATGATGCTAGCTAACGAACAGCTACAGCCAACGTTTGCTGTTCATGGCCAAGAATTCGGTGCACTTCAACAGTTGAAATGCTTGTTTCACATTCAGTCTGAACACAGTCAATTAACATTTGTGGTGAAATCTAAACACAAAATAACATTTGCAGATGTATACATCCCCTTATTCAGCAACACTGACCGCCATCGACTACAATCTCTTGTGGATAAACATCATGTACAATTAGAAAAATAGCTCTTAAACAAGTTCACAATAATAGAAAAATATTATTTGCCCCCATACAGTAAATAGGATTTTTAATATCCACAGGAATGTTAACACAACACCTTTAGAGGTTTGTTTAATTACATTACAGTAAACCAACCCTGCTGCACACACAAGCACACAGTGCCAGCCAGACTGGCAGGGTGACAGCACCAAGCCATTAGAGAGTCAGAGAGAAGTATATCAACTGACAGACTTGTTGGATGATGGGACTAGTAGGAAGTACCGGGGACTTTTTCCTGAGGTGACACCTTTCAGGTCATAGTACAGCCCTGGAGAGGAATGCTCTTTAAGTAAGTCAGCGCTGGAACAAATATAGATGTGGTTGTGGTTTCAGATTTATGGGAAAGGCATCTTGGAAGATTTCAAGCCTGGAGAGCAAATGTGACATGGAGTTTGGATTTAAACCACAGTCATCAAAACTTCTCTTCTGAGTGAACTCACACACACACTGCTGATGCTAACAAGCTTCAGTATGTCTAAGGACTAATGAGGAGACATCATGTTTAACCACAGTCAAGTTCAATTCGTGCTTTCATGGTTGGGCTGACTACACCTCCGCCCTCAACTGGTTAACGTTGAATTTTCGCTTGGGACTGCACAGTTACTTGCTTTCAGTTCATGGACAACATAAACAATAGCTATAGCTGTTCCCAGAAAGTGCATTTGAGACTTTCTCTTTGCTGCACTTGGAAAAAAAGGCAATAAAAAGCCCCCCCATATAAATAAAAGGCGAAGTACAAAAGGTGACAAAGTTTGCCACAAATACTCAAAATATTCAACTCGAAATATTTTTTTTTGTTAAAATATTTTCATATAAAACAAACATCTTGTTTAAAAAGTTCATAGGATACAATTTGTATCAACAAAGAGAAATATCATCTGGCTGCTAGATATTGTGCTAACCAGGCAAGAGGTTTAGTTTTACAAACACTTCCTCGGATTTAAATAATCCCATTGGTGGAGATAATTACAAAATAGGAATATTGTTATTTCCCACAACCAATGTAGTTCAAAGTGCTTTAAGAGAAGACAGCTTAATTAAATATTTTTAAAGAGAGAGCAGACAAGAGTAGTACAAACACTGATAGGAAAGTATTCATAATAATACTTTTTTGGACAAACAAGCAAGTCACCTTGCAAACCTGCAAAGATGTGATGGGTGATTTTGCTATCTTCTGACATTTCTTTGACTTTCTTCGAATTGTTAGTAGCACTGAATGTACTGAACTTCTGTACTTACCTAAGTAAAACTAGTCATTTAAGCTTACTGCTGTCCAAGTCAGGTAATCTGACTTGGACAGCAGGTCCAATCAATTAAAGGAATGGTTCAACCAAAAATTTTAATTCAGTCATTATCTCCTCACCTCTTTGCTGGTATACGGTCGAGTGAAGTTTTATAGTCCACAGAACCTTTCTGAAGATTTAAAGAGTTGCAGCATTTTCCTAAACAACTGAAGTCCCCGGGGACTTGTTTCAAAACATGAAAAAACAACAGGAAAAAAAAGTGATCCCCCGGATCCCCTCACTTTAGACAGTGTGCGCACTAACATGTTTAGCCTAGCAGTGAAGATTTGAAAAAAGGCCTGAAAAAAGGGTTTAAATAATGTTTTGTGGACTACGAAATATCACCAACTTTCCATCAGTACAAAGACTCAATTTTCATTTTTGGGTCATCGGTTCCTTTAAGAAAGGTATTACCACTTATATTTTGTACCTAAAAAAGGATTTATTTTAGTTTACTGAGTTTTAATTAAAGCAATGAGATTAGCGCCTCTGAGAAAAGTTTGTAGAACTAAAGACTGTTATCAGTAGGTGTTCCCACCAAAGGAAATTAAGCATCTAGCATCTGCCTGTGGAAAAAAAAAATTTTAGTAAAGTTTTTTCCAACTCTTGCGAGTCAGTTTCTGTCTATTACTGCAAATGTATAGATCTCTTTGTATTCATCCGAAGGGTACAAAAGAGTTACACCCTGTTTGAGATGCCACACTTCCAGTGGTGTCACCACTAATAACGGAAACCCTGTGTGTCATGCACCACAGACATTAACACATTTAAAATGGTAATAAATTAACACATATTTTAGATTAAAATAATAATAACAATGATAATCCAACCTAAACATTCGTTGTGACATGTTCTCAACTCAAACTTTGATATGGTTTAAAGATGTAAGGGGACACAAAAAAAAAAAAAATCAACACTAAAAGCTAATGAACCATCAAGTCAGCTGACAGGGCTATCCTAGCAGAGGAAATACACTCTAATTCAAAAGTGAACAACAGCTTGGGGTTTTCTAATGGAGTTTTTGCTATCTTCTTTTGTGGTTGCCAACTGAGTTTCACTTCCCTTTGGGGGGAAATCCGCAAAATCTCACCACAGCATCTGATCTACCACCTGTTAGTACAGAAAGAACATTTGTTGAGCTAATTCAAGCATTAAATATGGCAGGAATGTGTTTGCAGTTTGGCAGTGAAACTTGTAATATTCCATGCTGTCATCTTAGTGACTGGAAAACTGAAAACTTTTACTCAAACGGAAAGTATGAATTTGAGCTACACTTATACCCTGATATGATTGCCAAAAAAGAAAAAAAAGAAAAACAAAGCTGAGGAGGAACAACATTAAAAAAGTGCCAGAAACAATAATTTTAAAATATGTAAATAAATTAAAATGCAACATATAAATTAATTTAAAATGAACAATACCGTCACCCTTAAAACACATTAAAAGCCTCCCTACGAATACCGATGTCTTGACTCATAACCGAAAGCTCAAACATACACATTAAACCCCAACCTTTCCTGATCTTAAGTGCTGAAATAGCAGGCATAAATATGGCAATTTGGGGATTTCCCTTTACACAAAATACCATTACAATTAATGAGACAACTTCCCTGCAATTAAAACAAACAGTCCATTAACCACTTAATGAATTTTATATCTTGTGCTTATGGTTTGGTAATGTCGAACCTGACCTCAAGGATGATTGCAAGGAATAAACCTGCAGACATGAGACCAGTAAAGATGAAGCTGGAGCTTCACAATCTGGTTCAATTCAAGGACCGCGCTGTGATTTCTCCAACAAAATCGCAGCTGCAAGCTCCTGAGCATCCGTAGAATGAGGGTTCCTGGCCATCACCATCCTCACCATATCTGGAGGGAAGATGCGGCCCAAGTTTACAAACACCCTCTCCCTGAGCTCCTGGTACCGACCAAAGGCAGAGGGTTCCTGGTGCTGGGGCACTGAGGGCAAGTGGCTTTTGTGGGTAGGGATAGGTGGAAGGGAGAGCTGCGGGAGTGGTGGAAGACTTGATGATGGAAGGCCATGGGGTGATGAATGGGCTTGCTTACCCCAAGGAGAGAGCCAAGCCTTCTCATGGACTTCTGGTAGGCAATGGAAGGCAAACAGATCATAGCAAGGTTTCGGGGACTGCTGGTAATGGGAGCCCCAGTTTAACTGATGCTGTGGTAGTTGGTTCAGTCCAGATAGGTTTCGTCTGGAATGAAGTGGTGACCCTTGGTACATTTGGGAGTCCTGGAGCCCCCCTTCTTGCCAAAGGGAACCCGTCACACTGCGGCCGAGAGGGGAGCTCTGAGAAAGAGAGTGAGCAACGGATGTTTGGGGTGGACGTGGTGAACGAGCTTGGAATTCTCCTGGGAAACTGCTCAGCAATGGATGCTGAGGGAGCGGTGGGATGCAAGCCGAAGGGGGCTTGAAGGGACGTGGAGATGCATGAGTAGTAACAGAAGATGTAGATTCTTCCAAGACAAAACCATGTTGTCTCCGTGGTGCTTGAGGAATGGGATAGCCACGAGGAGTATGCTGGCCCAGACCAGGAGGGGCACGGCTTACAGGGTGAGCATACTGACCAGAGCAGTGAGGATGGTGGTGGGTATGGTGGTGGTGATGGTGGCACTTGGGGCCATCGTCTAACAAAGGATCAGGAGAGAAGGAGTCTGAGCTGACACTGCTTTCACTGCTACAGTCTGAGGGCAGTGATCCTGCTCGCAAATCAGCAGGGAAGAAGCATTCAGGACTTTGTGGTACTACCAAACTGAGGCCAGAGTAGGCCTTAACCAGTGAGCTGTAGCCTGGGTCTGGGGACTCACATCTGTGGTAAGTTTCAGCAAAGCTTGGTCCCGAGGTGCCAGCAAGCCTGGAGCTGCCTCCACCACCTCCCCCAGGGTGCTCCCATTGGTCCAGACTTCCTGAAGAAGGAGGTCCCCCTGGAGTAGGATACCCTAAAAAGCTGCTGCTACAGCTACTGCTACTGCTGTTGCTTCCCCTACGTCCTTCCTGTACCCGAAGCCTGTCATCCAGAAGGTCATTAAAGGAGCTTCTGGGGCTGCTGGGATTTGGCTGTTTCTTTGGAGTGCCCCGACTTTGCTCAGCCTCGGCCATTCCTGAACTTTGGCTCTTCACTATCAGGGCATCTTCCAGCAGGCCTCTGGAAGCTACTGATGAAATTTTGGCACTGGCACGGAGCTCATCAGCCACAGCACGCTGGGGTTGGCTTCCCCTTTCAGGGTGATAAAACTTGCACTTGTGTCCATATGTGCACTTCTTCCCTAAATGAAGAAAAAAGGAAAGCATTTCTCACTAATTCGCTAATTTGGTGGCTAGTATTTATATCTTTTTTATCTTGTGTTTATTCCACAAGCTCTTTGTGTTGCAATAAGATACGTTAAACATGCATGTGTGGTTGCTTTTGACATTGGCTGTCATGAATAATTTTCCCGACCTCAACTGCAGTGGTACAATTTTGACTCATCATCAAGATGTCATTAAATGTTACAAGGCCAGTTTGACAACAGGGAATAAGTACAAAGGTACTACTTTTAGCTGACTCAGCCCCTGAATGCCAGAAGCCAAACTCGAGGAAAGAAAATCCCCTGCGTACTGTTATTCCCTGTTGTCAAACTGTCCAGTCATTGTCGGACACTGGGGGTGTGAAAACTGCCACCATCTGTTTACCCTGCCCAATGATTACTGCACATGTGCAACTCTCAATAGATGACTATTTTTTTCAAAATATTACAGTTATCTCATAGGCTTGAAGTTCTGCACTGATAGAAGTGTATATAAGTGCATATTTTTACCGTAAGGACATGGCTGCTTCCTGTGTTCAGGAATAACGGGCTTCTTTCTCAAAAAGTTCTCCAGACTGGGTCCATGGCGTCCCAGCGGGTCATCTGGTGGCATGAACCTAAACACACAATGAAGGATTAAGAAATCTATTAACCCCAATTGTAACAAAATAGATTTAACAACCTGAAAATATATATTTTCACTGTTGATTCAGTAATTCTGACAACATCAGGGATGTTCTGCTCTGACGGATCTGGACACACTTAAGTTTTATTTTTTGGATGACAGCAGATCCTGGTCCCTGCAAGTGTATTAAAAACCTAAGTGAATGTCGAAGGTCCAGAGTTTGTATTAATTGGAAAAACAATATCTTAACATTTATAGCAACCGCAGAAGCAGCTTAACAAACCAATAGGTCTTCTAATAAGAAAAACGGTCAGGTAGCATCCAAAAGCACTGTAACAATAGATCACTGAAGTAATATGGGACACAATCCAAAAACTAAAGAAAGTCCTCTCCAGTGTGGTGAGCAGATTTGATCATTAAACAAAACTCAAGAGAAATAAACTAGATCATAGGAACTGAGGTGAGGAAATCAGAGTGTCTGATAAATAAACAGGAAGTCTTCAGATAATTTAGATAACAGAAGTGAAAGTGTTTTGTTTTCATTGTTCATACAGCCAAGCTCCTACACCTCTGTCTTTGGTCCATTACCCATGTACTATTTCCCTTGGCATGAGTTTCTTACTTGTCATTCACAAAAGAGTACATCAGTAGACGCTCATCAATGAATTTCTTCCACTCTGGCTTCTCATTGGCAAGGTCACGGTAGTTGTCATTGGAAACAATGATGCCGTCTGACTCATAAGCCAGTTTGACGATGAAGCGGTCATCATAGCACACCACGCGGCGTCCCTGCACACGGCGAGATGGAGTGAAGACCAGGATCTTATCTTTCTCCAGCCGCCTTAAGATCTCTTGATCTGGAGAAGAAGACAGTTCAACAACAAAGGACAAAAAAAAATGATAAATGTTCATTTTTGTATTGAAAAAAGATAAAAATCCCTCATGAAGAAGAGTATTTAGGCACATGCTAATCCTCACTAAAAACTATAGTTGCCCTTACCCGTGATGAGGGCATCAGGTCGTGATTGCTCCTTTCTCCAGGCAGGGACAAAAACAGTGATGTCACGATGACCTTGTTCCAAGAACCAATCAACAGCCAGCTGGATGCCTTGACAGGAGAACACTTCCTTATTTCCATGACTGCAAGAAAGAGATGCATAAAGACAATCAAGTGAAGCAAATGCAAACAATATGGTAAACCACCAAAATATAAAACCTGATTCAAAACCACAGTTTGATTTGCATCAATTGAAACACATCACAGGGAATGCAGGGAATGAAAAGAGACATTTTAAATTAAAACCTTGCAATTATTACTGTATTGTATGATATTTTGTCATAGATAAAAAAAATTATAAAAAAAATCTCTTTACAGTCGATGGGGTTCACTTGTTGGCATGACAAAACTGTTACAAACATCATAAAATAACATCAGGAATGTTGCAAGTTAGGGAAATGGTTGAGAAGCTGATGTGAAATAAAGGTGCAGTCAGAATTATGCACCCACTGAGAGTGACATCAGCTTATTATGGGAAAACAACAAGAGAACTCTTTGCTTTGTTCCCACATTTCATTTTTGACAACAAGAATATGGCCTGAAGTAATTGAGGAAATCAACACTTGCGGAGTGGGAAGAAGATAACTATGACGGGCTTGACTTTTTTTTTTATAACCCTGTGACAGCTATAATGCTGTTCGTTCAATAAACGTGTTGAGGCATTATTCAGACATTCAATTTTCTCTCCTGCATTCAACACTGACATTTAGTGGGTGGTGTTTCAACCACACATATGCATTACCTCATGTAGTCTAGGTACTAGCCAAACTACATACACAACTTGACAGAAGTCACTGAAAAGCAAAACACATACCAAAAACTACTAAAGAACATATTGCAAAACTAAACTCTGAATTGTATGAACTCTATTTGGGCCACTTAACTTGTTGAATTGCAGTTGCAATTGCATACCTCCGCCAACGTCCCAAAGTCCCCTTTAATTCAATCAATCCTAATCCAGTATCACACTTGATAGCCCTGTACTTCTCTATATTTCATATCACCAATAACTGCTTAACCATTAATTAAGCGCACCAGATGTAGGATCTAGCATCAAATTGTACCCGCTCATTGATACCAACCACCTAAATATGCTTAATTTAAAATCAGCAATGCATTATTCCCTAAGAAATGAACAAAACTTTTGAAGAATGCCCTCTCTTGTTGAATAAAAGTAAGAATGACATATGTCAATATCAATGCCTATGATCATAAAAAGGATCAACGATCTGGCAGAATGGTGAGACAAACTGAAACCCTTCCAAGGAAGAAACACCAGATACACATTAAGTTTCTGAAGTTGCTTGTGTCATGCTCACCAGAAACAGACATGGCACAGTGTTTCGATTTTGTGTTTTTGTGTAGTTCTGATATGTTTGTATTTCATCGGTGGATGATGTAACAGCAACTAACAATCTAGTGTACGCAGAGAATCCCAGAGACTGCAGTGACTGCAGTGTCACCTCCATACTAGTCAGATCCTTCCTTTTGAAAATGCACCTAGCTGAATTAATGTAATCATTGCAAAAATCTACCTTTGGGCTTAACTTAATTAGTATATATCACTATGGCAACCTATGCTGCAAGTGACTCATGCAGACAATGTTCCGTTCCCACCTATAACTGCTAATTAGTCATGACTACATTATTATGTGAGTAGTCAGGACTATTTTGATCTCAACTACACACCTGTAAAGTTCATGACTACTTAAAAAGTAATGTCGGCCAGGGGCGCAAAGTGTGAGGAGGGCACCCCCATAATTTCAGCCACCTTGCTCAGAACATCTTTGAGCTCTGCCTTCATTTTGGCATATACGCACTAGCCAAAACTCTATGATAGTTCTCACTTCAAAATGTGTCTCCAGGACCCCATTTTACTATGATGACACACACGCTGTCGCAGCAGGTTAATCACTGTTAAAAAAAAGAAATATCTTATTATTCTGTTCCAGTTATCTTTAAAACCTTGGTTTTATAAACTTATTATGACTTTCTTGTCATACAAAGTCAGTTATAACAGGAAAATGAAAATGAATAGAGATGAACTGTGGTCCAGACGTGGGCCAGTTCTGATTCATCTGGTCTGCTTACTCAGATCACTTTTGGCTGACATGTGGCCAGGCCATGGTCTGCTGGTGGTTCAGATCTGGCAGACAGGAGTGAACCTCCTAGGCTCCATCATTCCATGCAACATGTGGGCTGGATGAATGTGTCTGGTTCAATTTTACGATCTGGATTTCAGCAAGAACTGTGTGTCTACACTTTGCCTGAACATGTTTTATAAATCAGTCTACCAAAACTGAAATAATTATAGACACAGAGTTTTATGTGATACCAGTAGGTGTGACATTATGTGTACAGGCCCCAAGCTTTGGAGACACTATCAATAAAAACTTAATGAAAGTGAACAAATGTTTGTATGTTTCTTCATTTTAAATTCAAATTGGTCATATTAGCGATTAACCACTCGTCTCTTACTTACTCTACAATACAGGATTTCATTGCGTGATGCAGCATCAGTAAATCATGCACAACGTGGCTACAGTACATGTATGTGTAAGTAGACGGCAGAAGAGCATAAACCTGTTGTTTCCAAAAACCTCTCATCCTTACCTCATGGCTACGTTGCTCCCATCCACCACGACAGGCCGAAGGTTTTCTCTGTCCTCCAGCATTTGTGACGGAGACAGCAGCCGGCAGGAGTCCAGAGAGGAGTTGGAGGAAGCCAACGAGGATGACAACGAGGAGGAGGGAAACTGGGAAACAGTCGAACCTCCTTGCTGCTCGATCTCCGTCTTGGTTCCCAGTTTGACCAGTTCACCTAGGATGTCATTGATGAGTGCATGTGGGCCCAGTTTCCTCAACACCAGCAGCACCAGCTCCTCGGAGTAGCCCAGCTTGAGAGCAAACTCCACCTTGGTGCGGTAGTCTGTGGCAGGGTCAGTGGGAGATGATGTTTCTAGCTGTGGGGGGTCTCCAGGGGGTCGGTTTGGTGCCAGGTCCAGCCTGACTCTGTGACAGGAGGTCTCTTGGTATTGTAATGGTGTAGGCCGATCGTGCTGAGGGTTTTGAGATTCAGATCCAGACCCAGTTTGGAGCCGTTCATCATCACTGTCGGACACAGCACTCTCCTCAGAGAAGTTACTGCAGCTACTCCTGCTGCTGTAGCTTGAATGGGTAATACTGCTACTATCAGTGCTGTTACTTGGAGCACCAGCTCTGACATGTAAGACCCCTATACTCCCAGTGCCTGTCGCAGTACTCAGGCCAGCCTGCCGCTCAGCACCATCCACATGGAGGTAGTCCAGATCCAGACTGAGGATGTGGCCCGTCCCATCCTCCAGATGGTCATTCACGCCCATGAAGCCGTCTCATACATCCAGCTCCACGCCCTCCGTTACCTCCCAGGCACCTGGTGGACCCCACCGTTACTGCTGATAGTTAAATGCTCACTGATGGCTCCTGAGGGTGAAGCTTGACAGAGACAAGAATCAACTGGTTATATTTCTGAGGAACGCATGAAAATGGTAGTTCACCTCTTTTTTTTGTTGGATAAAGATTAAAGTTATTGCAGGATTCAATTGCATGCAGTATGTATTGCAATCAGGACGCTATTAGGTCTGAAGGTGTTGGGATCTCAGACAGGTGTAAAAGCACTCAGTACAGTCCTGAAACACACATTCGTCCGACAAATGATCACCTCACTTTGCCTCTTCCTGACATTGTGACATCATCCTGGCAAACCCTTCAAAAACCGTCACACAATCTCTTCATCACTTCCCTTAGCCAAATTTACATATTGACCTATTGAGATAACAAGAACCCTTTTTAATTAATATCAGATATTTAATGCAAAGTATCATGAGGGTGCAGTAACTGAACCTAAACAGGAGAAATGTTTTATGAACTTCACTGCAACGGACCAGGCTTCTAAGAGTTAAAGTTTTAAACTGTAACCTCCCGTACCTGGTGTTCCACCTCTGCTGATTTGCATTTTAGAAGCGATCAGCTGAGCGTCAAAGAAGCATCAATAAGACTAGAGGCAAACCACGTCCCTGACATGTTTTTGCCATGCACCCCGGCCAACGATCACACCTCTGAGTGTGAAAGACGCAGGATGAGCCAAGAAAAACACATCTCACTTTACTAACGACACAACTCATTAACATGGATAGAGTCATCTATTTGTAAGTTTAAGCACCCAATAAATAGACAGAATTCTAACATACACAGATACTTATGCGCACCACAGACATGGTGGTGTCTGTTCCCCCATTGACATGTGTATCCTCTTACCACCGGGACATGAGATGGTTCAAACCCGGCATTCTTTCTACAAGAGCAATAAGAAACCAAACCTGCCTACTTAATGATACAACCAGGTGTTTACTTGCTTTTTTACAGCACTGAGATCAGGCTTTCTAGATCAGACTAGGATTCTGACAGTTGTCTTTTGCTCTGGAGTGCAGCCATGGCTGTAAGCTGTGGCCGTGTCGCTAATGTTGTCCTGGTGACTGTCGTCAGCAGTATACTGGGTATACCATGGCGAAACACTTAAGAGGAGCGGAAGTTAAATAAGAGTTAAGTGAAAATAACACAATGACATGGCCACATGCATATTGTCATTAATGGCATGTTTCTGTAAATTAGCAATAAAGATCAGATTCTATTTCAGAATCTACAGTTTTTTAGTTCTACAAGTTTCTTGATGTTCTGGATGCAGAGTTTCACAGTGCATTCGTACTTAGCAAGAGTACATGTCAGCCAACTCCAGAGCTATGTGGGGGAGTAACTTCCCTTTTCTTTTTTTTCTTCAGCAGTAAACTTATTTATAAGTTGTCAAACAAACAGCAAGACATTAAAGGCACACAAGCAGTGGCAAGAAATGATCTTAGTGCGCTGCCAATAAAGAGAGAAGCAGACAAAGTTCTGTTTGAGATGGTTGGGTGTGCATGAAAAGAAGTACCAAGGCATCAGAGAAGCAACGACTTCGGTGCTTTTTGCTTGGTATAAAAACAGATTTATAAAAGTGTTGACTTTTTTCTGAATGGAAGGTCATGGAACAGTTTCAGGATGTAGTTAGTCATCCAAAAGAGGTCTTTATAATTTTAGAAAGTGACAGAGCGCTACAAAATTAGAGTATATCTCAATGTCATGGAAATCTATTTTTTTACGAACCACTTCTTATTAATATACAGTGATTGTGTGGCTGATAGTATACATTTACAAAACTTCAACAGTAGGTGCCGTTCCAGTCCAACTAACACTACCTTTAAGCAACAAAAGCAGTTGTGCTATAATTGTTATCTACAGTTAAGAAACTCTACTCTGCAAAAGGAAACCAACTCTGCCGATTGAAGCGACAGAGAAGGTGAAGAGGGACAGTGGAAAAACAGGAGTGATCAGACGGGCATTCACTTGACAGAGAGCATTCCGGTGTTGTGTCAAAGTCTGTTCCCCCGTTGATTTGTGTTTCCTCTTACCAACGGGACTCAAGACACTTCAAAACTGCTGTGTTTTACTCTGCATTTTCATAGAACTCAGGTTGGAGTTTCAAGGTCAAAATGAGAGTCTTACACAGATATTTGTTGCTTTAGACAGCTGCCAAGTAGACAGGGGGCAAGAAAATGGTATATTTGCCTGAATATAATGTTTGGACTCCAAAAAGGGGGAAGTCCTGTCATTTTACTATTTACCTATTTACGAAGCAGTAAGCCCATTCTAGCCACGTGATAATTCTGTTTGTAGGCTAGTCTATTACTAAGAATTATTATTTATTTTTTTTCAAAATCTTTCATTTAAAAGTTTGGCCTCAGGCATCCAATAAAGGTGCCCTTTTTTCTATACTTTTGTATTTATGATGTTTTTTTTTTCAATTGTGAAAGCAAAACAACGACAACAAAAAACGGAGAAAGAACGAAAAATGCATTGTGCTAATGCATTTAAACTGTGATCTTCACAGGTCAGACAGAGGGAATGTAAATGTCCCTTTGGCCCCTCACTTCAAATCTGGCAAGAACACTTGAATGCATCAATGCAGTCTGTGTTTGATTTGTTGAATGGTTGTGCCATTACATAGAAGCTTTAGACAGTGAAGTCATGGAAGGATTTATTCTCACTCACTCCTTTCGAATCAGTTTGAAGGAACTCTTAACGGTCCTCACAGCCTCTTTTTCTTCTGTGGGGGTCCACAATTGGGTGAAACAAAGAGGGATCTGTTGTGATGTGTCATTACTTTACATGACCAGTTAAAAAAAAACAATGTGTGCTCTTTGCTCCCACTTTCTACTACTATACAAAGATCACATATAGACAATCACATATTTTAACATACACACACATTACTACATAATAACGATACTGTTTTCTACTGTCCTTAATCCTTGAATCTAGTTCAGTGTTGTTTGACGCATGAGGTAAACCTCAGTACATCTGAGCTCATTGTGTTGAAGATTAACAAAAAGGGGAACAATGAGAAGGTCGTTCTTCTAGTTGCCTCCACTCGTCTTTTTGCTCAGTGCACAAATACATTCTTCAAAGATGGTTGTGCACAAAGGAATTGAGAGTCAAAGGCCAGTCATGTGATAAGAAGATTCAACACAGCACCTGTGATTACTGGTATGATGTGGATGGAGAGGCCGTGGGCCTGCTCGGGCTGCTTCAACACCACAAACAAATTTCAGTGTTTGTGCGGACGCTTGTTTATCTGTGGAAATACCCATGAAGGGTACTTCCAAAAATCTAACTGCTGCCAGGTCTGTGAAAGAAATATATACGTATGATATTTACAGCTCTGACAGGATTATGAATCAAAGACAACCATTAATCATCTTAATCATCATAATTGCTTAAGGTGATTGAAGAAACAAAATACAAATGTCTCTGATTCAAGCTTTTTTAATATTTAATATTTTCTAGTTTCTTTGCTCCTCTGTGGCAGTAAACTGCATATCTTTAGGTTGTGGACAAAACTAACCGTTAGTTGCAGCCCTGAAAACATCCTGATTTAAACTGAAACCCCAAACTGTCCAAATGACATGGCAGCGCTAAACCTCAGACAAAACAAAAACTAGACAGATAAAAACCTAAAAGAAACTTGATTTTTGCAGCTGCCGCCGATACAAATATGGCAGGGAGACACGAATTCCAGTATTGATCTATCAATATGCATTGTATGCATTTAACAGCAATTCCAGGAATTAGGTTATCAAACACTGGTGACCACGATATGTATGAAAGGCAGGACATTTTACAGTTTTACAATAAGCCTTATTGATGAAATAACATCAGGGTACTGAAACAGCAAGTTCACAGGGAAATTATCCCTTCTAAATTGTAATCCTCTAATCAGAAAAGGTTTATATTTTGTAGCACAATAGAACCGGCCAACCAATATTCTATTCAAAATCTGTGCAAAAAGTTAATGAAACCACAGGAACTGAAGTGAGACTACCTGACTTTACTGAACAGTAGCAGCTGGGACCACCAGTGTCCATTACTTGATGCTTATGCTTTAAAGAAATCATCATTAAGAAAGATTAAGCAAGATGAACCAGGCCAAAGACAGGAGACAGCAAATCTCCTGCCACAATAAGCTCCTGGCAATACCAGACTGAACAAGAATATTCAAATATTCTCTGCAGACTATTTATCAACCAGGCTGCTGCAAACCTCAAAAGAGCTCATCTCAGACATGTTATTCATGTGTATATATTGTTATATTTCAGCAGCACTTGTAATGAGGAGTCTCTTGGATCTCAGGCTAAAGCACCGGAAAGCAGGGGCCTCTTAATGTCCCGACCCCGACGTCTAAGCTGCCGCGCCGCTGTTTGTCACCCTGAATGCCACAAGAGAGCTGGAATAATTTAGTCCGGCAACAACAAAAGAGACACAAAAGGAAAGAGCGAGATTGTGTTTGTGTGTGTGTGTGTGTGTGTGTATGTGTGTGTGTGTGCGTGTGTGCGTGTGTGCGTGTGTGCGCGTGTGTCAGGGGTTGGGGGAAAGAAGTGTGTCTGGCTTGCCGTCCCTCAACAATGCAGCTGCCACCCAATCTGTCCCTCTGTGACGGGAGCATTGTTCCCTCAGCTTGAGCAGCATGCACAGACGGAGCCTGGGGTTTTTTAAACCTGTTCACCTCCAGCAACACACACACACACACACACACACACACATACACATGATGCCTGGTAATTCAGCAGTCACACTCTCCTCGGTCACAGGTTGTCAGACGGAATCTTTGAGGAGTCAGCAGAAATATGACGGTGACACAGCAAGTGTAAAACACCAGTCAGAAAGAGAAGTGAAGGCGTGATCACCGCAGTCTTAACAGTCAGAATGACTTTTGCTGTCTCGCTGTGACTGAGTCTTAGAAATATACAGAATAACATATGCTCTGCAATATTGCAGAGAGACAGCTGCAATTCAGACACTATGCTGTGGTGATACCCAAAATAAATCAAGGATGGGGAAAAGAAGGCTCTTCTTTTACAAAACCACCAAAGTGTGATGGCATTAAGATGGTCTATGTTTTTATTTTATTTTGTCAAATTAGTTAAACTATTTCAAGAAATAATAATAATAATAATAATAATAATAATAATATGTATTTTTCAATGTACTCAAAGACACTTAAAGCAGAATAATAGAAACAACACACTAAAATCATAATAAGGACATAGAAGTTATACATTAAACAATTTATTTTCTAAAACCAAATTCTTGTAATACGATCCTAAAATATTTTATTTCAAATATTTCTTGCCTAAACCTTTAATTGTTTATTGTCAAGTTGCAACTGATGTTTTGAATACTTTGTAAATGGTTCATAAATTATGTGTAGTTCATCAATAGACATCATTTATATTTCTCTTATATAGCTGCAACAGACTCTATAAACCTTTACAATTGCTTAATAAATGGTTTACAAAATACTTAATTGCTTGTTGACAGTCAAATAACTATTAACTAAATTTTAATCAGCTATACATTAACCATTTATTAATGATGGTTATTATAAAGTGTTACCAAGTAATGATTTATCGTCTCTCTTCAGACCTGGACTTGAGCTGCAGTATAAAACCATTCACATTATACGCAGTAATGTACATCTGCACGGAAAGAGTTTATGTACTTTTCTTTATGAATATAGATTTGGATAGATTCTGCTGTGATAAGATAAATGCCATGGACCGCCGTGGTTAATGGTGTTCTCTGCACGTCTAAACTACACAGACCACAGCAATATTGAGTTACATCTTTTGAGTATCATCTTTTCTGTATCAATGAACTCATGCAGTTGAATTAATTTAAGTATGAGATGCATTGGCACTTGTATGCTGGCGCAACTTTTCTGTTGAGCAAGATATTTACTGCTACACCCAACATTTTTCAAATTAATTTAGATTTGTGGGTTACAGGCTTAATATGACATTCTTTAAGTGCATTTAATGTCTTGAAGAAAACAATTAAAACCTGCACCACAACCGGTTGATAATTCAGACATTGAGGAATGCGTCTCAAAACTCTGGTCTGTAAGAATATATAACACGTAAAGAATAACTCATCTACCGAATCATTCTATAGCTGTGTATGTGTTTAGAGGAAGGAGGGAGTCTTCCATAGTGAGCAGATGCTGCAGCCTCCACCTCAGTGACCCAGCCGGCCTGCACTGCCACTGCACTCTGTGTATCTCTGTATGTGTCATGATCCAGGGTTAGCCCCCTTGAGGCTGTACGGGGGGGATGAGCTCCCCCGAGGCCAGACCCTGACCAGTCCCTCAGGACCGTGCCATTTGCTGGCAGTGAGCCAGTCTGCCACGCCAGTGACCGGCTGGGAGTGTGTGTGTGGGGGGGGGGGATCGGACAAAGGGGGCATAGAGGGTGGGGGTGGGGTATATATGGACAGCGGGGGCAACAGATGCCTGCTGAAGCCACAGGGGACCTCCCTGAAAGCATCCTCCTCCACCATCCTCCACCCTCCTCCACCATCCCCTACTTCTCCACTGCAACTGGTGGCGTCCAGATTCATCGTCAGTGATACATATCACCACTGTCTGTCATGTGACCTCTTTGGTAGGGGGCTGTGGGTAGCACTCACTTTCACCTCTGACTTGTGCAGACTCCCAGTTGGTTACGTCTGGTTCTGCCTCCCTAAGCCCAAGAGCAGACATGTCACACGCCGTTGTATGTGAGGATACAGTGGAAAGCGTGCAATCACTGATCGTCAACACTCTCACCATTAAATATAGTATTCTGTGATTGGTTTGATTAAATAAAATGGAGTGAAATTAAGCACCTTAAATTCCTTTTGTTGTAGGGGAACCCCAAGGAATCCCCCCTAGAGCCCTGGCTGAAAACCACACAAAGTCTGTCTGTCTTAATTTCACTTGTGAGCACATTTCAAACTGATATCTACACCCAAACCTTCCAAAATTAAAGACTGATTCCTAAAAAAAAACATAGTTTTTGAGATTTGAGACATTTCATTCTGGACCATTTTGGAGTGGTATACTGGCAACACAACTATTCTTTTACCTCTGTAGGTACTGCCAGTTAATGAGTTTAATCATTTAGGAAGAGTTAATAAAGTTTCTGCAACTTTCAACATGTTACAAATGTTACTTCAGGCGGAAGAACATAATCCCCACAGCTCTGGAACTCTCTTTAGGCGCAGCATTACTTCAGTGCATTTTACGCATAATAGGCTGTTGTTGCTGAACGCTGTGAGCAGAGTAACAAAACCATTTTGGACAGTATGGTCAGGGAGATTTTCATGATAAAAGATAACACATAAGTAATAACACTCGCAACACTGCAATGCGAGTGTGACAAAGCATGATGACAGCACTTTAAATATTCTCTATCGTGCAAAATTTGGGTAAAGCTGAGGTTAGAAACACAAGGAAAGGAAACACAAATACTTACCACACAGCTTCAGGAGAAGTAGCAAGGAAGCAGAAATGGAGAAAATGCAAGAACTCCTACAATTTCTGTCATGAAAGGCTGTCTTTGGTCATTCCACAAAGTCAAAAAACATCAGAGGGAATTTCCCAGTAATACTGCTGGATGTAAAGCAAGCCCAGGTGTGTAACAGGATTCCTTTTTTAAAGCAGAAATAAATAAGTCAAATCTCAGTATCCACTCAAGAGCTGGAGAAGTAAAGCTTTCAATCCAAGTGGGGCTGAGCAAAGTTGTTTTCCTGGTAGCAATCCTAAGAGATCAGCCTTCAAGTTCCCCTTTTTGGTTGAGAAGCAGAGTGCAGTGTCCTGAGGCTGCAGGTTCAGCAGTGTGAATGACAACAGATGGAGTGTGAGACATCTACCATCCCCTCCTCATGCTGAGTCTGCCTACCGACCAATACCGACGCAGAAATCTGACAACAAACACACACGTCTCACTTTCCTGTCTTCACCAAAGCTTATTCTGTACACACACCAATGACCCCCCTCTCCACCAATGAAAAGGGCACTAAGCTAGGATATCTCCTCCCCCTGCACCCCTCACCCCAAACTCCACGTACACACGCACGCACGCACGCACACACAAACACACACACACACACACACACACACACACACACATCCCATCCGCCAGCTCGAGCACATGAATGGACGAGAAGGCGTGAGTTGACAATGGTGGGGAGGGGGACACAAAGGAGGGCCCGTGGCGAGCAGCTGCACACACACACACCATGCTCAGGGCCATTACACGCGCACACACACACGAGGAGAAAGAGTGAGTGAAAAAAACACAGGACTCAGAATTGAGCCCTGCGGAACACCTGGCCCACTGGGGACGGCTGCCGCCTTCAACCTCTTTGTTTCATGGATGGGGGATTGGTTTGACTCAGACAATGAGGCAAATTATGTAAAAAGTAGTGTGTGCTCCCAAAATGGGTGTTCAGAGTGTGACTGCCTGTGTGTGTGTGTGTGTGTGTGTGTGTGTGTGTGTGTGTGTGTGTGTGTGTGTGTGTGTGTGTGTGTATGTCTGACAGAAAGTTAGCAGGTGGGGAAGGAAGCTATGAAGGGAAAAAGCCTTCAAAATAACAAGAGGCAGAAAAGCCAAATGAAAAGACAGAAAAGGGGAAGAAAAAGAGAGAGAAGGGCTTTATTGTTCGGATACGGCCCTGACAAAATGGCGGCATCTTTTTAAAGGCCTCAGATTATGAGGAGGGGTATTACTTTTAGGCTCTGAGGACAACGATACAAAGACTGGCTGCCAGTCAGGCTGGACTTAAACAGTTCCAGTTACCAGGCTCATTTTACCCTCAAAAAGGAAGAGGTTTATTATTTTTCCAAACACTGTCAATGGAACAAAACATGATTTACCCTTCAATACAGAGGAGCACAGACATACATGCCAAAACAACCTGTCAAGAAGAAAATGAATCCTCGTCCAATTATGCATCAAATATTAGTCCAAATGCTGGAATAGAACAAAATAAAATATACCATAGTGTATTACCTAACTAAAGGGGAGATGGTATTTTACCATTTCAGAGTAAAGATCTTTAGAGTGAAAACTCCCCCTGCTAGTGTTTCCATATGGTATTACTGTCACTGTCCCAAAGACAGCATTAGCAACATGGCTACCGCTGGCAGCCTGGCTACAGTCCAAGGCGAAGAACAACCACAACATCGTCAAGTTCTCTGCCTTTTTTTTCAGCAATAATCCTAAATCCAATTGAAAATTGTCAAGGGAACAAGGGTGATGCTAACTTGTAGGTTAGCCTCAAAAACAAATAAATCAGTCCTACACAGCTTCATAGTCGTCTGGACACTTCACTACAAACATGATGTCAGCCTCATGGTAGCAGATAGGCAAAGTGAGTCACCTAAATCAGAGGGATTCATCCTCGATTTAGATTTGAGACATCTCGATCTAGGCCAGTGCTGGACCAACAGTGCCATTCGCAGGGCTACCCTCAAGCACTTTTGGCTTGACCACAGCAATCCTGGCCAGCCAAATAAATGCCAAGTTTGTCCCTGACTGAGTGAGTGATAAAATTACACCATTGGTTGGTCGAGTGGGGGAGGTTCCTCATTGGCAGGTGCTCTTGTACGAGCACTGTAACTCTGTCATAAGGCTGAGACTAATACTAGTGGGTTCATCACAGACCCAGGATACTGTATATCCTATATACGGAACAATTTAGCCTCACTTACCTAAACAATATCCTATACCCTGCAAATACCTTGCTTTTGCTTGTTTCGGCCTTTTCCATACCATCGGGCCACTCACACCTCTTACACATGCGCACTGCAGATCCCTGCCATCATTGTCAGGGGCTGCCAATTGAGGTGTCAGCTGTTCACATCAGTCTTTTTACCTGCCCCATCCACCTCCCCATGACCACCCAGTCTTCACAGATTAATCAGTTTCATCATTTCATCACTGATGAGAGTGATCAGCCACCACCACCTCCAGCGTCTGGACTTCATGTGGCCATTTGTCTTGCTGTTGCTTAGCGCAGATGGCCTTCACTAAAAAAACCTCCCTGTAGTATAAGTGCTAAAAGCCTCCTGAAAAAGACTCAATTATCACCATCAGCTGCCTTTATAAATATCATATCTGTACATATCTTGACGTCTTTCTAAGTGCTGCATCATAGGCATCTTGACTTCATGCACTTGCAGATGACATGCAGATTACTTGTAAGCTTATGATCTTATTTGTCAGTTAAACTTCAAGAAATACAGTCAGAATGAAAGATCTGAGTGTGTATGTAATCCTCCATGTCTGTCTGTGTATGTGCATGTGGTTATAACTAATAAACAAATGGTTCTCAGTTTAATCGCTTAAACATGGGAAGCAAATCTTTTGATTTTTATTAATGTTATAACCTGATTACGTTAATTCTGGCAACCGTCAGCACCGGCTTGTTGGCAGCACGGAGCGTGATGCAGGCCTTTGCAGGCTTACTTAACATTCAACAAACAAACCCTTAATTTAAACCAGTAAATCTATAAATCTCCATTTACAACTGAAAGTCAGCCAAGCCCACGTCTCGTTGAAAGCCAAAGTCGAAACATGCAAATCTTCTGGGCGTAGCTGCCACTTTAGTCAAAACTAACCCACAACATCAACCTGATCAGGGCTGGGTATCTATTTAGATTTATTACAGTAAATGTCCCTGGTATAAATATGCAAATGTGCCTCCCAGGAATAAAACATCTATCTATCCTCATCCACATCAGTTGACAGCATCAGCTGATTTATGGTTATCACTGCTTATGCCACCAAAATATTCTCATCAGGGTGGAAACAGATATAAAACCAGTTGCCAGAGTAAATACTGGCAGTGATATGTTTGAACTTTCTTCAGGTTCAATCTTTTTATTTTATTTTGTTACAACATCGTGCTTATGGCCTGGTTAGGTTTAGGTATAAAAAAAAACTTGTGGTAAGAGTCGGGAAACCATCATGACTTAAAATGGGGTACATAATGACAACACAAATGTGGAGATATCAGTGGTTTGCAGAAAGGGGAGGTGGGAAACTACTACTCTCCAGCGAATTTAAATGTTTTTAGGTGTATGAGCCTGTCACTTCAGGCCAACAGTGTGCCAACCCTAAATACACAAAACCTACACACCAACCGCTCCGTGTTAGTTGAATAGACAGTAGACAGAAAATCCACTGCCATTTTTTGGTACACACAGAGGAAATGTGGTTATTATTATTATTATTATTATTATTATTATTATTATTATGACTATTATTATTATTATTAGGTTACATAGACAGAATAAATCACATGTACTTGAATATTCTGTCCATGACTTTTCACATCTTTCAAAGTAAGCCAGCAGTATTAATATGTTTTTACTTTATGAAAAAATCAAATAGTGATTTTTTTGACAGATATTGTGATTCATTATCACAGTAAGTGGGAATGATCATTTTGTATCGCAATTTTCCTTTACAATGAAAAATGAAAAAAAACTGTAGGTTCTAATGTCCGGATATTGCACTTGGCCTTAATGAAATTTCTATTATATTGGTATTAACTGTGCTGTTCTGACAATTATCTGCATAATTATGTGTTTTCTCTGATTCCAATTCATTATTGTCAGATTTGTCTGAAATGTGTCTTGTACCTCGAGGTGTACAGTGTTTCGCATACATAACAAAACAAAACTGGCCTGAAAGAACAACAACCTGCTCTATTTATCTTCTCTGTGTTCATTTCCTTTTATGAATAGTGCAGAGGATTTCACGTGTAGGTCCACATAAGTCCCTAATTACTGTTTAGTGTAGCAATGCAAAATCATTTGACGATAATTATTACATGACTTTGATTCCAATTTTGACAAGGTATTATTTTGTTCAAATAGTACAGCTTTTACTTTGATACTTTATCTAGCAAACACATTCTTGCACTGTTTAGGTACATTCATACCCTGTCATAAATCTACGTAGTTTGCATCATTCCACCATGGGAACTGATTCACTGCAGCATGAAGGGGAACAGGACATCTGGGACATAAACAAACCAAACAGTAAATGTACTGCACTAAAATCCAATTAGTTCACATTACAGTCATTTTACTATCGGACTGATTTTCCTCTCCACTCTCTGTCAGCCACCCCCACCCTGCTCCTCTCTGACTTGCAGTGACTCCTTAATTGGGGCTCAGCTGACAGGTTTTCCCCTTGGGGAGCAGGAGCCATGTGGGCCATCTGCTTCTGATCGCAGGATGAACAGGTGTCCTGCTCCCCGCCGCCTGCCTGCACCTTACCAAGCCTCTTGAACGCAGCACGGCACAGTGCTGCGCAGCATTGCTACTGTTTACACAAGCTAAATCTGAGTAGTTTTGTTTGACCTGTGTGGAATTTCTACCTCAAACAAAAGAGGAAACATATGGAGGTTCCACCAAATCTGGCAGAATGATCAGAGCCATGAAAGTAAAGCCTGTTATTACAGTTCTGAGTCGTTAATGTCCTCTTGTTGGACAGATGCATCTGTGCTCTTAAAATATTTCTAAAATGGACAAAGTGTATTTTTTTTATACGTTTTTCTTCAAACCATGTGCATTATACATAATTGTCTTGTTTTGGCTTGTTCCTTTATTCAGTTGAGTTCTGTAGAGATATTTTCCCTTTGTGTTGCTGTGTTGACATCTGTGGGGAAAGATCCCACTTATTACTTCATTTGAAAAAGTACAGCTATTATTTTTGGGTCAAAAACGGGTGATCACAAATACATTTTGCGATCGACAAAAATCTAAATACCAGCCCAGTAACCAGAATAACATGTTGGCATTTTACATTTTCTTCAAACCGTATATATGTTCAAATTTGTATGTGTCATTCGTTCACGTTACATATATATGAGCTGACTTATATGTCAGCAGGCGGAGGTAATGGCAACTGCTGTGTGTGAAAGCCAGAGACCACTGTTCAAGACCCCGTTTCAACATTTGTAAGAGAGAAACCAGTCGATGAATTATATTTATACATATATTATATATGTGTGTCCGATTCTGCATTATGTTCCATAAAAACAAAAGAAAAGAAGAAATCTTAATACTGCCACATGTTGAACAACGTTCCAATACATCTCCAATATGTGTGTGATACACCAATATCAGCCAACAGTTTTATCGGTCGGGCTTTAACAGCTTCTTTTCTGCAAAGACACTTTTCACAGCAGTCCCCTCCACAAAATAATTCCTACTACTTTGCTTACAGAGAAAGTCCAGTGTCACCCTTTTTGCGCTGACTGATATCATTCAACTGACTGATGAGGAAAGAAGACAAAGGACAGAAGAAAGAGAAGGTGTGAAGTTAATCCAGGATGGATGTGTCAGTGATTAAACAGCAGGAGCAGAGGCTGCAGCAGCTCGTCCTTCAGCCCACAGGGTAAACACTGATCCAGGCAGCAGGGATTAGTCCAGCCCCTTAACAAGGCCTGAGAGGTGGATACAGGCAGAGGAAGAAGGTAGTCCAGCTGCTATCATCCACACACACTTAACCCGCATGGTGCTATACTAACAGCCCCCACACATGCTCCTCTATACCTATGGAGAGGGAAGCCAAACAAACCAGACCAGACCACATGGGGTGTGTGTGTGTGTGTGTGTGTGTGTGTGTGTGTGTGTGTGTGTGTGTGTGTGTGTGTGTGTGTGGAGGGGGATGGGACAGGGTCACTGAGGACTTTGAAGGCACAAAAGGTTGGCCTTAGGCCTAGTGCCCTCTGGGTCACTTAAGGAGGCAAGGAGGCAGCATGAGGACATGTGCGCACACACACAGGCACACACCACCTGCTGTTCGCGCTGGCTCGTGTTTGGTGTAATGGAGATGGAGTGGTCCAACAGCCTCACACAGCAAGACACATTGCTGAGATTTACCACATAACTTGGGCCAATAAAATTTCCACAGCAACCTGGTCAGCATCTTTGGAATTGTACTTTTTAAAGAGGAGCGTAGGACTGCCGATAATTATTCTGTCCTAATCAAACATTTACGTTTATAAAAAGTCTTCAAAATCCAAAGACATTTTATTTTGAATCATATAAAACAGATTGTTACATTTTTGAATCTGGAATTTGCAAAATGTGTGATGAATTATTATAAAGTTATTATATTATAAATTATTATTATGTATGTCTGATAAATCGATTCAGCAGAGCTCTGTCTTTGTATTGAAACGTTTGCTGAGAACTACCGCAGACATCCTACACCTATATCCTACAGCATGTCTTTGTTAGCACAAGTTTCCAGAAATATGAATACTTAGATACTTCTCTGATATCACACATTTAAAACAATGCTGCAGTTGGTTTTATTGAAAGTACAAAAAAAACAGATCTACATTCACCTTTTTAAATCAAGGCTGTACAGATTTGTACCTCATTACAAATGTGTTGGTATGCGTTCAATTACTTTTTCTGCAAATTACCATGTGCAAACAAAAAAACTCTTTTTGTTTGCTTCAGACTTGGTTCCAATTTTACCAATGTATCAAACCAAGTAATGTAACAAAGATGAAAGTTCTGGTATTGTAACAACCTTACAGCACAATGAAACACAACACAAAACACTAGAGCTAGATATTCTTTAAAAGTATTTTAGGAAAAAATAAACCTGTGATCATTCTTCTCTGTCCTGAATATTCGAAAATATGAAAAGTGAATCATGAAAATATGCTAAATATTCTTTAAAATGTTTATCTTCAGTTAAAAACTGTTCCAACTGTGAAGGTTTCCCAACGAGAGTCGAGGAAAATGTTGCAACTGTTCAACGACGATGATGGAGCTGCTTTGATACGATTATGGAAAATAATGCAAAACATGGTGGAATTTCACATCTTAGCTCTACTGTTACGATGAAATGTCTTTCATAGTATACACACACACACACACACACACACACACTCCCAGCTCCCTGATTAAGTCGTGATAGATCGTCCCCACAGGGCCTGGCCTATTGAACAGTTTGTGAGCATGTGTGCATGTCTGTAAGTGTGTGTGTGTGTGTGTGTGTGTGTGTGTGTGTGTGTGTGTGTTAGGCGTGTGTGTTTGTGCGTGTGTGACACCGGGGCGAGTGCCGGGTCAGCAGGGGTCAGAGGGGAACAAAGGCACGAAGCAGCTCCCAGCTGCCGGGCCAAACGTCATCCAGGACCCCCCCCAACCCCCTGCCTTTTCAATGGGAGCGTGCCGCTGTCCTGCTTTTGCTGACACATGCACATTTACACACAGACACACACATGTCCCATCCGGCGGTCATGTCTAGAGCTCTCTGCAGCGGGCAGAGAGGGTGAAAGGGCACATAGGGACATATGCAGAGCAGGCATGGATGCAAATGCCCTACACGGACTAACATCTGAGCTCACACGTCCGAGCAGCCGCACAGGTCCTGACAGCATTTTGACCATCTAAATAAACTGTTTGTAAATGACGCGTGCCAGTATACTTCTAATTAGTTTTATCAGGTAAACATAAGGACAGTTCAAATCTTCTTCATGTAGTAAGTACACTAATATCAGTGTACTAGAAGAATACTTGCAAGTGAACCACTTCAGTCCTTCTTGGTACAAATCTATGTCTAGTGACTCAGTCAACCTTTCCAAGTATACTGTAAGTGTAAGATTAGTCTACTTTGAGTACACAAGTTTTATTAGTATTGCTACTATACAACAACTTATAGGTTATTTCTTTGGTTAAATTTTATCCGATGTACTGTGGTTGGCGGGATGCAGATGGGGTTAAGGTATAGGATAATGTTTTTGTTTACAGAAATATTGCATAAAATGCATTTCAAAATGTATTTGATCTAATTTGTTAGTTAACATTTCTTGGTACAAGTTATTTTTCTTAGCACATTTTTAAGTCATCATACTTTTATAAAATGATGGTGAAGACATTGGTCATTTCAAAAAGTGGTGAGGACATGTCCCCAGCATCCAAATATGGCACCTACTGTATCTCTAGCACAGTTTTTACTTTGTCAAAGTAGACTTAAAGTGTTGTGGCCACAGGGAGAGACACAGGGCACTGAACACAGAGACAAGGGAAAAACACAGCGAAACATTTGGAATGTCAGGGACACAGCCATGGCTGTAACATGACGTGTACCCTCAGTACTGCCAGTATAGTTGTACATTTTCTTAAGTGAATGTATTTGCTTTCTTTTCAAATAAATATTGTATTTTGATTGCCAAAATATAAGAACATATGTATATAATGCATATAAAGACAACTCAAATTAACATCCCACGACAAAACTAAACCAACAAACACGCAGAATGAATACAGTCTTCAGGCTCAGATCAGAAGCTTTACGTATAAGGCAAGGATCCTCAATAATCATACTTTTCTGAAGTATATCTGGAATCTGTTCTGGAGGCATCTGCCTCTGACACCCTCTGAGTTTCCACAAACTCAGTGTGAGCTGTTTTCACATAAACCACTATCGACCAAATGCGTTCTGTGAATTATCCAAAACAACAAGGATATTGGCCCTGCAATTATCTGCTGTCATTCATTTTCACCCCATTTATTCCACCCCTGTTGAACTGGGGAAGGACAATCTAAAAACCTGGGGTAAAAATGTAAAACTCTCTGTGTATAATCGTATTATAGAAAATATTTTTTAATTTAAATGAGCCAATCCTTTACGTTTTCTTGTTTCCTCACAAGCTGTCACACAGACCAGTGTATATACCGTGTGTGTATGGCATTTTCTGTGCATCGACTTACTACAGCTTTCCTTTGTTTCTATACCGAAAAATACAGAGCAACAATAGTTATATAGTAAAGGGAAAGTAATAATAATTTACAATAATAGCAGGATACTTGCTGACTTGTGTCATGCATACGTGTTCCCGGCCGACATGGGCTTTTACGACAGCAAACATACCACTGCACTGGTGAAACATTCATATCATTCTTACATGAAAACCTGTATTTCAACAAATACAATCAGCCCAGCTCAAAAGCTATTTTTTTCCACAGTTTTTCAGCTCTCCTTCAGCGTGCTACTGGTTCTTGTGCATGTAAAAGATCTGAGAGGTAAAAAGGCCAAAGTTTGGACCAGCAGAAGCTCCTTTCTCCGCCAGTAAACACTGCTCCTGAACGCCTCATCAGTAGTCCTTTCCTCAGTCCACTACTTCTACATTCTTATTCAACTAAATGACATAACAAAGTTGAACTCTGTTGCATTAAGACACAGAAGTCCTCAAAGTCTCCTTTTGAGTTCACCATGCACATCAGCAGCAGCCAGCATGGGTTCATTCAACACTTGCCTGCTTCTGATATAAGATTCCCACAGCTGTGCTCCATTATGTTCACACTGTGCTGGTCTTTAAGTGTGTCTGTGGTACACATTTGTTTATTCTTCATTGTATTTTTACTCCACTTCATGTAGATAATAGTGGTATTTTATCATCCATCCTGCTGTTTGACTTCCTATATTACAGTTACTGTCTGACAACATTTTACAGTTGTGAAGAGAACTGACAGTGACAGTACAGACAGTAACATCAGGGCTGACAGGTGACCACTTACTTCAACACGGCATCAGTCCTGTGGATCACTCCTCCATCACACAGCGGCTCCGAGCAGCAGCGGGCCGAGCAGGACCCGCAGGCAGAAGCTGCCGAGTGAGAACGTCGGAATAGTGCGGCGGAACCCCCCCGACTGCATGTGTGCAGGAGCTCAAGACGGAGCAGGGAGGTGGAGGTGTCCGACCTGAACCTGGCTCACTGTCTCCACCCACCGGCCGAGCGCTGCAAGGACATTCCGCTCTCTCTCTCTCTCTCTCTCTCTCTCTCTCTCTCTCTCTCTCTCTCTCTCTCTCTCTCTCTCGTTTTCCAGCTTGTAAAAAATACACACGCAAATACACTGTTGGACAGACAATAAATCAACGTAATGCTTTCTAACACATTTTGAGACAAAAAACCCAGACTGTGCTATGTATGTGTTAATCATCTTGTGTTTAAATATCTTTATTAATCTAGTGTGTGTTACACCATTTCCGTTCTTTTTCTAAAATTCTAAAAGTTTAATACAGTAAAACATTTGCACATAAGAAAACGAGAAGGCCATATATAGAATTCAGCATCATTGCTGGATGAATCTGTTCTTTGTAATAAACGATTACTTCCTATTATTTTTTTTTTGCAGTGATACTTCAGATAATGTCGTCACAGTAGTATCGTGGACATTAAAAATTGTTTGAGATCTGGTAGCCAACTATTCTTTATCAAAGTGTAAAAGTAGCCTATTACAAAATGAATACTTTATACTTTGTTCTGTTTAATGACTGCGAGTTCTGCAGTACAGAGACACAGAAGTCTCTCTATCACGTTCACAGTCCATCAATACAGCCCAGACTGAAGAAGACTTGACAACTCAATCAACATTTATTTATGTATAATACCAAAACACATTATGTTTACAGATTTAAGTAAGCACAGCACACCAGATACCAAATCATTTACACTTGTTTTTGAAAAACAAGTAGGCCTTCTTTATTCTGATGTTGGTGACAGGAGCAAGTCTTTAACACCGAACAAAAAACTCTTTCAGAAAAGTAATTATACTTGAATATACATAGGTTTATATGTACAATCACTCAACCCTTCACTAAAGATAATTATATGAGTTTTTTTGTTTCGTTCCGATTTATTGTTCAAGCTTACAGAACAACATACATTAACACACTAGACTGCTGTGTGTTTATAGATTATACTGTGCTGTGGGGGTTACATATAAACGGGTAGCCTCCAACAGATGCTGCACCTCTGACAAACACATTTCAAAATAAAAGTTCACAACAAAAGAGTAAATACAAGAACGGAGTTGGGGATAGAAACAGCAGAATAAACAAGCCGCAGTCGGTTGAGTTCAAAGCTTCATCCCCTCACTGTCAGCGGGGCAAATGGTGCCTGTGAGAAGTCTCGAGCTTACCCTCCTCTGAAGGTGCTGCTGGGATCAGCACCCTGGACAGTGGTCGAGATATGTTCAGAATGATGAACCTGAGCTGAACAGGAAGCAGGATGGAACTCAACACTGCGGGCTGACCTGCTGATATTCACAACAGTTGAACAGATAATATACTTATAAGAAAAAGGTTTCACCTCAACTCAGTTTTGTTATGATGCAGAAGGCTCCAGACGCATTGTGTTTAATCATTAAACTAACTGATGTATGTATATATACATATATATATACATACATACACATTATATTCATTTGTTACTTAGTTACAAATCTGACAGTCAATCTAAATACCTGACGTATACATTTAACTGCTGCCTGGGATTATTCTCACATATCTGTATACAGGGTGGGACTGGACTGGGACACATGATAGCGTACTTATCTTTCACTCCAACAAGTGTCTAAGTCAAGTCCTTCAGGGTTTCAGATAATCGCAGACTGTGAACATTTATTAGCAGGTGTGGCCGGCATCTGGAATCGCACTCTGTTCCAGAAGCGTGAGCTCCATGAGGCTGCGCCCCGCGAACCCTCTGGCCACCTGATGGGGGCCCTGTGGAGAATCAGGTGCTGCAATCCAGGGGGAAGGTGTTTGTATCCCTCTCGGCCAATGTCCCCAATCTCTATCAGAATCACACTCATCTCCCTCTGGACCAGCGCACGGTGGAGCCCCAGCTGCAGAATGATCAGAAGCAGTCGTTGTTTTAGCCTTCATTTCTACAAATAAACCTTCATCATCTCTTGTCAGGTCATGACAGGTGTAGATTGTGCTGTGAACTGTGTGGACCAAAGCTGCAACTGAACTGTTCCTGCCAACATTTATGTTTATTATGTTTGGAAAGTCAGGTGAAGCTCTGGAATCCTCTAAACATTTATGGAGCTTCACGGCACAACGGTGTTGCAGCATTCTCCTAAACAAATGGAGATTTTCTTTTAAATGTAGAAAATACTTGGAAAAAGGCTCCTTACTGCTTACTGTGTAATCCAAATGTCCAGAAGCCCCGAGATTCTAAAAGCTGATTTGAAAAGATGTTATTTACACCCTGTTTAATTCCCCAAAAATCTTCTTCTGTGTAGTTCTGAGCAAAAAGCGTTAGCGTGCACCCCGTCTGAAGTAGGTACACATATGGTGTGAATATTTTCTTTTCAAATTAATTTGGGATCTCAGGGCCTCCAGAGATTTGCTGAGGCACGACGAGCTCCATGTTTTTACACTGTAATTTAATTACTAAGAAAACCTCACATAAGGTCTTTGGACCAAAATATAACATAACAGTAGCTATCAACCAAAGCTGTCAGATAATTGCAGTGGAGGAAAAAATATAAATAGCTGTGATGTGCAGGTGAGGAGAAGCAGAACATGAAAAGAAAATATTCAAGCAAAGTACCTCGAATTTGTACGCATGTGTTCCATGTGAGTTTGTTCGGTGAGGCTGAAGTGGCGCTTCGATTGCTGTTGCTGATGCAGTTTTCTCATCATCAAGTTTTTCCTCTGAGGTTATCATGTCCTGACGCAAACTTGTAACCACACCCTGCCACCTATGGTTTATGGACGTGAATTGTATGACTCATGTACCTAACCATAGCATGCAAAAAAATCTATCATGGGAAAACCCAGCAGT
Source organism: Diplodus sargus (assembly GCA_903131615.1). Lineage (NCBI taxonomy): Eukaryota > Metazoa > Chordata > Actinopteri > Spariformes > Sparidae > Diplodus > Diplodus sargus. The sequence goes on from CAEMYA010000106.1 coordinate 2,825,022, forward strand.
CCATCTGGTGAAAGTACTCCGTACTAAAAGGCTAAAAGGCCAAATGTGTATGTGGATCAGTGTCCAACACATACAAAGAGAGACAGACGTTTCACTGACGCTCTCACTGTCTATTTTGTTTTCAATTTTAATTCACTTCTACTGGCTCCAAAACAAGGATTGGAGAGGAAATCAAAGCAGTCAGAGTGAAATGGCATAACAATGAGCAACAATTTATGAGAAGTAACTCATGAGCAATATTTCCAAAATTGAAGCTTATCTGGTGAAGTTTCAGGAGTAGGACCACACCTCAACAGCGCCAACCTCCGCATTACTATAAATAACCACCTGACCCTCTCCTCTTCTTCGCTCTCCTGTTCTGCGCCCCTCCCCCCCACCCCATTTCTCTCTACCCGTATCTTCTTCTCTTTCCTCTCCTTCATAGGTCCATGAGGGGGTCCGTCACTGCCCGGGTGCGGCGATGGATTCTCTATAGAATCCCCACAACGCACTTGAAGAACTCAAAGAACCAAGATCTACAACTTTTTGTTTTCTTTTTCGTTATTAATAAATGATTTAAACGCATCGTGTTGAAGTTGTGGTCCTTGTTAGTGAACATGTGGCTGGAATAAGGTTTCTGGGAATAGCCGCATTAGTCTGTCAGTTGGAAGCACAGAAGACGCTAACCCCCAATTTCCACTGGATACGTGTTTGCTGCTTTATGGCTCGGATCCAGTTTTGCTCCGCCGTCCGGAGCAGGAAATCAGCTGATGTAATGCAACAGGGGCAAAGTCAACACAAGAACAGGGCTGGGACTAGTGGTTTAGACAATTAATGTAGCTTACTCATTTTAACACAAACCATGATTCTATGTGATAACCATGTGATGATGAAGGTCCAGTCCGGTCTGCCTGCCACATCGTAGTCATAACAGGCCTATTTGTGTCATTGTACTGTCAAATATATATTTTGGAAGGGCTGCTGGTCCTCCTCTTTTGTTGCTCCAGACAAAGTCAGAGTAGCAGGACTTCCTCGAATTATTCCTCTATATCCATTCTTCTGACATCAACTGAGGTCATCTTTCAGAGTTTACAGGTCTTAAGGAGTGCTGGTGCGAACAGACTTTGATGTGTAGAGGTTAGCGAGCCTGGTAGCTAGCCAGGCTTTGTATAAGGTTAAAAAAAGAAAAAGAAAATACCCACATGCACTTCTAAAGCTGTCTAATTAAAGCTGTGGTTGTTAAGACAGTAGATACAAGCAAATGCATGCTACTTTTTGAAGGTATCCAACAGAAAAACACTTGAATGCTCACTGCCTGACTGCTGCGAGGCTGACTGTCCTCACTGGCCAGCAGGGAGATGTGTTAGCAGCTAGTTGGCTACGTTCAACAAGCTCTCTTTGTGTTTAAGTCTATTTAAGTCTGATGAATGAAACAACTCTGATAAATGCTACGATCATATAAACACAAGCAAAATTGCATTCACATATGTATCCATACATCCATAAAGGCTATCTGACAGAACAGTTAACAGCTGTTTGTGTGTGCTTTGTGCTAATGTTAGCCTCTTAAGCAGTGTGTTGCTGTTGCAGTTGGTCCTTTTTATTAGGGTGATCCTAATCAACATAAGTGGTTGTTGTTGAATGCTGTTGGGATGTCAAAAGATTTTCTACAGATAAAAATATACAACGGTTTCTTGAGTAACTTGCCACCCCCAGTTTTAACAAGTTTGTTCGATGAACGCAAACAAATGGAACCACCGGTGATTTGAGAGTGATCTGAGAAAAATAAAACTTCTATATTTTTTAACAGAACTAAACCATCCTTTGACTTCCAAATGCTTTCCTTGCAGATAAAAAAAATTATCATCTTTTTTTACCTTTTTTCTAACTTCTTCGTGGGCAGTAGCGTCTGAAGTACAGGGTCAGGTCAGCAGCGAAGCACTTGACCAATGCGATGCAAAGCACTGCGAAGAACAACATAAACGCTCCTCGGATTACAAGTGCAACAATTGACCCTGGAAACAAACACAATATCAACGTTTGAAATAAAATGCTTCTATGAATCACTGAATAACAGGAAATATATCATTTTAGCCATGGACAATAATGAATGATACTGTCACTAACCTCTTCTATTAAGCATGAGTCCTCTGAATGTCTCTTTGTAAAAGCCCTTGCCGATGCATTTAAATTCAGTCTGTAAATCTTGAGAGGACACTCTGTCAATCGTCAGGACTGCAGTGGCGTACGTATTGTTTCTTTCTTTGTAGACTCTGATAAAGGATGTCAAATAAAACAACATAAATAAAATAAGCAGGATTTGGTTCATTTCAGAAACAGTGAAATAGATTATTGTTGATCAAAGAGACTGAGGAAATTCTGGCTGCCAAAAGAAACGCACAAAAACTAAATTTGAATTCAGTTATTTTAGAGTTGCTGAAAGGTTTATAGCCCTTCCAGTGGTTCGAGAAATATCAAGCTCGGTCAGATGGTTGGATAGCCTTCAAAAATATGTCATCACTGCAGGACTCCATTGGCGCGATTTGGAACAGACAGTTATGCTTCCTTAATATATTTAATTGAGCTGCCAGTGCCAGAGACCAGTGGAACATTTTAGTTTCAAGTAAAATGTAAGGGATGCTCTTCCCTGCTTCACACAACTGTCGATCAATTACCGTCTCCTCCACACGAGCCTCGAATAAACATTGTTTAAATCGATACTCAATGCAGCCTAATAAACTGTTAATAAACTGATGTTTTATTTTGAAAAATGACAGGATTCTCTCCGCTACATCCGTCTATGACTCACTGTCATGAGATGCTTATCTGGGTTTTATATGTTACCGCTAAAATTAAACCCACAAGCTGGCAAAATAAGTAAAAAACAAACATCTTTGGAAAACTTCTTTGCGAAGGGGAAAAGGCCCAGTGAGGAGACAGAAGAAGAGCCTACGACTTCCAAGAAAAAAAAGCTGCATTCAACAGAAAATATCAGGAGTCCTACTTAAAATATGGATTCATCGCGACAGTTGATTCCCACGCACCAAGCCCGCTCTGCATAATATGCGGCGACCGACTCTCTAATGAGGCAATGAAGCCTTCAAAACTGCTTTGCCACTTGGAGACCAAACACCCTGCATTAAAAGACAAGCCTTTGGAGTATTTTGAAAGAAAAAAGCGTAAACAAGAAGGACAGAAGCAATGACTGAGGGCCACCACATAAACAAATGCGAGTGCACTGAGAGCATCATACTTGGTGGCTAACCGTATTGCTAAGGCTAAGAAGCCATTCACTATTGGTGAAGAATTGATCCTGCCCGCCACTAAAGACATTTGCTGTGAACCTCTATGAGAGGCTGCGGTTAAAAAGATCGCACAGGTGTCTCTTTTGGCTAGCACCGTGACTCGGTGCATTGAGAAAATAGCAGAGGACATTGAGACACAATTGTTGGAGAGGATTAATACATCACCGTGGTACCACTGCAGGTTGACGAGTCTACAGATATTGACAACAAGGCGATACTACTTGTTTATGTGCGATATCTTTATCAGGAGGATGTGCATGAGGATATGTTATGTGCACTATCATTGCCAACCAAAACCACAGCCGCAGAACTATTCAAGTCGCTGGATGATTGTAAGTCTGGAAAACTGAAATGGTCCTTTTGTGTTGGCATATGCACAGACGGAGCTGCCGCCATGACCAGACGGCTGTCTGGTTTAACTGCTCGGATTAAGGGTTAGGTAAGTTATTAATCACATCAAAGCACGCGCCCTTCACCCGCGCCTGTTCGAGCAGCTTTGCGAGGAGATGGACGCGGAGCACAGACACCTTCTGTAATACACAGAAATAAGATGTTTATCCCGAGGGAGATCGCTGGCCAGAGGGTTTGAATTTATGAGAGCCGCTGCAGAGATTTATCTCAGAAAAAAAGTCACCGCTGGCATCACATTTCAGTGACGAGGAATGAGTTGCAAAACTCGCTTACTTGTGCAACGTATTCAACTTGCTCAATTAACTCAATCTGTCACTTCAGGGGAAAATGACAACTGTCTTCAAGTTGGCAGATAAAGTAGCTGCATTTAAAGCCAACCTGGATTTGTGGGGAAATCAGGGATTTTGGAAGAGACTGAGCCAGAGCCTTCATTCTCCCAAGGAATGGACCAATTTGTCAACAATTTGTCCAGCATGTCTCTGCAAGAAGAAGATCAATTGCTGGTGATCGCAAATGACGGCGGCCTTAAAAGTATGTTCGAGACAACAACTCTGCCGATTAATAATGGATTGGATTTGTATGTTGCTTTTCAAGACACCCAAAGCGCCTGACAGGGTTCCAGGTTTCCATTCATTCACACACAGTCATTGTAAACTACGATAGTAGCCACGGCTGCTCTGGGGCAGACTGACGGAAGCGTGGCTGCCATTCACCACCTACAGCCCCTCCGACCACCACCTCAAACATACAGCAGTCATACACATTCACACAAGGTAAGGTGGGTGAAGTGTCTTGCCCAAGGACACGATGACCACGATACAAACGGCATGGGCGGGGATCAAACCGCCGACCCTCTGAACATTGGCCAAACCTCTCTAGTACCTGAGATGATGGCAGATGGCAATGATGGCAGAATACCCTGAGATCGTCACAACAGCACTGAAAACCCTGTTGCCATTTCCGACATCCTATTTGTGTGAAGAGGGGTTTTCTGCAGTGACAGCAACCGAAACAAAATTACAGAGTAGACTGGACATAAGCAACACACTTCCCTAGATGGGACCGTCTTGTTGCAGAGAAACAAGCTCAGGTCTCTCACTGATTCAGTGTTGTAGTGAGTTATATTTTTCATGCACTTGTTTTTGTGGTGTATCTTATTTTGAAGGCATGTTTAAACATTACCATAGCAACCAGAGAGTGTTAGGGGGCAGAGAGGTACATAGTTTTTAAGGTGAAATATAATGGCAAAATCAAAAATATTCAAAAACGAACAATTATACCCTGGAATATCGGATTTCATAACAAACCTAAATATCCCTGACATTCTACCTTCAAACAGCCTCATTTGGCCATCAGTGAAAGTGCTTCTTAAACTCCCACTTTTCTATAGGAACACATATTTCCTACGGGCACTGCACTAGTTTAGAAAAAACACAGTTTTTATGCCAGTCGTGTCATTTCATTTTGTTGTATTTATCCGCCACACCTTAAAGGCCGGTCTGTGAAAATACTGTCTGACATTAAACCGGTCCGTGGCACAAAAAAGGTTGGGGACCGCTGGTGTAGAGTATATTATAAATGTGTATCAACAGTATACAAATGGTAACAGTAACATTGTGACACAGCTTGCACAAATTACATTTGAATATTAGTGTTTTAACTGGTGCAGTCGTGCTTCTGATCAGGCTTACACTGAGGTGTTTGCATGGTATCCATGCCTCTTTTCAAAAGCCGTTCCATTGACAGACTCCCAGCGAGCACGACAGTCAAGTTCCATGTCAGTTCCACAGAAGACTGTGCAGTTCAGGACGATCCCATAGCCTGGTAGAAAGAACAAGACATATATCATGAAGGATATTTAACCCTCAAAGTGTGTGTCCATACTGAGAAGTCTCAAAACAATTCATCTGAACACATTTGTTTTTTAAAACACTAAGAATGCTCGACACAACATGAAACTTTGCTCATAGTATCACTAGGGTCTCTACACATAAAAATACAGATTTTGATGCTAGCGTATTAGTTCCCCTGCACCCCAAAAACAAACTACGGTAAATCTTAAAAGTGCCTCTTTCATCGTAATTATGCTTTTACACGAAGGTTTGACTCATATTCAATCGCAAATAAAGCCTCTGTTGCTTTTTGGCGAGAGTTCACTTTAATACCGTGGAAAAGCCGTCATTTCGACAAATGCTGCAGATATTTGACAGCCAGTACGAACTGCCTGGGAGAACATATGTGTCACAAACGGCAATTCCACAACTGTACAGCGTGAAAGACAACATACTAAAGGGTTAGTAGGGTTATTGTTTTTGGGATCTGAGATCTTTAGCAAACAGTCAAATTGCTAGTCCCCTGAGTCTGAGCAAAACCACATGAGGCTGCTACCAGTTACTATGCTGCACACAGATGGAACCAACTTCCTGATGATCTCAAATTCAGCCCAACCCTGAATCCACATTAAAAGAAGCCAATCTCTTGCCTTGGACTGAGTAGTTCCTCCACCACACTTTTACGTCTTTTAATGCATCTGGAGGAACTTATCACTGCACTGTAACAACACCCAACTTTTCTATTTTATTGGTATTTAATCTCATTGTTAAATCTCATTGTATTCTCAGATTCAACACATACACAACAGTTCACAGCAATCTCACTGAGAAGCGCTTAGACATTTATTTTCATGGTTTGGGTGGCTTAGTTGAGACGCATGACAAAACTGTGCTTTTATCAGTTTCACAATATATATTATATGTTTTCCTACCTTCATCAGCAAAGATCTCCTTTTCAGCCGGAGAGATGATCACTGGTGTAGCTGTAGGAAAGCACAAATAAAACACAACAGTGAATGCTTGTGTCCATTCTTTTCTAAAGGACTCATGACAATATCCACATTCTGCTGTTATAACCTTAATGTATAACTATTTTATACTCGCTAAATGAAAAATTCAATTTCTGCAACTCAAAGTGATCATAGCACAGTGGATGTCCAATAACCATGAAATCTGAAACTACAGCACTTTGAGTTCAGTGTTCTGAACAATGGTGACATCATTTTCGGAAAAGATCTGTGTGAAGTATAATAAGATCATGTATCTCTAACTGCTTGGAGCTTCATCCCACCGACATCTTTCTAGCTAACGAGGGGACCTGTGCCTTTATTGTTGGTCTCTGTGTGTAATGAATAATAACTACAAGAGTGTAAAGTTGATTCTTTTCCATCGTCACTGACTGAAGCAGTAGCTTGGAGCAGTGGAGCTCCCCTGAGCGGTGAGCACTGCTGTCAGCTCATCTGTGATTCATTGTACATTACTTTCTCAAAAAGACAGTGAAGGCTACAGAAACAATGATGATGATGACATAAAACGTATCAATAATACTAAACATCGCTAAGCTATGAACTTCATTAACAGTCTGAGCCAGCATCAAACTGAACATGCCAACAAACTGAAGTCTGAATGAGCACCAAACATCACAGTATGCATCTTGGATCCGTTTGTTCTGAACACAATTTTACAAACGTGAAAATATTACTCATAGAAATCTTTGTAGTCTAATGATTGGATGGTTTTACCATGTTCATTTCAAAATGTTACACTTACCTTCATACGCTAAGTTATTTTGAGCATTACACTGAGGAGGAGAAGGAGCTAATATCTTCCTGCTAATGTGGTACACCCCAAAAATATAGTGACCACTCCTGGTGTTTCTCTAAGTTGAAAGATGGTGATAAGATGAAAAGTAATTTCCTTTAATTTCTTGGGTGTAATATTTTGCCAAATAATATGGTGAACGTTCTGATTATTTTATTTTTCATGTGTGACATATATGTGGGGAAAACCTTAGCGGCAAACAGGTGGAACATGTGAGACAGGAACTATTGTGCCCCAGGTTGTTTCGGGGGGATCTCCCGCACGTACCTCAGATGCAACCTGGATGACGAACGATTAACATGTGTCTTCATTGCTGCTGATCGTTATCTGTATTTTACAGGTTAGTAATTGATCAAATAACATACATGTCAACTTCTAGAAGCTTAACGTTATGTAAGCAAGTGTTGTGACGATATTTTGAGATCGTTTTGGATACTTCTGTCTAACTT